>LPNX010134389.1:81464-262369 GCA_001517045.1 Pseudotsuga menziesii
AGGTATGAGTTGTGGCTAGAGGTTTCTATCAGAAAGAGGGAATTAATTCTGAAGAGACACTTACTCCAGGAAGCAAGGTACAATTCCTTCAAAACTATCATGGTAGTTTCTTCCATGATGAAGTAAAGACAAGCCTTCCTTAATGGTATGATTGAGGAAGAGTTTTACATCGAATAGTCACGAGGATTTGAAGTTGAAGACAGAAGGAATCAAGTATGCAAGTTGAAGAAGGCCCTCTATGGCCCGAAGCAAGCTCCCAGAGCTTGATATGAAAGAATAGATAGTTTCCTGATGAGCATGGGATTTTCCAAGAATAAAGTCGATCATAACCTTTCCTACAAGGTTGCAAAAGTTGTACCTATCATTCTATTACTATATGTGGATGACTTATTCTTGACAGGGAATGAGAAACAGATCATGGAAAGCAAGAAGAAACTAACAGAAGAATTTGAGATGAAAAACCTTGGGTTAATGCATTATTTCCTAAGTCTGGAAGTATGGCAAAGTTCAGAAGGAATCTTTCTCAACCAGGGAAAGTATGTGGTAGAGGTATTGAAGAGATGCAAAGTCATGGCCACACCCATGGACTCCAACCTGAAGCTGTTAGAATCATTAGAGTTAGTGGTTGTGACTCACTACAGACAGATTATTGGGTCATTGATGTACTTAACAAATACCAGAACAAACATTTGTTTTGCTGTGAACACCTTAAGTCAATATCTTGTTCAACCAAGACCGGTTCACCTAGTAGCTGCAAAACATGTGATGAGATATCTGAAAGGGACTATAGACTTTGGTCTATACTATGATGGTAGCCATGAGTACAGATTGTATGGCTACATAGATGCAGATTGGGCTGGAAGTATCTCAAATAGGAAAAGCACATCAGGTATATGCTTTTGTTTTGAGGTCTGCTATGAGTTCATGGTTTAGCAGGAAACAGTCCAGTGTTTCTCTTAGCATGGTTGAAGCAGAATACATAGCAGATTGCTCTACTAAGTTGTGAAGCCATATGGCTTCAGAAGCTGATATCAGGTCTCTTTGACCTGAATATGGACACAACAATGATTCTATGTGATAACCACAGTTGTGATGACAAAGAACCCTGTGTTCCACGTAACACGTAGAAATCCGGTATTTCTACATACAAGATAAGATGAAGATAATGATACTATAGATGCAGATGATGGTGATTTAGTATTTCTATACTGAATGTAGAGATGATGATGTTTCAGTATTCACATATTGAAGATATAGATGATGATGATTTTCAGTATTCCCATACTGAAGATATAGATGATAGTTCAGTATTTACATACTGTAGATATAGATGATGGTGATTCCGTATTTCTATACTAAATATAGAGATGATGATGATTTCAGTATTTCTATACTGAAGATATAGATGATGATGTTTTTAGTATTCACATACTAGAGATACAGATGGTGATAGATTTGTATTCATATATTGAAGACATAGATGATGATGGTTTGGATGATGATGTACTGACGAAGGCTCTGCCTCGAGTAGAGTTCGAACACTTTCGAGACAAGCTTGGTGTTGTTCAGAAAGACCTTCCTTGAAAGGGGGAGTAGTGATGTTGCAGTGGGATTGTATCATCCCTTGGCATTTGCCCTAAAGTGATCTGGAGACCTCGGTCTTCGAGAATGAAGAGGGATTGTATCATCCCAGGACATCTGTCCACAATAGATCCGGTGACCTTGGTCCTCGAGAACGTGGTGGGATTGTATCATCCCTGGGCACTTGCCCTAAAGTGATCCGGAGACCTCAGTCTTCGAGAATGAAGAGGGATTGTATCATCTCGGGACATCTGTCCATAATAGATCCAGTGACCTCGGTCCTCGAGAATGTGGTAGGATTGCATCATCCTTGGACTCGAGTCCTAAAGTGATAGGGAGTGATTATCCCGTAATTGTATCCGGTGACTTCGGTCGTCGAGAATGTGGTAGGATTGCATCATCCTTGGACTCAAGTCCTAAAGTGATAGGGAGTGATTATCCCGTAATTGTATCCAGTGACTTCGGTCGTCAAGAATGTGGTAGGATTGCATCATCCTTGGACTCAAGCCCTAAAGTGATAGGGAGTGATTATCCCGTAATTGTATCCGGTGACTTTGGTCGTCAAGAATGTGGTAGGATTGCATCATCCTTGGACTTAGTCCTAAAGTGATAGGGACTGATTATCCCGTAATCAATCCGGTAACTTCGGTTGTCGAGAATGTGGTGGGATTGTATCATCCCTAGACTTTAAGTCCAAAAATGATCCAAAGACTTTCTGTCTTTGAATTGTGGATTGCAAATTGTTGCTTATGATGATGATGACGTACTAATCTAAAGAGCAGAGTATGATGATGACGCACTATGATGATGATGTTTCCGATCAAAAGATCAGAGTATGTTGATGATGTTTCTGATCAAAAGATCATAGTATGATGATGATATTTCTATGTTGATGATGTTTCTGATCGAAAGATCAAAGTATGATGATGATGTATCTGATCGAGAGATCAGAATGTGATGATGATTATGATCAACAGATCAGAATATGATGATGATGATGTTACTGCTAATCGAAAGGGCAAAGTGTTGATGATGATATTGCTGATCGAGAGATCAAAGTACTGAAGATGTTGCTGCTGATCGAAAGGTCAAGGTGCTGAATATGTTGTTGCTGATCGAAAAGTCAAAATGCTGAAAATGTTGCTGATCGAAAGGACAAAATACTGAAGATGTTGTTGCTGATCGAAAAGTCAAAGTGCTGAAGATGTTGCTGATCGAAAGGTCAAAATGTTGAAGATGTTGTTGCTGATCGAACAGTCAAAGTGCTGAAGATGTTGCTGATCAAAAGGGTCCAAGTGCTGAAGATGTCGTTGCTAATTGAAAGATCAAAATGATGAAGATGTTGTTGCTGATCGAACCAGTCAAAGTGCTGAAGATGTTGCTGATCGAAAGGTCCAAGTGCTGAAGATGTCGCTGCAAATTGAAAGATCAAAATGCTGAAGATGTTGTTGATGATGAAGACTGAAGATTGAAGATGAAGACTGCATGATGTTGAAAAGCTTCCAATGATTTATAGATGTGTTACCCTACTGATGTTGATGATGTCCGCTATCTCTACTCTTGTTGTTGTTGATGTAGAATACCCTTCTCGTTAAGGGGGAGTGTTGAAATATTGTAACTTCGAAGAATATTCTTTATGTATCTTTTGTGGTCCCCGATGGTCCAACCGGGAGAACCACTTGTATTACATTGTACCTCGATGCTCCTAATCGGAAGAACTAATAAGAGTCATGAGGTAGTCCCCTCTAATTGTAAAGGTGGGTCATCAGCACCCCAGTGTTGTTACTTGAGCCTACATGTGTAACTTGAGCCTACATGAGTTAACTTAAGCCGACATGTTAATTGAGTAAACTTTAAGTAAACAGATGAATATAAATAGAGGTATAGTGCTCCTCATTTGAGACACACACACTCACTTGGAATAGCGCACTTGTGGAGGAGAGGAGTTGCTGGAGAAGGAGGAGAATCAGGTTTTTGATCTCCTTGTTGGTTTTACCTTTTTCCCTTTTTTTAGGGAATCTATATTGAGGAAGATTTTGCTGGGTTTTTCCCTTTAGGGTTTTCCCAGGATAAATCTGTGTTGTTCTTGTGATACTGTTTCTTTTAGTGATCCTGTTTTATATGCTTTTATTATGAAAAATGAAATGATATACTGATGTCTTAGTTAAGCATATGAAAATTTAACAAGATGTTCGAGGGAGAGCTGACAAAACCAAGTTTTCGCATAATAGGAAGGGACAATGTGGCATCAAATTAATAGCTCAGCGCAACATTAACAGATCTGGCCATTCACTAAGCATTAACAGAATTATTCATCATCGTTCTTCATCCAATCACATCATTCAATCATGACTGTAGTCAGCATATTGATGCACAAACCGATCTAATATGATAATATCATTTAAAAAAGGAAAACACCGCATCATAGATCCATGTCGCACATTCACATAACATTCATCATAGAGTCGCAGAAAATAATAAAATAGTAAAACAGAAAGACACAGTGATTCAGATCAACTTTTGCCTTGTCATATTACTTCTGCTCAAAAATCACAGTTCACAGATCGACAAATCTAAGTTAGATAATCAAAGATATTCCTCACCGAGCTCGGATTCTTCACTTCTCAAAAAAAATATATAATACTTGCGATTCAACATCTATTTATAGGCTTGCGCCTTTACATCCAAGGTCCACTTAGACAAATTCTAACTAATTCTTAATTGATTATACAAAATGATGACCAATATCTACAAAATATGGTCCAAAACAACAAAAGGTGACAAAAATTATAAAATATATTCTAATATCCGCTTTGCGCACCATCTTCCACTTGCACGGTGTATTTTGAGCTTACGCAGCATCCATGATGTTGCACAACTAATGTATCCAAAACCCCTTTCCAATAGAGGTAACTTACCTTTGTATTTTCTAGTGCCTCTCTTCAATCTCCGAACAAAGTTAGCTATTTCTTCATCATCAGATTGATCACTTGTTGGCTTGTCCTTTGTTGATTTGTTCTTCCCAGCTGGTTTGGTGGAGACCTTAAAAGTTGCTTCCTTTCTTTGTGTGTCTTTGTATTCAATTCTCATTTCAAAATCCACAAGAGTTCCATGCAGTTGATAAACCGCCATAGTCTTCATATATGTTCTTTCTTCTAGAGCAGAGATCTGAGGGTTGAACCTTTTGGGAAGAGACCTCAGAATTTTTCAAACGACCATGGCCTCATCAACTTCTTCACCCAATCCTCTCATGGTATTCACAAGTTGATCCATACGGAGAATGTAAGTTGCAATGTCTTTTTCCTCATTCATCCTTAGATGTTCAAATTGACCTCTATATGTTTCAGGTTTGGATTCTTTGACTTTAATATCTCCTTTGTATGTGGTTTGGATTTTTTCCCACATTTCCTTTGTAGAGGGGCAATGCATCACTTTGTTGATTCATTTATAACACCTAGAAGGTGATTTCTGTCCTTTGAATTGTTGTTGTATTGAGCCATCTCGTCTGCATTTGTTGGTACAATATGTGGCACCTTGTCCCCATTCTCAATACTTTGTCATATTTCTATTCCTTGAGCTTCTATAAAGGCTCTCATCCTTATGCTCCAGAATGCATAGTTGCTTTGATCAAACAAGGTTGTTCCATTTTTGCTTTGTTTAGCAAAATTACCCATGATTATCTTCCAGTGGTTAGTCTGTTCTGAAGAAATCTGCTCTAATACCAATTGTTGAAATAATAAGAGGGGGGTGAATCAATATTTTTACTATTTAAAATTTTAATCAAAATCAAGTTGTTGATCACCAATCACATCATATCATCAATATGTATAAAAATAACAAGTTGCACAATACACAATCATTTTTGGCGTGGAAACCCAAGTCCCAGCGTAAAACCACGGAACCCTTTTAAAAATAGTTTTCCAAAAATAACTGGAAGGAGGCAAGAACCCCCTGATTACAAAGACTTCAATTTTCTAGCTACAACTGGAAGGAGGATAAAACACCTTAATTTATAGGCTACAACCTGAAGGAAGCTTAAACTCCCTAGTTTTCTGGCTACAACCTCCTTTCCTTGCCCTGTCCTGCCACCCTGATAAGAAAAATATTCCCGAACCTGTGGACTTGTCACATACCAAAACCTGAACTACCTGCTACTGATAACTTATATTCTCTGGTCACTTCCAATTCATCCCTCTATAATCCTTATCACGGCCACACACACTTCTCATGTACATCCTTGTCATACACAATGACTGAATACGTAATTCTTCTTTGACATTAGTCATGCATCATCATTGTGTATCTTCAAATAACATCATCATAGAGTGTGCATCATTATCATCGTCATAAAAAAGTGCATCATCAAAATAAAGTGGAGTAGTGCATTACCAAGACAGGTGTCGTCACAACATCATATTACAACTTTCAAATTCACATTGATACAACTTTACATACCATTGTACACTTGAACTCCAGTACACATATCACTTTCATACAACATTGTACATACTTTTTACACTTGTACACTTATCACTGTACATATATATCATCTGTACACTATTTTTTATACTTTACTTCATATCGCATACTATTGTACATTGTACAATCTAACTATGTTTATCCTTCAGTTGCACATACTCTTACAACAATATATACACTTTTCACTTATATCTATGCATAATTCACTCACTTCATATACACTTCAACTTGTCCATATGTTGTACATTTTTAAAATCATACTACTGTACATATACATACACTTATTAAACTGTATTCATGCATAGATTACATACCTTATTAATGGATTGTGCTTATATAAGACAACTCAGACCTCAACCCTGGATATGGCCTTGCATGTCATCTTGTAGCAGACTTCAAGCAAGCAACTAAAGACCACCAAAATCAAACTGCAAAAGGAGAAATTCAGGTCTGTAAGAAGGCAGCAGCAACAAATACTTCCGAAAATCTTGGATCTGTGATTGGATAGTTGATGGTGAGGTAGGGACTTATCAATCAAAGAATAGTCTTTACCACTGTAAAAGAAGAGTCTGCTAAAAAAATTTAGTCTACAAGTCAGTGAAGAGGACTCTCAAATCAGGTTGTAAGTTCAGACCTTAGATTGTTCCAGAACTCGGGGTAGGTAGAAAAAGGTTTGTTTATGTCTTAAAGCTCACCAAAAAAATGGACTAAAAAATTCGGATATGTCGTACCATTGTTTCTCCATAGTCAACGAAATTGGTTCAGCCTCATATCTGTCTACAAACTTTGTATTTGTTGATGATTATTTAGATGTGAACTTTTGGTGTATTTATACACATTGTAGCGTCGAGAAGAATCATGCTAGGGCCGACCTTAGGAATATTAGGTTAAATTTTTTTTTAATATTTTAATACAACATGTTTTAAAAAAATGTACCTAATTAATGGGGCCAACATGTTGAGGGATAACACCATTTAACAATTTTTTTATTTATTAAAACATTTTAATTTTTAAACATGTTTTAATGGGGTTCAACCTTCATAAGTAGATGTTTGGTGTGGTCTAAGGGTAAGGATATTCTTTAATTTTTAATATTTAATTTATTTCTTATTAATTTAAAATTGTTTTAAACACTTTAAATCAATTATTAATTAATTATCAATAGATGTTTTAACATTTAGACTTAGTGTGGAGACAAGGGTTTAATGGTCTTTGGGTTTAAGGGTCACCAAATGGGCTTCAAGGGATAATGTAAAGGTACAATGGGCATCATTAGGGAATTATTAGTGTTTTTAAGGGAAAGACATATAACATAGGGTATATGTAGGAAAAGGTAAGAGTTTTAGGGACTTTTGTTAGGTCAAGTAGATTATCACATCTTTTTGAACATGACCATCAAGGTGTGGGGGTGCCTAGACTTATCCAAGGGTACCAAGACCTCGATAACATGAAAATGACCATTGAAAGGGTCATTTGGACTCTTGTAACTTTGTCAACCCGCCAAGGAAACATTCTAGGGTAATAGGGCATGGTTGTTGTATTGGGGAACCCTAAAGAAACAACTGGGGAGTCATAAAACAACTTAGGGTTACTCAAACACTCTACCAGGTATTCAAGGATTTTTCCATCATCCAAAGGGCTCTCAGGGCTTCAGAATTGGGCTTGGACAAGGTCAAAAGGTCTCATTGACATTGACTGACTTCTAACTCTTAGGGTCTCCTCAAGGGGCACCAAGAAACACTGACACACACTTGTTGGAATCAATAAAAATTTATTCAACAATCTCCTCGACACACACTTGTTGGCATCAATGACAATTTAGTCAACAAAGATATTGATGTAATGATGAAGTTTATGAATGTTGAATGGCACTACTAAGTGACACAAACAGAGAAGTAGATATACAGTGAATACAGTGGCATAGTAAGTCCATGCATTCCTTTGATTCCTATACACTATGAAGAACATGCATACTATGGTATGATGATGCTCTTTGAATATACAATGGTTGAGTAAAACTACAATGTATGTAGTAGTACAATAAGTGAAATGATTAAGAAGATTCAGTGGTGCACGTACTAATTTGATGCACAGTCAAAGTATGTATACAGTTGATGTAGACGGGAACCCCAAACAAGCATTATCCCATGCACTTTCCCTAGGATTTAGCTTTCTCTACATTTATCAAACTCCAAATTTGGATTCTTGTCCAAATATTTCTTCTCCTGCAACTCTATTGCATAGCTCTGCTTCTGCAGGTTCAATTTCGCAAATAGGTTTCCACAAGCTTGCTTTTCCGCAATTCTCTTTCTGCAAGACAATTCCTTCTGCAATACAAATTTCCACAAATATGTCTTTCCACAACACCTTTTTGCAAGATACTTTCCGCAAGAAAATTTCTACAACTCTGTTTCCACATTTACAAATTGTGGATTGCAGAAATTCCCAAATTCCAATTTTGACTTCCACAATTATGCGGCTGTAACACTCCTTTCCACAATTGGATTGGGGATTGCGGATTGTGGATTCAACTTTTCCAGAAGTTGAACTTCCGCAATTTCCCTCCCGCAATTCCTTTTCTGTAACTCTTTACAACCGTTGATTTCATGCGGCTTCCTTCTTGATCGTTGATCTGAGATTGGATGCGGATCTCATCTTATCTTTTTGTATCCTTTATCTTTCTTACACCTTTCTCTTGCAGGATTATTCTGGAGGGTTAGATCTCTTGCACCTTTGATATCGTCCGTTGATATGCTATCTCCAATAAAACTTCACTTATCCTTGCGGATTTCTTCCTCAATCGTAGATTGGTTCCTATGACAATCTCGGCCATTCAACCTGTGCAAACTTAAACCTTAATTATTATCGGATCCTTGCACTGATCGATCTGCAGATCCTAAACCTGAAACAAGGTTAATTCGAGATAAAATCCATTCACGAAGTCTTAATAATCAAATTCTTCCTTCAATTGATCATAGAATTGATCAATCAATCTCTGTTTTACACACTTTTAGAAACCCTGAATTCACACACAAGCTTATCATTCATTAACACAGAATTTAACCAAACATTCAATTCATGAAGTCACACACTCAGACATAATTGAATTTACACACAGAGATTATGCCGAAATATGATTTTTTCATTCACATGCTGAAATTGTAATACAAATTTGTTTCAGAACCTGTGTTATGATCTCCTTAGGCCCGATACATCTTTAATTGGCCTTGCTTGAGCCAAATTTACTTTGTCCTGGCTACTTCTCCTTCTCCTATCTGTCTTTCTCTGTCTCTTTTTTCTCCTCTCTCCTATATATGCCTCGCAGGCTTATACACACACACACACACACACACACACACACAACAAGATTCATGAGCCTTTCTAGTTCAAACCATAATCTACTCAATAATCCCTAATATTCTGCTAACTAATCCTAATTACAACAAATCCTTTAACCTATCCTATGTCTCGCTACCATTAGACGAGGGCTTTGTTACAATGACTCATGAATTGAACCAATGACTCACCATCTATATAGAATCAAATAAAACATAGGTTTATTTACAATGTGATGGTTCAAAGACCATCAATTCAGAATTGAAGATCCCCTTCTAAGCCCGATCTAACATTTAACTTGGAATTTGAATGGAGAGCAGGATGCTCCTGCATCAGACTCCCTGGGAAGAAAGAAATATGACGTTATGGTCATAACCTTCCATCTTCAGTATGCCTGGATCCCAAACTTTGTTCTATAACTAATCATCCATCTCATCATGTTGTTCTGTCTTTGACATCTTCATTTCTCGTCGTTTCCAAATTTTCTGCTGTAATCCTTCACTAGCTTTGCTTCTGCAATATTTTTTTGTCATCCGTCCTTTGCCACTATTTTGTCTATTTCCTCTGCTGATGTAAATCTTCATTCTTTATTCATGCCTTCTTTGAGACATCTTCACCATCAGCAACCTTAGTTCTTCAATCTCCATGTCCAATCTATTCTTTGACTGGTACACCTGCATCTTCTTCTCTTGAAACTGTTGTTGTCCTCTTGACTCTATGTTGTTATCCACTAAATTAAAAGATAATCCAATGTTTTGACCTTGTATTTTTCTAATGCTACTATCAAACATTAAGCAGTCATCATCAGCAATCCTTGGATTCATCAACCAATCTTCTAGCATTTTTAATTCTTCATCATACTCTGTGAGGTTAGAAAGTTTCTCTTTATCTTCAGTAGCCAACTCCGCAACAACAATTTCTCCTAGGTACTGATCACCCTTTTGAGACAATATAGTATTTTCTTGTGTCATGATAGATTTATTCCTCTGTCTTCCAACAACATCATTATCAAAATATGCAAGTTTTCTCCTTTGGTTATCTCCACGAGACCATGTCATCTCATCCTTCAATTCCAGAACAAAATTCTGGCTTTGATCCATGTCAAGAATACATGGATACTCTCCTTGTTCTTATTTTACCTATGGGATAACCTCACAAGGTTCATCACATATTATTCCTACATATATATACAATTCATTAATTTCAAAAATATTGAAATTTTTATCTCCCATTGACTTTCTTATCAGCACATTCTTTTATTGATATGAACTCTCCCAAGAGTTCATGAGGTTTTCAGCTAGTCCCTCTTCTACACCATCTATTCCCAAGATTATTCCATGTTCTGGTTCACAATAGTGAACATATTACTCTGTTATTGGCCCAATTCTGATCTTGTTTTTCTTTTCCAAAGCATCCATCCTATGCTTCATTTCCTTATCAACCTACATAAACACATCATCTAAGTGTTCTTCAATACCTGCAGTCATACACAAACCATTAGATTTAAAAACACGAGACTTTGAAGTCCATTTTGATATCTTTTCTGGCATCCTCCTTTTGTATTGGTCTGAGCACAACATCAAACTTTTACCATCACCTATTTCTTCAATAGTCTGGTATACAGGATGCATACACTCTTCATATGGTATCCTTTCATTTTCTATTACAACATAATCATATTCTTCTATCATGCTTTTGGAAAGAACATCTTCTTCTTCTTCAAACTCCATGACAGTCCAAGGTGACTCTTTAACTCTCCCCTTCATCAAAATGAAATTCTGATTCTTCCCTATAGAAATGTCTTTGCAGATTTCCCTTTCTTCCTTCATCTTCATATCATCTTCAATTGACTATGTTCCTCCATCAAGCGACTCGTCAATGAGTTCCTTTTGTTGAAATAGTTCAGACCTTTCTTCATTTGAGATACTTTCTTCATCATATATGGCTTCCTCAAATTTTAAGACAGTTTCAAAAGATTGTCCATCATCTGCAAAAAAACATGCAATCACAAACAAATCATTAGTCTCAAAAACATAAGACCCTTTGGTCTCATTCAACCTCACAGTCATCTCCTCCACAATTTTATCTGTCCTCTTTACAGAATTCATGAGACTCTCAATTGGTCTCTCTTTTTTTCTGCTTCATCATACTCTCCAAGCAAAGGACCATGTTCAGGTTCACAATATGAAACTTCCATATCAGACTCAACTTCCCTGAGTTCTTCTTTCAATCTAGGATACATCTTTTGCCTTAGATTCACCCGTAGTGATTTCCATCTTACCTTCCTTTTCATGACCCAACCATACCTTTGATTCTCTTCTTTAGTAGCTTGCATATGCTTCTCAAAGCGAAAATTTATTTTGCTAACTCTAGCAACTCCCTGTTACATTCTTCTTTCTTTTGTTATGGCTTTCCTCTGAACCCTTGCAATGACCTTCAGTAGTCATTATTTCTATATCCCTCTCTTTTGCGAACTTCATCTTGTCCACCTGTGGACTTATTTCCTAAGCCTCCCTCAACAAGTATCCACACTTGTCTATTATACCTCAACAAGCTATATCTCCTTGAGCTTGTCCTTTTGGTATCTTTGATTCTTCTCCTCTAGAAAATTTTGAGCATCTCCTTTTCTCTTTTGTTTGGCTTATGCAGGTCTACTTCTCTTTTGAGAACATGCACTAGTCCTCTCTTTCCAACCTCTGTTGGATTTATGGGTTCTTCCACTGCTTCCTGTTTCCTCTAAGAGTTCACAAACTCTTCTTCATTAGGAACAGAAGTGTCTTGTGTACAAATCCACTTCCTTTAGTCTATTGTAACCTGTTAAATCCTTCCAAGGATTTCTTCTACACTCTCCTGTGGCTAATATCAATTTAAACCATACACTCTTTGTCTGCAATTTTTTTCCCATACTTAATTATAATCATAACGAAAAACAAACAAAAAAAATTACCTCATTCCAAGAGCTAGCTATGCTCTAATACCAATTTGATGCAAAGGGGAACCCCAAAAAACCATTATCCCATCCGCTTTCCCCAGGATTTAGCTTGCTCTACATTTAGAAAACTCTAAATTTTTCTTCTTGTCCAAATATTTCTTCTCCCTCAACTCTATTGCGCAGCTCTGCTTCCGCATGTTCAATTCCGCAAATAGGTTTCCGTGGGCTTGCTTTCCTGCAAGACAATTCCTTCCGCAAGACAAATTTCCGCAACACCTTTTCACAAGCTCCTTTCTGCAACAGAGTTTCCTCAACTCTATTTCCTCATTTGTGGATTGCAAAAATTCCCAAATTCCAAATTTGACTTCCACAATTATGCGGATGCAACACTCCTTTCCACAATCAGATTCTGGATTGTGGATTCAACTTTTCCAGAAGTTGAACTTCCACAATTTCCCTCCCATAATTCCTTTTTTGTAACTCTTTACAACCATTTATTTCATGCGGCTTCCTTCCTGGCTGTTGATCTAAGATCGGATACAAATCTCATCTTATCTTTGCAGATCCTTTATCTTTCTCACACCTTTGCGGGATTCTTCTGGAGTGTTAGACCTCTTGCGCCTGTGATCTCGTCCATTGATCTTCTATATCCAATGAAACTTCTCTTATTCTTGTGGATTTATTCCTCAATCGTAGATCTGTTCCTACAACGATATCGACCATTCAACCTGTGCAACCTTAAGCCTTAATTATTATCGATCCTTGCATTGATCGATCTGCAAATCCCGAACCTGTAACAAGGTTAATTTGAGATAAAATCCATTCACGAAGTCTTAATAATCAAATTCTTCCTTCAATTGATCAGAGAATCGATCAATCGATCTCTGTTTCACTCACTTTCAGAAACCCTGAATTCACACACAAGCTTATCATTCATTAACATAGAATTTAACCAAACATTCAATTCATGAAGTCACACACTCAGGAAGAATTGAATTTACACACACAGAGATTATGCCGAAATAGGATTTTTTCGTTCACATGTTGAAATTGTACATACAAATTTGTTTAAGAACCTACGTTCTAATCTCCTTAGGCTTGATACATCTTTAATTGGCCTTGCTTGAGCCATATTTGCTCTGTTCTGGCTACTTGTCCTTCTCCTATATGTCTATCTCTGTCTCATTTTTCTCCTCTCTCCTATCTATGCCTCGCAAGCTTACATATATATATACAACAAGATTCATGAGCCATTCCGGTTCAGATCCATAATGTACACAATAATCCCTAATATTCTACTAACTAATCCTAATTACAACAAATCCTCTAACCTCTCCTATGACTCGCTACCATTAGACGAGGTCTTTGTTACAATGACTCATCAATTGACCCATTGACTCACCATCTATCTAGAATCAAATAAAACATAGGTTTATTTACAATGTGATGGTTCAAAGACCTTCAATTCATAATTGAAGACCCCCTTCTAAGCCTGATCTAACATTTAACTTAGAATTTGAATAGAGAGCAAGATTCTCTTGCATCAACAGTATGTACAAATGTCGTGAGTGAACATTGATGTTTTGGTAAAGTAATATACAATGATGTGTTGTAATGATGACTTGTATTAGGATGGAGGAGATGTATACAGCGGTATACAGAAGAGTGGTATAGTTGTATACAGTCACATGGAGTGATGTGTGTAATGACACACTCCTATACTTGATTTTGAAATATATATGTTAGCACCGGGATTGAGCCCCAAGGTTGAGGGAAGGCCCACTCCCGGGTAATAGCAGAACCACTTTAGATTGCGCCTCCAGCCTTACGCAGTCAGAGAAGGATCTCTCACTTGTCTTCAGATTTTACTCCGCATAAGATATTCACTCAAGCATGGTTAGGAGGACGGACTCCTGGAATGGGACAAAGTAAAGTGATGTGAGATGCAGGTGGTATTATCAGGGCAAGGGACCATTGGAAATGGAGTCAAAAACTTGAGTAGGGGACATTTGCATGAGGAAAATAATGGCGTGGGGTTGCCGATAGAGGAAAGATAGCTGTCAATCTTGCAATCAGGAGATATTTAGCAGGTGGTTAGGGGACAAGAGAGAACAACCCATCGCGCGGAGCACCAGCAAGATGAATTCCACACAACTTTAGAAGAAAACTTGATAAATGTCTGAAACAACAGGCGAAGCATAGCATGTATGAATTACAAACTGTTATACACTCAGTTACAGACATGAAAGAAATCAACAAACTGGAATGAAGACAGGATGCACATTTCACGTAAAGAAAATACATATTGAAAGAAGCAATGACACATGAATCTCCATCTTAAGAAACAACTCTTCCTCTGCAATTTTATTCATAACACAGCCACCAGATCTTATTTTACAATAGAGAACCTCAACCCTTGAAGGTTTCCCAACCCTCCAGCTAACTCTTTTTTCCCCTATCAGGATTGTATTTATAATACTTCAGTGCTAAGATTATTCTCCGAAACAAACCTAAAAACGGTTTGTAGTCACAATCATGCATTAACAGTATAGAGAGTGGAACTATTTCCACATTTTACAAATATAAACAAACATTATGGAGCTACTGGGCGCATTCGGCCCGAGTGACAGCTTGACGTGCTTGGCTGTTATTATGGATTGTGAGTATGGCGCCTCCTTCTCTGTTTGAAGTGTGTGTTTCTACCATGTTCAAAAGTGGCTTTCTGCGTGGGTGTACACTGGCAAGGCAGTTTGTAACTTTGCCCTACTCAACCTCATCCGCCACCTCTTTCTTCTTCGGGTAACACTGTTGGACATGGGGTTTGAAAGAAGGGAAGCGTTGTTGTAGTGAGGCTTTCTCCTCACTGCAGGAGCAAGAATGGCTCCCTTGTGCCTATAGGGCACAAGGGTAGGTTCCTATTCTTTGAAAACAGGAAAAAATGAAATGGAAATAGCATAAACAAAACAACAAATTAAACTAAGCTAGAGTAAGCAAATGGCTACAACTGTAAACTAGATCTAAGAGCTAATAACAGAAAAGAAGAAGCTTTGTGAACCCCTCTGTAGAAAACGGGTTAGGGTTCCGCTTCCTTGAAACCTGCAAGCAACCTAAGCTACTACAATGGTAAACCTGCAGACAATGTCAACAATAGAACCTGCAAATAAAAATAACAGTTAGAAAGAAAAAACAATTAAACAAACATGAAATGAAATGTTATACCTCACTTGGGTGGAAATGGGCCACCATGCCTTAGCTCATGGGAGCACCTCTCTCTTGGTTGGGAAGCAATGGCTTGATGGGATGGAAGTGGAGGAGAGGGAGTGTGGGTGGTTTGAGAGGCAAAGGTCTCAAAGCATCCACGGGCAGCATAACAATAGGCAAGGGAGGAGTGTTTTGAGAGTGACCCCCCACCCTCCTTTAATAGTTTTTCCAAGGGATTTTAGGGTTTTAAGCCCTTGGTCGAGGCTTTAGCCCCTTCTGCCCTAACTTTAGCCCCTTTTAGGGTTTTAGCCCCTTTTTGAGGGCTTTAGCTCCTAGGGGGCTATTTTGGGCTCCTTTTTGGGGTTTTTAGCCCTTTTCTTCATCCTTGGGCTCTTTTGGAGGTGTGGGGGTCAAATGGAAGGTCTTATGGAGTGAAATGAGTGTTGTGAGATGGTGTCCTTGGGTGGTGTAGACCATTAAGAGCTATGTGGGGGATTTTTGGGTTAATAGATTGCCCCCTGATGTGTGAGGTCAGGAGCTCAATGTATGGCCGATGGACATCATAGGATTTTCTATGTAGAGGTGGTGCTTCCGGGGCTGGGGCATGGTGGCTTTTGGTTTTTGTATTAATTTGGTTCCCATCAATGGGTGAGCTACAATGAATGTGTGACATATATATGGACGAGGTGGGCATCCCCATGCTCATGATAATGTCAAAATTATTTGATCTATGCTCTAAAATACAAGAGCCGATCATATACAACTGATGTTACAATGCTGGTTGCCTCTATGTGAGGCTGAATACAATACTGATCTAGTATATTGGACCCATGGCATTCTCATGGAATGCTATTTATTCATGACTGACAGTCTGCTGGATCTGGTACATAGCTATGTGGACTCGCTGATTGAGAATCAGAGTCTCTGTAGTACAAGTATGTTGTATCAATCATAAAGGTATATCGAAGCACTGTTGGGGCTTCTGAACACTGTCTCCAACGCAACCCAGAAATCACAAGGGAAATAACCTGTTTAGGTCCCTCGAGTGGACTCACCAATGTGCTAGAGTTAGGTGACATCTGGGGTCTTCGACCAAGTATTGTGCGGAACAAACCCTGTACGAATATCAACGGTATGATGATGGAGTTGAAGTCGAGCACATGAGAAACAACCATCCCAAGAGGCACTAAGGACTCCTCTCAAGTGGGAGACTCAAACTTCCTTTGTTCAGAGTATGATGGCAGGGCGGACTAGGGAGAAAATGAAACTTAACTCATGGGAATGGGATCATACCTGTAATACCGGGAATGTCGCTGCAAATGGGAAATACTTGGAGGTGGAGGACACTTTTGATACTGATGGGATCCAAGGAAGACACATTGCAGAGTACTCTGAACAAAGGTGACCCAATGTGGGGATGCTGCCAAACTGTTTTCTGTGGGGTGGTGTCTAGGGACACCGTTGTGGTACGATCTCGTGGATTTTTGGCGAGCCCGAGAAGGTAAATGCTCGATGGTGATTTCAATTTTAGAGAGTCTGAAAGCACAAAGAAGACTCCAGTGGGGGATCTTTTTCATTGGTAGTCTCCTGTGCCCGAAAAAGGATAAAAGTATACATAGGAGAGCTCACCCATCCTGGAGGCGAAGAGAGACTTCTTTACCGTTGGTATTCCTATCAGGATGAAAAAGGTTAAACCTATACTGATTGGATGGTCATTCAAGTACTTTTATGAGCATGAACGAAACCAAGTTTGCTCGACGATCTTTTCTTGTTGAGACAGCTGGAAAAGAGCTTAACGACAACCAGTGGTGAGCTTTTTCGTAAAGTGCGGCCCCTCTGCCCGAGAAAGCACAAAAGCATGCAGAGGGGAACGGTCTTGGCTTGAGTGTGCCAAGGAGG
Source organism: Pseudotsuga menziesii (assembly GCA_001517045.1). Lineage (NCBI taxonomy): Eukaryota > Viridiplantae > Streptophyta > Pinopsida > Pinales > Pinaceae > Pseudotsuga > Pseudotsuga menziesii. The sequence goes on from LPNX010134389.1 coordinate 98,893, forward strand.
TCCTTTTCATGTAATGGTCTACATGGTCCATAAAAGGAGGTAAACGAGACAATGTAGACACCCTTTCCTATACTTTAGCGAATGGGAAAGGAAGCAGCTACGCTCAACGATCTTTTCAATGTTTTAAGGAGTCAGAAAAGAGCTTAAACAAAACTCCAGTGTGGTCAACCGACTGTGGTGGCACGAGCGCTGCCCCATGTTAGGATGGTGGACAGAGGTCCAAAGGTCATCCGCGCAGTATGGACAGAGCAAAAGGCTCTCAAACATACCAATACATGCGTGGGATAGATCCCGGCAGGGGCTCGCGAGTTAGTGCGGTAGAGGCATGCAAACCGAGGTGGCTCTCAGACAAAGGCCAGGAGAGCGTGTGTGTGTGTTGCGATGGATGAACTTGACTACATACGATGTGAGTGCAAGTCTGGGGGCACTTATATGCCAAATACGTGCAAGAAAAGAAATCATTTTGTGGACAGTGGTCTAGAGGTCCGCGTAAGGTGCGGTAAAAAGAAAAGACAATCTATGTGTTAAAAATACAAAATGAAAGATAAAATTACATCACTTAATGGGCGGTGGCCCGAGGACACTTCTATGTCAAATACATGGAAGAAAAACAAAGGGTTTTGTGGACGATGGTCCAAATGTCCATGTAAGGTGCGGTGAAAAAGACAATTATAAATACAAAAATAAAAGTATAGTACAATCCTTAACGGGCGGCGACCCGAAAGCTTGCACGAGTTGCGGTCGGGAAGTGTGATACGAGTACCGGTCTGTACACACTCGCATCGTCATGTCATGGCTCGTAAATCGAGGTGACTTGTGGGAAATGGTCCTGAAATTGATTTTTTAAACTTGAGACGATGGTCTCATAAGGAGATAGAAATTTGGGCCCGGAGGTGTGAGAGGTGTCTCGAACAGGTTTCGAGTGACTTTGAAGTAGCAGCTAATGGTGTTGCCCCTGACTTGTGGTAAAAAACATTGAAAAAACAAGAAAAGAAAATGAAGAGACTCATTGGTGATGTTAAGCATAAAATCTCTTAAGGTAGAGCCCATTGCGGGGGTTCTCCAAGAGTTGTCCATCAGAGTCAATAAGGGTGTATGTCCCCTTGCGGAGACGAAGGTCATTGGAAAGGCAGGATGATGAAATTTGGTCTTTTATGGGAAGAATAGATTCCACACTATGGTTTAAAGGGAATAGGGTAAAACCGGAGGTGGTCTTACAGATCTCTCCGTCATTGCATAAGTGGTGCTGGGATAGATCCGGTGGATCTTCCACAGCCAACGAGACGGAAGGGCAATTGGTGCTAGAGATCATGTAAATGGTATTGGTTTTGGCTTTGGTTTCCTTGCCCCCAGTCTCTGTTGGAGGAAGAGGGGCATGCCTCGAGACGGAAGGAGTCTTTGATGGACCTGGAGGTAGGTGCAACATCATCTCAATTGACTGGACATGAGTCAACACATCCTGGGGCCTCAAAGGTACGGTAGGTGGTTCAAGGTACCACAAAGGATCTCCTAGTGTGAAATCCTGTAGATGGAGGGTTTCCAAGGTAGACTTACTCATGATCCTGGATGGTAGGAAAAAGAAAAGAAAAATAAAAATAAAAAGGATCATGTTGATCGGGAATGAACCCCATTGTTTCCTTGGTAACTAAGTTTGAGGTTGCAACTGAGGTTGCGGCTGTGGCTACGGAAACAACGGAAGAGACAGGTCTGATGGACCGTCAGTGATGGTGGAGACAAGAGGGTCTGCAGAAATGGACATCATGTAGATGGACATGGTGTCTGAAGAAGGCGGTGGGGGGTGAAATTCTTCGATCAAGGTGATCTCAGACTCAAGGGAATGGTGACGGAGGTCAGCGAGAGCCATTTGAAACTCGAGCAGGTCTTGGCAATGATGGGAGTAATGTCCATACAAGCCGCAAAGGGTGCAAACATGGTTTGTCCTCAATGCCTTGTTCCTGACTACTGGCACGGTTGGGAGTTCAACCACGGGGATGTTTTCGTTCGTATCCATGGCATCCAAATGCGCACGGATCACTGGGATTTCAGGGTAATTCTGAGTTAGATGGCCCTATTTTTCACAGACGGCACAAGGTGGTACTTGTCATGGTTCTATGGTGGCTTTGGTGTTTTTACCCCTAGCCCTTTTGGGTTGGGGCGGTGCATGTGAGGGTGCGATGGTTGGCTTGTGCGGACCAAGTGAAGGGTGAGACTCAACTGCAATAGGTTGCACTGGGGTTAAAACAACCTGTGGCATTGCTGGTTGAGCTGTTGGATCAAGATACCACACCGGGATCCCCAATGTAAAGTTGGGTAGGCTCAAGGTGGCCATGACCGGCTTTCTCATGACACCAGGTGGGGGAAAGAGGAAGGGAATTGTATGGACTGGAGATGAGCCCACATAACTCCCAGCTAGTTGCATGTGGGGGTGAGGTTGTGGTTGTGGCTACACGTAATGCTGCTGCTGCGGGTGACGTTGTAGCTGTTGTTGGAGTTGCGGCTGTGGACGATGTTGTGGTTGTGGTTGGGGCTGTGGATGCGGTTATTGTTTGGGTGCAGTGGTGCTTTATGAGACCATGCACAAGTTCACAGTTTTCTTTTGTGTCAGTGGTGGTGACACCAACAGGAAAGGAGCTGTCATGGAGGTATAATTAAACAACCCATGGCCCACATTCAACAATGGGGAGGTTGGTGTTTTTTCAACCATGGTGTTGGTTGTAGGGACGACATTAGCGTGTGTGGTTGCCCCTTGCGGCTCAATGGTGGTGATGGTAGGGATAACGTTGGTAGGCGTTGTTAACCCTTGCGGATCATGGTATGTGAGCTGGTCAACTATCACAATCTTCCCTTCGTGGGAGAACATCATGAGGTAGAAGATAGTTGACGTGATAGCTCGCATGTCATACATGTAACTCCTCCCAAGGAGGAGGTGGTAGTCCAGTTGAGTGTTGATGACCTCGATGTCGATCAGGACTGTCTTCCCAGCTAACGTGATGGGAAAATGGGGGAGGATTCCTTGGGCTTTAGTGGGATGTCCATCATAAGCCCGTAGAGTCATGGAGGACGATTGCAGAATTGGTGATCCAAGCTTCTGCCAAACCAAGGTAGACATGATGCACGTGGATGCCCCGTCATCCACTATGCATTGGTGCACAACCAAGTTCCTGATTGACTCCAGGATTTGGAAGGCGATAGTGGAGGGAATGTGCGGCTCTCCATTCTCCGTGTCAAACGTGATCAACTTAGGGTCGGAGGGGTCTACTGCCCCTAGAGCGGCTAGTAAGGATTTTCGTTGCGTTGGGCACGTTTTAAGTACCTCAAGAGCGGACATGGCAGTTGGCGTTTGGGCCAAATCATCCACAATGCTATAGCTGACTACAGCTCTAGCTATGGCATTATTGGCGATTCTGCGTATGAAGGGGCACAAGAATGGGGGTAACTGGAGAGGTAGGTTGGTTGTATTAGACGTGGATGCTGCTAATGAGTCGGCAGGTTCGGTGGTGATACCATACTAATTTTGTCTAGTCTGTAAGTTGACCTATTCAGTGGTCATGGCTAGCAAGTGGTGAACACCTGTTTCAGCCGTGGGTGGTGCCCCCGGAGCGTTGGGATTGGACTGGGGAGGGGGAGCGGTTGCCACCAATCCTTGGACTGGTAGTGGGTTTTGAAGCAACATGTGAGGAGGTCCTTGTGGTGCCTGGTTGGGTTGGGCTTCATTGGGAGCATTGGGATTCATTGGGAGCATTGGTGTCCTATTGGGCCTTATTTTGAATGGCCTACTTAGCGCGAGCCATGAGGGGACACTCAAATGTGTAATTCCCATAAACATCACAAAGTGTACAAGGTTGTTTTGTGCGCAACGGAGCATTGCGTCTTGGTGCATTCTACCGTGGGGGGTTTTGGGTTGGTTGGTTAGCCGCGGCATTATTGGGAGGTTTCGGTTGCTGACCACCTCCCTGTGGTTGGTTATTGCCTTGGTTGCGAGACTGGTTGTTTCTAGCTTTCCCTTGTTAATTGTTGGGGGTAGGCTGGTTGGGACAGTTTTGTTGTGTGAACACTTGTCCCAATGGAGCAGGTGGAGCGGGGGCGGGGGCTTGAACTTGTTGCACTGGTGGTGCATAGTATATTTGTGTGGGTGGTGGTGCCACAAATGTGGGCATTTGCCCCACATACTATTGTGTTGGCCAAGCCATGGCCTGAGCCTGCTGCGGTGGTGCAGGTTGTGCATAATAGGTTGTTGCTCCAGATTGGGACATCATTCTAGCATAGTCCGGAGCTTGGTTTTGGTAAGCAACATTAGCAGTGTTGCTTGGTTGCGGTGCAATGGTAGGTGGTGTCGGTCGAGGCTGTGGTTATTGGGAGACTGACCCTATGATGCTGTATGCAGTGTGGGATGCCCCCGATGCATCGTGGTAGGAGGTACTCGGATGGGGAGCGTTTGGAATGACAGTGCACAAGTATCCAGTCTGGGCATAAATGAGATCAAATTGTTGGGCCTTCAGTATGACCTCTTCTTCAGATTGGGGATGTTCAGATGCAACGTCCTTTGCGATGGGCAGGAGCAAAGTCTTAAGGAACCAATCCAAGAAAATCCTGTCGTCTATTTGGATTTTGCATAAGCTACGACGTTGCTGCCACTCATGGATATGGTCAGTTATGTGAGTAGCGGTGCTTTGGCGACAGGATAATAGGATCTCAACCCCCTAGTCATATCTAACATGGAGTTGAAAATACTGTAGGAACATGAAGTCTAGGGATTTGGAAGTCGGGGTACTTGGCTTGTGGCAGCTCAATGTACCATTTGGCCGTGGCACCTGTAAGGGTGCGTTGGAACAGCCTCAGCCTGATGGAGTCGTCTATGATGATGTCGGATGAGCACCATAGATGGAATGTCATTATGTGATTTTGGGGACATTCCCCGGCTTTGCCTTCAAACTTTGGGATGTCTGATGGTAGCTTAGTTGGCATGGGTGGCCAGAAAGGTTGGTGGCGGATGGGGTCATTCGTTAATCTAGCCAAGTCAGGAAAGTTCAAACGAGCCATGAAGGGCATATTTGACCCCAAGTTGATGTGGGATCGGGATACAATGGGGGTGGGGTTTGCAAGTGCATAATGCATCTGCATGGCTGGGGGTGCTTGTGGTGGCACCATGGCGGATGGGCCAATGCCCCCAAGTGTTGTGGGTGGGATGGTATGGGTAGCGGGGGCATTTCCCCCATGTATTACAGTAGGGGAAATGTAGGTGGATGGTGCATTGCCCCCCTGTGTGGCCGGAGGGGCAATGTGCGTGGAGGGGCCATTGCCCCCGTGTGTTACCACTGGGCCAGCTTGGCTGGTCACTATGGGTGGTGGAAATTGGCTAATGGCAGTCTGCATGACTGTGCTTGGACCACTTGCCAAGTTGTGGGTGACAGGTTGTGATGTGGACATGTGTCCACTTGCTAAGGTTAGGCCGGAAAATGGATCCGGGTTTGCACTAGCCATGGGGCTTGATGGTGCGGTGTGGAGGTCTGGTTCAAATTGATATGGGTCTGAATCAGAATCAGAGGCTATGTGGCCCTCTGATGGTGTGGGATATCACTAAGAGCGGCTTCGATGGTGCCGATCAAGTGTTACAAATGGTGGTGGTTCGCCTCTTAGGCGTGAGGAAGATCATGGAGGATCAATTGTGTTCACTTTTGTGTATGAAACTGGTGGGTATGAGATTTGGACCCCGGGTTTCAATGGATTCCTATTGGCTGAAGGTGGTCTCTCGGCCACCAAGACTACCAGAAGACAGCGCTTGGCTTGTTCCTCATGGGTGCTTCTACTCAATTGAAAGGGGTTGTTTCCCGTTTTGCTTGGCAATTCCTCTCAGCGGCCAGCTACTTTGGGGTTCCTGTGGTAATCCTCACAATGAGTTTATGGGAAAATCCCAAGTACTGCCCACAGTTGAAGCAGTCAGGGACTTATGTCCTCAAATACTGTAGAATTGATTGAACTTAGTGTAAATTTGGTAAATTTTAAGGCTTACTCAGCGTCATGAACTGAGTTTGGTTAATTATTTGGTATGGTGTGTTGGTTTGCTTGTTTTTTTTGGTATTTGGTTGTTGCAATATGGTTTATGAATTCATGGTAGAGTTCATATCATGGTTTTGTATGCAAACATAAACAGAAATTTGTAAGCAAGTACAGTGATTAACCCTGGATTGCTGGCCTAACTAAATGTCTACCTCTCAATGATATTCTTCTTCAAACCAAGAGAAGGTGCTAGGCTCTCAACACAATGGGACTAAGCCCATCCGTAGATCCTCAGGTCACCTCCCGGATGCTAGGTTGGTCAACAGGGAGGACACTTAGCACCGTGAGAAGCCCTCCTTCTCTACCCCCTCTACCTTCCAGGTCACCCGGTTTTAGTGGTTTGGGAAAAATACCATGGAGTGCCTAGATCTATACGAGCTTACCTTTCATCGTATCCCAGAATACCCCGTAGGGTGATGACTGGGTAGAGGAGGAAAGGGGCAGAAATATGGTTATTTTTAAGTTACTTTTAGTTAGACTAGTTCATTTTATCAAGCCTTAATGATTGATTTACAATTTACACATTGTTCATGGATTGATTTGCATAAAATAAAAACTGGAATTGAAAAAGACCTGCAATGGTGGATAGAGGCGGTTGGGCTACACTAACAGTCCTCTAAAACTGAAAATTACTGTCAATTAAACTTAAATTCAACTACTGTGTGACAGGCCGCACATTTCTGACCAAATCTAGTGAGGGGGCCATGATATTTTTTTAGAAATGAGCGAGGGGGTCACACATAATGCGAAAACAACCGCAACCTGAGCTTCTGGGCTGAAGTTGCTCCTGTCTGGGGATTAAGTGTGCCCTGGGCGCACCTGTTTGCTCATTAAGAGCACCCCAGTCTCACCTTTTCCCTCGATAAGAGAGCCCTGCTCCTGAAAGGGGTTTTTTCAGTGATGTAGGGTCAGATCTGGCCGACAGTAACTAGTACTATGGTCAGTCTGACTCGGCTTGGCCTAGAAGAGGCTTCAGCACTGACTAAAACAGGAAATAAAGCAGATTTAAGATAGATCTAACATAAGATTTCTGAAAACTAGGGTAAAATTGAAAAAAATTGAAAACTTGAAATTTTCAGGGATCCTATGGGATCGACCTGGTATGGTCACCAAAGTTGTAGTGAGGATTTCTCCTCACTGCAGGAGTAAGAATGGCTCCCTTGTGCCTATAAGGCACAAGGGTAGGTTCCTACTCTTTGAAAACAAGGAAAAACGAAATGGAGATAGCATAAACAGAACAACAAATTAAACTAAGCTAGAGTAAGCAAATGGCTACAACTGTAAACTAGATCTAAGAGCTAATAATGGAAAAGAAGAAGCTTTGTGAACCCCTCTATAGAAAACGGGTTAGGGTTCCGCCTCCTTGAAACCTGCAAGCAACCTAAGCTACTGCAATGGCAAACCTACGAACAATGTCAACAATAGAACCTGAAAATAAAAATAACAGTTAGAAAGCAAAAACAATTAAACAAACATGAAAATAAATGTTATACCTCACTTGGGTGGAAATGGGCCACCATGCCCTAGCTCATGGGAGCACCTCTCTCTTGGTTGGGAAGCAATGGCTTGATGCGATGGAAGTGGAGGAGAGCGAGTGTGGGTGGTTTGAGAGGCAAAGGTCTCAAAGCATCCACGGGTAGCATAACAATAGGCAAGGGAGGAGTGTTTTGAGAGTGACCCCCCACCCTCCTTTTATAGTTTTTCCAAGGGATTTTACGGTTTTAAGCCCTTGGTCAGGGCTTTAGCCCCTTTTTTGGGCCTTTAGCCCCTTCCGCCCTAACTTTAGCCCCTTTTAGGGTTTTAGCCCCTTTTGGAGGGCTTTAGCTCCTAGGGGGATATTTTGGGCTCCTTTTTGGGGTTTTTAGCCCTTTTCTTCATCCTTGGGCTCTTTTGGAGGTGTGGGGGTCAAATGGAAGGTCTTATGGAGTGAAATGAGTGTTGTGAGATGGTTTCCTTGGCTGGTGTAGGCCATTGAGAGCTATGTGGGGGGTTTTTGGGTTAACAGTTGCTTCTGGACGAGGTAAGCATTTTCGGTGGCTTGTCATTCTTGTACTCTTCACCCAATGTGATGGTGGCACTGAGCGGACTCAGTTCGTGGCTTCTCTTAACTTTGTGTAGACGTCTGATTCACCATTTCAAAACCTGCACCTCTTGTCTTTTCCCACGTGAACCACGTGCCAGTCCAGCGAAGCCGGAGAAGTTAGCGTCATTGGACGGTACCTTTACCTCTGGCTGATCAAAGACAGCATTTAGAGACATCATCCCTCCTGTCGGGAGGTGAATCACACATATGAACATCCCTTCCCCTGTCATCTTTGCACTGGATGTGACACCTGCAGCCTAGAGGCCTCCTTGGCCATCCGATTTTGGGGGGAACTTTTCACATCCACCGTCCATGTCTCTTTACTTCTGTCGCCAATTTCTCTTTTCTAGATACAACGGGAAACTATGGATCGTGACGCATTCTTATCCGTCAATCGGGATCGATCTCTTCATGCAACCGTCAATCCAAGTGGGTCCTACCACCTCTTCCTGAACTGGGACCATGACGCTGTCTATGCTAGTTCGGATTGTAAAAAGAACCTCTACCGTAGATCCATGCCCCTCTCTGTCATGACCGTCGATATTCGCGACCGGTACCACTTTTCACAATTTGAAATCACGACTTTATCTGCACAAGTTTGGTTTGCAAAATTGGTTGGGACCGTGGATCTGCTTCTTATCTCATCTCCACCATCGAATGCTTCCGACCTTTAACCATTTCACGATTTGGAAAAGCTCCTTCCGTTGAGCATGTTTGCTCAGCGAAACCGTTTTGGGCTGTTGATCGGGCTTTTCCTTGATATCAGCCTTTCATTGTTTGTCTATTTTAAAGGATTCTGCAAAAGCCAAACTTTGACCGTTCTCCTGCGTCTTGGGCCAAAACTACGATCTATTGTTTCTTTTCTTCCTTATGATCCCAGATCTCTGGGTTATGATGCCTATCTCTACCATCCCTGTAGCCATGAGCTTTTACCTTTGGGAGAGTCTATCACCGTAGATTGATCTCTCTTCATCGTCTAATGGTTCTAACATGTGGACCATGATCCTCTACTAACCTGAATGGTGTTCACATAATGTTTTAAAGGAATGGAACCCTCCTTGAACTTTTGTCAGGCCCATAAATTGACTGTTGAAAATGGAGTGTTAACAATATATATTGTATTGTATGTTGCATGCCTAACTAATGAAAGAAGAGCAATGAATATCTAAACCTTATGATAATGCAAACCCCGTGATGATGCATATCCTATGATGGCATGTTCAGGAGACTGATGTTTGACAAACCTTGTTGATGAAGCAATCTCCTTAATGATGAACTGTATGATGATGATGATATTAGTTGATATTGATGATGATGTACACCCTATGTCACAGACCTTGATGATGACATGTTCAGACCTTTATGTTTGATGTTTTGACAGTGGTCCAGCAGTGTTGATGAGAGTGATGAGCAGAAGACCAGTAGTGTTAACCAACAGAGATTGATGCATAGATATTGACTAGCAAATGACCAACAGAGTGATCAACAGGGTTGACCAGAGATTGATGAGCATATATGGTTGGGCAGCAAATTGATGATAATCAAATATTTGCATCAATCTTACAAGAGGAATCCTGCACTTGAGGATTTGACTCCTCAAACCCTTCTTAGTTGGAGCTAAGAAAACTAGGCTAGGTCATGTTATGAGAGTTGGTGTTGATTGTAATCGAGAAGATTGTAGTCTTCCACTACCATAAGAAAGATCAAAATTACATATATTCTTGTGTCTCTTTGATGTGGTGAATGTTCTTATGACTCATGATTGATTTAACTGATAATATGATTATGTGATTAATGGTTGATATACTTTGATTGATTAAAAGAAGCTAAAAACATTTAAATTTCTCATACACTGATTCACCCCCCCTCTCAGTGTGGCCATTGTGTCCAATAATTGGTATCAGAGTAGGCCTTCATCACAATCCTTAAAATCTTGAAGGAGATCCTTAGACACAATGGAAGAAAAAGCAGAGTCATCAAGCAATGATGTTCTCGTACTTGATATCACATATTATTTTGATTGGAGGAGAAAAATGAAGGCATATCTAAAGAAGTTTGGTGTTTGGGATATTGTGATCAATCCACCTGCTCCATCAAATAAGAAGGGAAAATTAGTTGCATAGAAAGAAGCGAAGAAGTACAATACTACATCCTTGAAGTTCCTCATGGATGGACTTCCAAGCTCAGTGAAATAAAGTGTAGGGGAATACAATTTAGTCATTGCACTATGGTTCAAGTTGGAAAGTGAGTATCAGAAAGAAAGACTAGAACCCAAAAAAGATAGATCAAGAATCAGAAGAAAAACCCCCAGAAGAGGTCAATCAAGAAGAAGACAAGCAACAAGAGGACTCCAGTGAAGGTATGGATTCTTTTGATTGTAATGATATCTTGTGTGATGAAATTGAGAAGGTTCTTGCAGAAGATGATGAAAGGATATCAAAGGCTACAAATGAGATACATCTCACTTTGATAAGTATTAATCACAGATCATATTGGGTCATGAAGAGTAAACCTGAACCATAGTAAATTCACGAAGTTTAAAAAGAAAAGATTGGACTCTTTGAATGAGTATCAGAAAAAGACCATGACAATGAGAGTGTTGCTTGTGAAGCTCAAACATAAGGACAAAGAGTTGCGGGATCAATTGAAAGACAAATATATTTAAGTTTAACAACTAAAGACTGAATTGATTAGTCAAGAGGAAGAATAAGAAGATCCTTGTGAAGACTCATAAGAGATTGAATAAACTAGAGAGGTCAATCGTGAATTGAAGACTCAACTCGAGGAAGCCAAAAGGATAGAAGAAATCTTGAAGAATCAGTTGGAAGAAAAGGATTAGATAATCCAAAGGCTGGAAATGGAGGTAGTTGGTATCAAGAAGAAAGGTGAAAAGGTTGATGTTTTTGTCAAGTTCAACGACAGTTCAATTCTCCTAGATAAGATATTGGATTTTCAGATATCTCCACTCGATAAGACTGGTCTTGGTTACAAGAAGGAGAAAGAAAAATATGAAGATAGCACTTAGTCTCCCATGACTCCAGAAGCAGATCCATTAATGTTTAAAGTTGCTCCCCATGCACCTGCACATGGCAACAAAGACTTTGGAAGTTCAAGAATGCAACAAGGAGTTAGGTTTATTCCTCAAAGAAAGCTCAGAAAAGAAACTACTCCAAGATGGAACCAAAGTACCAGGTATGAAAGTGGATTTAATGGTTATTGTTATTTTTTTCTAACTTTGGTAATAAGGATATGGATTGTAGACTCTATGAAAGAAGAAGTGTTGGAAGCCCCAATGACAAAGTTAGATGTTGTACATGTAATCAAGTTGGACATATTGCTGCCACCTGTCACACATTGAGATGATACACATGCAATGGGTTTGGTCACAAAGCCCAAGAATGTGCAAGTCAAAGAACTCAACCTAGGAGGAGTCCTTTATACAAATCAACAATAAGAACCAATCAACCTTGGAAGAAATCCAATGCAGGAAGATTTGAAGATCAAAATACAAAGACCTATAGTCAAGGACACTCTCAGGCATGGAGATATGAAGTTGATCAAAGAAGTGTTGGAAGTTCCAACAACTCAGTCAAGTGTTGGACATGCAACGATGTTGGTCACATTGTTGCATATTGTCGTATGATGAGGTGTTATGGTTGTAGTGTATTTGGGAACAAATATCAAGACTGTTGGAGTACACGGAAACAACCCATGAGAATTTTCTCAAACAACTCATCAAGGAAAGCCAGTATAAATGAAGGAACAAATGCTGAAAGGATAGATACCAAGAAGCAAGTATGGATGAAGAAGACCGAGAAATTACAAATAAGAGAAGTTGATCAGAGAAAGGAGGATGGCTTCCATATGGTAAGCCAAGTGTAAGGTCTCTCAAATACCTTAGTACACCTTGAGTTCATGAGGCTGGAGGATGAACTCAAAAAAGAAAGGATGACTACCCTAGGCATACAAATAGGTCCTAGGATCATGCATATTGACAGGGGGGGCACTAATCAATGATCAATCATTTCAGATATAGTTATGTGGACACCCTTTTCCATTGATGCCAAAGGGGGGGAGATGAAAACAAAATGGGAGAATGCTCATAAGGGGAGCATGAGTTGTTATCATCAATGACAAAGAGGGATATTGTTGATGAAATTGTTATTGATTCCAACATGGACTTACAGTGTCTCCATAGGTTGTCATTGACGCCATCGAGTCCCACTTGTAGTGGCTTAGACCCCTTATAGAGTGGGTCTGTGCCTTGAAGAACCTTGTACCCAGTTGACAAGGTCCCTGAACCCACCACCTTGTTGGCAATGATGAAAACCCTGGTGATTATGCTGAAGACCCTGGAGATGGTGTTGAAGCTCGTGTAGATGATGGAAAATCCCTAGATGGGTTGGAGAGCAATTAATGACCCATAATGTGGTCATTTATCTTCTAATTGTGTCATGGTACCCCAAGAAAAGGCCTAGAAACCCCACAAGTGATATCATTATGGATCTTGACCCTTGGAGGTCTCCTAGTGTGGGTGACGAGACTGAAGAATCCCATGAATCCTCTTGCTTCATGAAGAAACCTTGAAGAATCCCTTGGACCCACACTTGATGGATTAATGGTTCTTGTACTCTTGATGAATATGATGTGGTCATTAATGACTTAGAACCCTTGATGATGACCTTGATGCACATGGTATGGGATTGGATCCCACTACTTGCACTTGACATGGTTAGATGGCATGATGAAGTCACCCACACACATATGATGGTTATTTGACACTTAGGCACACTTATGATGATCCTTGTACCCTTGACGGTGAGGTGAAGGTGTTGACACTTAATGACTTTGAAGATGATGGAACTTGGACACCTATTACACCCTTGGTGTTGATGATATGGTAGACACCCTATGAACTTTAATGATGTGGCAAAGGAACAATAATTAAGAAATACATGCAATGGTATGGCTTAATCCTTGAATGGTGACATGTATATGGAAGCCCTCGTGGGTTATCCTTAATTAGTGGCATGTATATGGAATCCCTAGTGGGTTAAATGGAACTCTTTTGATGAGGACACCCTTATGGTAAGGAATGGGTGTGTGACTTGAAACACAAGTGGAATATTGATTTGATTTAAACAAAACAAAAAATAATAATAAATAAAATTTGAATTCAAAGTCAAAATAATAAAAATATATATAAGACACTTACCTTGCTCACCCTAGAAGTTGGCCAACATGAAGTTGTCCACTTTAAATGTGTATACAAACACATATGTCAACATAAAAAACATCCAATGAATCTAATGAGAAGAAATCTTGCTTGACTAAGGTGACTGAGATTTCATGGACTAGGGATGCCTTATTTCTTTTGAGGCTACTGACTGAGAATTCATGGGAGAAGAATCATAGCTTGATGGTTCGGTGGTAGCAACAACTGAAATTTAGGTGGAGCTAACAACAATCTTTATTTGTCTTTTTCTTCTTTTAAGTGTGACCAGCAGTCTGATATTTTCAGTGGTAACACCACATAATTTTTGTTTGGTGATATAGAAGTCTCTCGATGGAGACTGTTTTTTGTGGAAGCAGTCAAGGAGAATCCCTATAGGGCCTGTCTAATATGACTCGGTCCTTGTTAGGAACTTTTTCTTAGTGTTAGTGCTAGAAATTGTTCTCATACTACTAAAGAACAAGCCAACACAATCTCATAAAATAAAACTAAGTAAAATATGTTTTGGGGGTTTTGGTTTTACAGTTTGTTTAACAAGAGGGTAAAATCTCATCAGGCTAAGACAAATACTAAATCATGTAAGAGTGAAGGACTAAGATGTATAATATATGAAATATAAACCAGAAACAACATAAGCACAATGTTGAGTTTCACCCACAGTTCACAAGAATTCCATGAATAATAACATCAAATAAGAAATGAATTTATCAACTGAGTGACTACACCAATCATAAATAAAACCAGCAGATAGAATAAAGTGGGCTTATAGTTTGCATATATATCATAATTAGTCATCAAGAATACATAAGAGTTTTTGAACTTAGCTCTGTATACAGTAGCTTGGAAGCCTTCCCTTGTACAAAAATTTGAACCTCTACTCCTTCTAATTTCTTTCTTTTATCTTGGTTACATCAAAAAACAGTTATTTAACTAAATAACTACCTTCCAGGTCAGACTATCGAAATAGCTAGTAAATTAAAAGTTTTCCAAAACAAACTAATATCTTTACAAAAGTTAACTAAAGACACCTATCATCAATATCCTTTTAAAGATGTTTGGGAGCCTCAGCCAAAAGTTCTATTCCCTCTAAAGATTGAGTTTTTCTTCTGGTTCTCTACTACTCAGCTTCTAGGTCTTCAACTCTCCTTGATAGTTCTTGATTCTGCTGGGTTAAATCTTGGATCTTCTACTCCAACTCTTCACACTTTTTTTGTGCCTGCCTTTTCCTCTTTAATGCTTCCTTTGAAACAACAATCAACTCTTGATAATGGATGTTAACATCCTCAAGATCTTCTCTTAACCTTCTATTTGCCATTACTAATCCTTCATTTGTTTCATTCAGAAAATCTATTTGGTACTTGTACTATTTAATACTTTTTGGAAAATTTTCCTTCTCTGAATCTATGACGTTCCCTTCTTGTAATGAAGAAGCTCCTTCTTAGAACCAAGGGACATTTAACTTCTTGAAAATTTCCTCATCATCCTCTTTCTATTGCTCTGTCATTGTTATAGGAATATCTGGAGACTCAGCACCTTCAAAATTGCACTAGATTGATGGCTCTGCAATTTTCCCTTTCCATGTACATGATTTTAACATCACTGAATGATATTTCCTAGCATAAACTTGCTGAGGGCTAATACTTTCCTTTTTTACAATATCTTCTAGCTGTTTTGGAACTTTATTTTTCATTGGAGATGAATCAACAATCAAAGAATCTTGTTTCTTACTCTTGAATTTTTTAGCATTCAAGCTTTCATCCTCTTCGAAATCCTCTTGAGAAGAGGAATATTCTGATATTGTAATTTTTTCTTTAGATAACTTAGGGTTTAATTTTTTTTTCATGTTTAACCTCAACTTGTTCTTAGGTCTAGTTTTAGGTCTCCAACCTACTCCTATTTCTCCCAGCATACTTAGAGATTTACTTTGATGTTTTATAGTTGCAAGCTAAAAAACTTCTCTTTTAACTCCTTTTCTGACCAGATTTTCTTCAAAACCTTCTTTCGAGCTTTGTGTATTATCAACCCTTAATTTATCAAGTACTGGTGTTAACACTCTGTTTTTCAACGATCTATTTGTAAGCTTGACAAGAGTTCGATGAGGGTCCCATTCCTTTGAAAACCTTGTGTGAGCTCCCTTAAGGTTATCAGAGGTGCAAGGTAAATAAGAAAGCGGCAGGTGCGCTGAAAGCATTAAAAGGACTCATGATCAAAGGTTGAGGTTGATTAGATGGTGGATCAATGGCTCCAAAACATTTCGCGCAAGCGGACACGCCCGACCAAAACCACTTTTCCAGATTGCGAAATGGATTAAAGGTTGAAAACATTCAATGACAGAAATGAGATCCGAGTCAGATCTACGGTCTCAGTCAATTTCACAAACCATACTTGTGCGAGTAAAGCTGCGATCCCAAATCGTGAAAGAGTGGTACCGGTTGCGAAGATCAATAATCGCGGCAAGAAAGAAAAGAGATCTACAACCATGGTTTATTTTGCAATACAAACTAGCGAGGTTGGATACCGAGATTTCTCATTGTGAAAAGTAATGGGGCCCACTCAAATCTACGGCTGCATGAAAGGGTTGGTTGCGATCGACGATTGAGAACACATCACCATCCGAAATTGCCCGTGGTATCTATGGGAGAAAAGCTGGGGGCAGACATAATGGGATGTGGACAGTGGACATGAAAGATCCCTCAAATTGAATGGCTGAGAATACTTCCAGGATATAGGTTTCACATCCAGTGCTAAGATGACAGTGGAGGAGACGTTCGCGCGTGTAATCTGCGTCCTTGCAGATTGGTCGATTTCTCTGACGCCATTTGTAGCACACGTACCGGTGGAATCATCCCTTTGGCAGAGTCATGCTCCATAAATATAAGCATATTTTTGTGTGAGTTGGACTACAGAAGTAAGGAAAGTAACCGGCGAGTCCGCTAATCACACGGGACAAAGCCAACTCGACGCGGGAGACCATTCCGTTTCCTACATCACAAGAGAAAGGAAACATGGGAGCATCCACTTCATGGACTGTGTAGCATGGATCAACTGTACTAGACGACATCCACAAATACTTCCTGTGGCAAATGGTAAGGCGCCACGGCTGATGAAACGATGTGACTAGATCCCCAGCAAGTAAAGGATCACTCTGCTTGTGCCCTCACACATGCTGATACCAAATACACTCGATAACAGAGTGTGTAGGAATGTTGACCAGTCCTTGCAAAGGTCAGTCTCGAATCCTTATATATACTGCTTTCAGAGCAATAGGAGCAAACTAACATGTCTCCAGAGCCCAAGTTTCTACTTCTCCATGAATCTGCAAAGGCTCGAAGAGTTTGACAATGAAGATCTGGTTTGAGAAGCTTGTCCGTCTGGGGGTGTTGATGGTTGGTGAGAAGCTTCCATACTCTCATGTCACCTTGGTATTGCCTGCCAAGAATGACACCAGCCATCGGGGCCCAGACGTGATACCTATGCCTCCAAAGACACGAGGCCTAGACACTTACTCCCCGTAAGTGTTTTTTCAAGAACTCCTGATAGAATCGCTACCACCAAAGCCTCCGCGGAAGGGGACAGTCTTTGACTGCTCCCTATATAAGCATTTGTTCAGGTGGGAGCGTTAGGGGTCTAAATCCCACACAGCCCTATTTGTGAAGTTCATTTTCCAAGCGTGATGGGGCTGGTCTAGATATGCTACACCTTATTTCCTGTGGGAGAGCTCACCTCGCTGGGGGTGAGAAGTACAAGAATGACAAGCCACCTCAGAGGTTTGTCTCAACTAGGAACAATGCGGCCCTTCTTCCAGAGCCCATGGCTAACAGTGTTACCTAGGGAGGAAGGAGGTGGCGGATGTGATTGAACAGGGGAAAGATGCAAACTACCTTTCCAGTGTGTGCCCATGTGGAAAGCTGCCTTTGAACACAACGGTAACACACTCTTTGGGCGGGGGAAGAGGAATCATACTCATAATCCGCCATAACGGCTGAGCATGTCAAACTGTTACTCAGGCCGAATGCATCCACTACCTCCATAATGTTTATTTTTATTTGTAAAACGTGGCGATAGTTCCACTCTCTGTACAATTAACGCATGATTGTGACTGGAAACGGTTTCTTAGGTTTGTTTCAGAGAATAGTATTAGCATTAGAATAGTATAAATACACTCCCAATAGAGGGAGATGGGAGTTGGTCAGATTGGGAAACTTTCTAGGGCTGAGGCTCTCCGTTGTAAATAATATCCGATGCCTGTGTTATGAATAAAATTGCAGAGAAAGAGTTGTTTCTCATGATAGAGATTCATGTGTCGTTGCTTCTTCCAATATGTATTTTCCTTTACGTGAAATGTTCTTCCTGTTTATTTCCAGTTTGTTGATTGCTTTCATGTCTGCAATTTAGTGTATAACAGTTAGGAATTCATACTTACTATGCTCTGGCTGTTGTTCCAAACATTTATCAAGTTTTCTTCTAAAGTTGCACAAAATTCATCTAGTTGGTGCTCCACGAGATGGGATGTTCTTTCTCGTCCTCTAAACACCCGCGAAATAGCTCCTGATTGCAAGATCGATGGCTACCTTGCCTCTGTTTGCAACCCCACGCTTTTATTTCCCTCATGCAAATGTTCCCTACTCCGGTTTTTGACTCCATTTCCAATGGTCCCTTACCCCGATAATCCCACCTACATCTCACATTAATACACTTTGTCCCATTCAGGATTTTGGCCTCTTGACCATCCTTGATTGAATATCTTACGCGGAGTAGACTCCAAAGACAAACAAGAGATACCTCTCTGACTATGCAGGGCCGGAGGCACAGTATAAAGTGGTTCTGTTGTTTCCCGAGATTGAGCCCTTCCCATCGACCTTGGGGCCTCAAATATCGGTGCCAACAAACTAGCGCCGTTAGCGGGGATGAAATTGAAGATCCTCCCTAGGAAAAAACGACATGGTTTTAGATCTAGCTGTTGATGGTGAACAATGACTAGACATCAAGAAGGTTGAGCACTTTCACCTGGCGACTCCACTCTTGAATGATTCAGACTTCAATGACTCCGCTGGTGGTGTGACCCAGAAATAAAATGGCCGAGGAAAGTTGGCAGATTCCGTCTGAAAAATGGACCCCTTATAGAGCCTGAAAAATGCATGGCGAAAGGTCAAGATACTCGAGTCTACGTTTCTTCTAGGATGCCTTGTTCTATCTTGTAAGTTTGTTCTTATCTTTCCCTAGATTTATCAAAACCACCTTCTATGGTTCAACTCGTTCTGAACAGAGCTATGAATATATTCTTATTTATCCTTCTTTACAAACCAAAAGCGTTGCGTCATCTTGTACATCCATTCATGGCCTATATTTTTATCCAGGGGGTCACGACGTCAAAGGACACCCTTGTGAAATTCATGAAACCTCGGACGATAGCTTGGATATTGTGCCTAAACTTGTATTTCCCAGTTCTCCAAGCCAGTACAAACCATTACAATTGCCTCCCATCCTCCATTATTTTCTTGCAAAACATTTCAAGTACCTCCCCAAGTTTGACGGAGAATCTGAAGACCTCACTACTAAGAAACATTTGCAAGCCTTCGAATATTTCTTTGATCTTTTTGAGATAGAACATGAGGATGTCTGCATGAGGGATTTCTCCCAGTCCTTGCAAGGAGATGCTAAAGAATGGTTCAAGCACTTGCAGCTTAAGTCCATCAACACTTGGGAAGAATTTTCTTGCACCTTCTTAAAGTTTTGGGGTAGGAGAAGGCCTCTGGAGCAAATTGTAATACCCCGGTTTTAACCCCGCTTGCATTAAAAATTTATGATACACATATTGTAAATAATCTTGGTGCGGAGCTAAATGCCAAGGCCCCACCATCGATTTGGTTATGTTGTTTTTCTATTTTGGGGATGGTCACTGATGGTATATCGGAACATACGGCATATATTTAATTGTGGCATCATGTAAACACACATTTTAATTAAATAACCCGACCAACTATGTTTGCAGCAACTAAAATGAGAAGGGGCATGATTCCAAAGGGTAAGGAAGGGGAATGTTGAGCATTGAGTCATGGGAGAAAGCCATGTGTCACCACCACCCTTAATTATTCCATTGTTAGTTGGAGTGGTGATTGGCTGGTAGGAAAACCACACCCAAGCCCGCTCACACTCTCCCCACGATGCATCTGTTGGTCTGTCCACTCACCAGATCACAAGTTTGTTCGTCTCCTCTCAGGCGAGCTGAGCTAAAAGGTTCCACATTCCATTATGTGAGGGTTCAGTTCCTTTCTGCCTCACCGATTGTTGGCTTGCGAGCATGCTAGTTCTGCCTCACGAATTTGAAGTCTTGCGGATCGATTTATTTCCTCTGTTCACGCAAATTCTGTGTCTTTTTCCACCATTTCTAGGATGCATAATGTTTTGTCATTTTTCCATCGTCGAATCATGAGCTGAAGACTGCTACTCTATTACTGGGTCGTGACCATAATTTTCTTCCACATTTTGTTTAGCTGTGTCTTTTTCCATCCCGCACAGTTTGGGAGTTTTTTTCTATTCCCATTTTCCAGTCTGTGCAATTACTCTAGCGATTACATTAAGGATCGGTGCTGAGGGTTCATAATGTTGCGAACTACTGTTTGTCCATGAATGATTGGCTGTGTTTTCCCTGTAAAGTTTGTCTAGTTGTTTGGCTGCTTGCATGCAGCGGTTTTGTCCATGGATTGCCTTGGAGTGCGGATTGCTCTCGAGATGAATTTAGGAAAGCTAAATCTCCTACATTTGATGGTGAGATAAAGACGGGACAAGAAGCTGAAGCTTGGCTTATTGGGATAAAGAAGTACTTTTAGGTGCAGGATTATTCAGGAAACATGAAGGCACGAGTTGCCATATTCAATCTGAATGGAAGGGCATCCATTTGGTGGGAACACTTCAAGCAGGTAAAGAAGATCAGTGAAAGGAAACTGAAGTGGAAACAACTCAAGAAGTATTTCAGGTAGAAATACCTTTCTGACAGGTATTATGATGACAAGATCAAGGATTTCCATGAGCTGAGATTGGGACAGTAAACCATGGATGAATATGCAAATAAATTCTTGGAATTGTTGAGGTATGTTCGGTACATCAGAGATGAAAAAGTAAAAATCCAGTGGTTTTTAAGTGGGTTGCCTCAAGCCTACAAAGATAGAATTGAGTTCTATGAGTCAAGAACTCTCGAAGAAGCAATAAGGAAGGCTAAATATTGCTATGAGCAAAGCAAAGGTAAACCTGATTACCATAAGGCATGGAAGGGAAAGAAGAATGAAAAGTTTGACCAAAGAAAGAAAGGTTTCAAACCTTCTAGATTCAGGAATCAGCAGAAGCAGCCATCCCAAGCTGCGAATAATCCTGTTGGAGTGACAGGTGGAAAGCCTAAAAAGCCACATCCGAATAAAGGTCCACTCAAATGT
This sequence comes from Pseudotsuga menziesii, assembly GCA_001517045.1. Taxonomy (NCBI): domain Eukaryota; kingdom Viridiplantae; phylum Streptophyta; class Pinopsida; order Pinales; family Pinaceae; genus Pseudotsuga; species Pseudotsuga menziesii. The sequence goes on from LPNX010134389.1 coordinate 119,696, forward strand.
TGGAAATGTGAAGGACCTCACTTGCGTAGATATTTTCCACTTGAGAATGAAAGTGCAAGACCAGCTTATAACATTCAGGGAGTAGAAATAGTGGGTTAGGTGGCCAAAGCAGTCCCTAGAATTTATGCAGCACTAGAGGACCGCCAAGAAGATCATCAGTAAACTGTTGTTGAAGTTGCAGGTAAGATTGTTGAACAATCTGTTTCTATTTTGATTGACCCTGGTTCTACTCACAATTATATCACTCCTAGGGTAGTGGAGAGTTGTGATTTTAAGAAGGTAAAGCATAGAAAATCTTGGTTAGTTCAGCTAGCCACTGGGACTAAGAGAAAAGTTAGTGACATGGTAGAGAAATGCCCATTGGTCATGAATGGATTGAACACTTGTGTAGATCTAAATGTTCTACCGCTTGGTTCCTATGATGTTCTCATTGGAATGGATTGGTTGGAAGCCCACCGAGTGAATCTTGACTATTATAACAAGAATTTTGAATGCATGGATGAAGAAGGAAACCCGATAGTTGTGAAAGGTATTCCGAAAGTAATTTCAATAAGACAGGTTTCAACAATGCAGTTGAAGAAGTTCTGTAGGAAAGACTGCCAGTTGTATGTAGCTCATATTCTGGAACCAACAGGAGATGAAACTCCTAGGTTGGAGGACTATCAGGTGTTACAGGAATTCAAGGATGTGTTTCCTGATGAGATTCCAGGGCTTCCTCCATAGAGGGACATTGATTTCACCATTGAACTTGTGCCAGGAGCAACACCAATGTCCAAGACACCCTACAGGATGAGTACACTGGAGATGCTAGAGTTGAAGATGCAACTGCAAGAGTTGTTGGAAAAGAAGTATATTCGACCGAGTGTGTCTCCTTGGGGAGCACTGGTTCTGTTTGTGAAGAAGAAAGATGGTACACTCAGGTTATGTATTGATTACATACAATTGAACAAGGTTACTGTGAATAATAAATACCCTTTACCTAGGATTGATGACCTCTTTGATCAAATGAGAGGAGCAAAGGTGTTTTCCAAGATTGACTTGAGGTCTGGTTACCATCAGGTGAGAATCAAGGATGAATACATTCATAAGACAACCTTCAGGACAAGGTATGGACATTATGAGTTCGTAACGGTACCATTTGGTCTCACAAATGCACCAGCCACATTTATGTGCCTTATGAACAGTGTCTTCAGTAAGTATTTGGACAAGTTTGTTCTTGTTTTCCTTAATGACATTCTTGTTTATTCTAAGAATGAGGAAGAGCATGAAGAGCATTTGAGACTGACATTGCAAGTGCTCAGGGAACATCGGTTGTATGCAAATTTTAGTAAATGTGACTTCTACAGGGATAGAATTCAGTACTTGGGTCACATTATCTCAAAAGAGGGTATATCAGTATACCCTGAAAAGATTGAAGCCATTATGAATTGGCCTACTCCAAGAAATGTGATGGATGTAATATATTTTATGGGACTTGCAGGATACTACAGGAGATTCATCGAAGGATTTTCCAAGGTTGCACATGCCAAGCTTCCAGTGGTTGAAGAATCTTCTCACCAGTGCACCAGTATTGAAGGTTGCAGACCCAGAGAAATATTTTCTGGTATGTATCGATGCATGTGGACAAGGGATTAGAGGAGTCCTTATGCAGGACAACCACGTGATATGTTATGAGTTGAGGAAGTTGAAGGAGCATGAGAAGAACTATGCCACTCATGATCTAGAGCTTGCAGCCATAGTACATGCTCTCAAGATGTGGAGACATTACTTGGTGGGTAGAATATTTGAACTCAGGACAGATCACTGTGGCCTAAAGTATTTGTTTGATTAGCTTACTCTGAAAGCTAGGCAAGCGAGATGGCTGGAATTTCTATGTGAGTTTGATTTTGAAATCAAGCACATAAAAGGAAAAGAGAACAAGGTAGCTGATGCACTCAGTAGGAAGGTACAGGAAATGCATGTGGCATCTCTTAGTATTTTCCAATCAGAATTGAGGCAGCAGATTGTTAATCATGTTGCTGGAGATGAATTGTATGAGCAGGTAAAAGACAAATTGCAGCAACAAAGTCTTGAGAAGAGGTATGAGGGATGTAAATTGGAAGAAGATGGAATTCTCACTTTTAAAGGTAGAATTTATATTCCTAAAGTAGTAGATTTGAGGAGAATTGTTATGGATGAAATCCATCAAGCTCTGTATTCTGGTCACCCAGGATATCTGAAGACAATTGCTACAGCTAGAAGGCAGTACTTTTGTCTAGGTATGAAAAAGGACATGGCTGAATACATTTCAAGGTGCGTGAAATGTCAACAGGTAAAGGTTGAGCATCAACATCCAACAGGTTTGTTGCAGTCTTTGCAAGTTCCGAAATGGAAATGGGAAGTTATTTCCATGGATTTTATTATAGGATTTCCAATGACTTGGAGACAAAATTATTCCATCATGGTTGTAGTAGACAAGTTGACAAAGGCAACACATTTTATACTAGTGAAGTCTACGCATAAGACTGATGACATTGCAAAGATTTTCATGAAGGATATTTTCAAATTGCATGGATTGCTGAAGGCAATAATTTCTGACAGAGATGTCAAGTTCACTTCCAATTTTTGGAAGGGGTTGTTTGTAGATTTGGGTACAAAGTTAAACTTCAGCACTGCCTACCATCCTCAGACAGATGGGAAAATAGAAAGAGTTAACTAGGTGCTTGAAGATATGTTTCGCATGTATGTGATGGACAAACCAACCAAGTGGGAAGATTACTTACACTTGGTAGAGTTTGCTTACAACAATGGACAGCAGAAATCCTTGGGGATGAGTCCATATGAAGCTTTGTATGGCAGAAGGTGCAGGACACCAGTGACTTGGGACAACCTGATGAACAGAGTTGTGTTTGGACCAGAATTGCTAAAGGAAATGGAGCAAGAGGTTGTAAAGATCAGACAGAATCTGAAAGCAACACAGGATAGACATAAAAGTTATGCAGATAAGCATAGGGTGAACAGAGAGTTCAATGTTGGGGATCATGTTTATCTCAGAGTGAAAGCAAAGAAAAGTTCCTTGAAGCTTGGAAGTTGTTCCAAGTTGTCACCTAGATATTGTGGGTCGTTTGAAGTTCTTGAAAGAATAGGGCCTGTTGCATATAGACTTGCATTGCCTACTAGTACTAGAGCTCATAATGTTTTTCATGTTTCTTTGCTTAAGAAATATGTACATGATCCTAACCATGTGATAAATTGGGATGTGATTCAGGTGGAACCTGAGGGAGAGTTCCAAATCGAGCCAATGTGCATCCTCGACAGGAAGGTCACAACACTCCGAAATCGAGCCACAGGGTAGGTAAAGGTGCAATGGGAGCATTACGGACCTAAAAAAGCTACGTGGGAGCTAGAGGATGCCATGCGATTGGCACATCCATTTTTGTTCAAGCCTATGGAACACTAAGGTGGTACCAGTGTAGCATTTTGTTCAAATTTTGTAAAGCACTGAGGATAGTGCTATTGAAGGGGGGGGGATTGTAATACCCCAGTTTTAACACCGCTTGCATTAAAAATACATGATACACATATTGTAAATAATCTTGGTGTGGAGCTAAAGGCCAAGGCCCCACCATCGATTTGTTTATGTTGTGTTTCTGTTTTGGGGATGGTCACCGATGCTAGATCGGGACATATGGCATATATTTAATTGTGGCATCATGTAAACACACATTTTAATTAAATAACCCAACCAGCTATGTTTGTGGCAACTAAAATGATAAGGGGCATGATTCCAAAGGGTAAGGGGAATGTTGAACATTGAGTCATGGGGGAAATCCATGTGTCACCACCACCCTTAATTATTCCATTGTTAGTTGGAGCGGTGATTGGCTGGCAGAAAAACCACGCCCACGCCCGCTCACACTCTCCCCACGACGCATCTGTTGGTCTGTCCACTCACCAAATTGCAAGTCTGTTCGTCTCCTCTAAGGTGAGCTGAGTTAAAACATTCCACATTCTATTGTGTGAGGGTTCGGTTCCTTTCTACCTCACCAATTGTTGGCTTGCGAGCATCCTAGTTCTGCCTCACGAATTTGAAGGCTTGCGGATCGATTTATTTCCTCTGTTCATGCAGAGTCTGTGTCTTTTTCCACCATTTCCAGGCTGCATAATGTTCTGTCATTTTTCCATCATTGAATCATGAGATGAAGACTGCTACTCTATTATTGGGTCGTGACCGTAATTTTCTTCCACATTTTGTTTAGCTGTGTCTTTTTCCATCTTGCATAGTTTGGGAGTTTTGTTCTCTTCCCATTTTCCAATCTGTGTAGTTAATCCAGCGATTGCATTAAGGATCGGTGCTGAGGGTTCATAGTGTTGCGGACTGTTGTTTTTCCATGAATGATTGGTTGTGTTTTCCCTATAAAGCTTGTCTAGTTGTTTGGTTGCTTGCATGCAACGGTTTTGTCCACGGATTGCCTTGGAGTGGGGAATCAGGGCCTAAGATGCTTGATAAACCTAGTGGTTGAGAACCACATAGACAGAGCCGCTGAGCTAGTTTTCTTCTCCACAACCCCTGAATAGCACTAGAAGGGAGATCAGGGTCTGAGGGACTGCGTTGCAGAGAAAGGAATGATTTCCTTGTGTTGGGTGTGTGTGGGTGTTCTAGAATCCAGTCTGGTTCAGGTGTCAATGCAGGAGCTTAGCATTAGCCTTTCCTAGCTCCTAGATGACCTGATAAACCCAACTTCGTTGTCTTGGCTGATCCATTGTTCGCCTGATAAACCCAACTGTGTTGGCTTGGCTGAATTGGGTACCCTTGGGGTGTTGTTATCCGTGGCTATGTGTAATCCTGTTAGTTCCTTATTCCTTGGGGAATCATGCCTAGCTCAGGGGTGGCAACGTTGTTGAGAGATTAAAGAGCACACGGGCCTATGGTTGGGTGGAACGTTGCAGCGACGTAGCTAGTTGTGGAATAAGTTCTCTATAAGATAATTACTCTTGCCTAACTTGTGTCTACAATTATATATTTACCATTGATGAATGATGATATACATGTTAAATGCTGATCTATATATGCATGAATGTGGATTGATATGTTTTTCTTTTGTTGTGTATATGAGTGATTATGCTTCGTAAAATGTTTTATGTTTTAAGTATCATGCTTCAGCAATATAAGTATGTATGTTCATGTTCATGGGGCTAGACGCCCAAATCATTTGACATATAGTAGCATCCTCTTTGTCAGTCGGAGGGTCGGGGACGTTACACAAATCCTTTCAAAATTTTATTCCCTGAGGAGACATGAGGGTGAGGTCATATTTGGTTTTAACAGAAGATTCGCAAGCTTTTATTATAACATGCCTAAGGAAGTCCAACCTCTCGAGAATGCTACTAAGATCTGTTATGCAGCCACATTTCCTCCTGAGCTGTCCTTGCTTCTTTTGGAAAGAAAATCAACCACTCTGCAGCATATGTTTACTAATTGTCTAGAGGTTGAGGAAAACCTTAAGATGTCCAAGAAATTATCAGATCAGGACGGTGGTGGTGAAATAAAAGATACATTAAAATTAGTTGGGCCCAAAAATAGAATGGGAAAGTTCCTAGCCCGTTACAGCTCCCTCCCGGTATATAGAAAGATGGTCTGCCCGATGCAGGAGCATGCAGTCCCATAGGCCTTTTCTCTAAATAGGGAAACCTGCACCGCCTAAGGTTCGTAAAGGGAGATTTTAAGAAGGATTTCAATGCACTTGTGTACGATGAATATGAGGAAGAATACCTGCAGATTACACCTGAAGAGCCAGATGTTGAACCAAAGCTTGATGATAAAGAAAATCAAGATGCAATGCAAAGTCAAGAGGTTAAAGAGGAAAAGAACGATAAGGATGCTGGAAGTGATAGCCTACCCTTGTGTTATGCCTCCTTTGAATTAATACGGAACCTGATTAAAGCCTCTAAGCAAAAGCAGAAAGAAGGGGAGATGGTTCCATTCGAAAACCTGTACAGGAAAGAAGATGATAAGAAGAAATTGCCAGGCAATCCCTCTCTAGCTACCGATATGTTGGGGATTTGTGATAAGGTGTCAAATCATAGAGAAGGATGCAGAGGCCCTCAAAGGAATACATTTTTAGATGCTCCGCCTTCGGGAGTACCACCTCACACAGGAGGAATATGCCTACTTGGTTCCACTAGAGAAACAAAGGACCTCCCTCTTGAGGCACATCAAGCTCTCGTTGCAGAAATTTCGAGTGAAAAAGGGGATGTCTCATTGAAGAAATATTCTGTGGGCCACCTTCTACAATCTTCCAAGTCTCAGCCTGACGAATCACTAGAAGAAGGGATTTACGGAAGACTTTCCCATGAGCAGATGACAGAATATGCTGGAGATTGCCATGATTTCTATGACCTCGTAGCAGAGTACATGGAAGGGCTGGGTGAGGGTAGTGATAGTTTTCATCTCTACTTTGATGATCAATTTGTTTGTCCTTACCCTCTCCCTTTAGTTATTTCATTTATGTCCATCAAGCATGAAAAAAGAACAAAACTGTTAGGCAAGTTGCTTGATTGGCTTCATTGGAAGTCCAATTTCACTTAATCAAACTTATGCACTAAATTAGGTAGGGTAGGTAGGAACAAATAAGCTTGGCCATCATCGAGAATTTACTTCATTGCTATTGTAGTTTGTTTTCATTTTTAGTTGCCAGCACGGGTTTGCAGTCCATAACATAGTTTGCAAGAGTGGCATAAATTCGCTGAAGCAGTAGCTCAGAGCAGAATGGAGATTTCAAAGAAAGGTTGAAGGCATCCCAATGGTTTTGGCACTTGCTCTATGGGGTTCTTTGCTAGCTCACTGGGAGGATAGCATCCCTCATGGAGCCACTTGTTAACACTCTGTTTTTCAACAATCTATTTGTAATCCTGACAGGAGTTCGATGAGGGTCCCATTCCTTTGAAAACCTTGTGTGAGCTCCCTTCAGGTTATAAGAGGTGCAAGGTAAAGAAGAAAGTGGTAGGTGCGCTGAAAGCATTAGCGAAACTCATAATCAAAGGTTGAGGTTGATCGGATGGTGGATCAATGGCTCCAAAACATTTCGTGCAAGAGGACACGCCCGACCAAAACCACTTTTCCAAATTGCGAAATGGGTTAAAGGTCGAAAAAATTCGACGATAGAAATGAGATCCGAGTCAGATCTATGGTCTCAGTCAATTTCTCAAACCATACTTGTGTGGGTAAAGCTACGATCCCAAATAGCAAGAGAGTGGTACCGGTTGTGAAGATCAACAGTCATGGAAAGAAAGAAAAGAGATCTATGGCCATGGTTTATTTCACAATACAAACTAGTGAGGTTGGATACCGAGATTTCTCATTGTGAAAAGTAATGGGGCCCACTCAAATCTACAGCTGCATGAAAGGGTTCGTCGCAATCGACGGTTGAGAACACGTCACGATCCGAAACTGCCCGTGGTATCGAGGGGAGAAACGTTGGCGGCAGACATAATGGGATGTGGATGGTGGACGTGAAAGATCCCTCAAATCGGATGGTTGAGAAGAATTCCAGGGTATAGGTTTCAAATCAAGTGCAAAGATGGCAGCAGAGGAGACGTTCGCGTGTGTAATCTGCGTCCTTGTAGATTAGTCGATTTCTCCGATGCCATTTGTAGCACACATATTGATGGAATCATCCCTTTGGCAGAGTCATGCTCCATAAAGATAAGTGGATTTTTGTGTGAGTTGGCCTACAGAAGTAAGGAAACTAACCAGCGAGTCTGCTACTCACATGGGACAAAGCCAGCTCGATGTGGGAGACCATTCCATTTCCTACATCATAAGAGCAAGGAAACGTGGGAGCGTCCACTTCATGGACTGTGCAGCATGGATCAACTGTACCAGACGATGTCCACAAATACTTCCCGCGGCAAATGATAAGGCACCATAGCCGATGAAACGACGTGACTAGATCCCCAGCAAGTAAAGGATCACTCTGCTCGTGCCCTCACACATGCTGATACCAAATACACTCGATAATAGAGTGTGTAGGAATGTTGACCAGTCATTGTGAAGGTCAGTCTCTAAGCCTTATATATACTGCTTTCAAAGCAATAGGAGCAAACTAACATGTCTCCAGAGCCCGAGTTTCTACTTTTCCATGAATCTGCAAAGGCCCGAAGAGTTTGACGATCAAGATCTGGTTTGAGAAGCTTGTCCATATCGAGGTGTTGATGTTTGGTGAGAAGCTTCCATACTCACCCATCACCTTAGTATTTCCTGCCAAGAATGACACCAGCCACCGGGGCCCAGACGTGATACCTACGCCTCCAAAGACGCGAGGCCTAGACACTTACTCCTCGTAAGTGTTTTTTCAAGAACCCTTGATAGCATCGCTGCCACTAAAGCCTCTATGGAAGGGGACCGTCCTTGACTTCTCCCTGTATAAGCATTTGTTCGGGTGGGAGTGTTAGGGGTCTAAAGCCCACACAACCCTGTTTGTGAAGTCCATTTTTTGAGGGTGATGGGGTTGGTCTAGATATGCTACACCTTATTTCCTATGGGAGAGCTCACCTCACTGGGGGTGAGAAGTACAAGAATGACAAGCCACCTCACAGGTTTTTCTCAACCAGGAGCAATGCGGCCCTTCTTCCAGATCCCACGGCTAACAGTGTTACCCGGGGAGGAAGGAGGTGGCGGATGTGATTGAAAAGGGGAAAGATGCAAACTACCTTGCCAGTGTGTGACCATGCGAAAAGCTGCATTTGGACACAGTGGTAACACACGCTTCGGGCGGGGGAAGAGGCATCATACTCATAATCTGCGATAGCGGCCGAGCACGTCAAACTATTACTCATGCTGAATGCGTCCACTAGCTCCATAATGTTTATTTTTATTTGTAAAAGGTGGCAATAGTTCCACTCTCTATACGGTTAACGCATGATTGTGACTGGAAATAGTTTCTTAGGTTTGTTTTGGAGAATAGTCTCAGCATTAGAATAGTATAAATACACTCCCGATAGAGAGAGATGCGAGTTGGTAATATTGAGAAAATTTCTAGGGCTAAGGCTCTCCATTTTAAATAAGATCCGATGCCTGTGTTATGAATAAAATTGTATAGGAAGAGTTGTTTCTCATGACAGAGATTCATGTGTCGTTGCTTCTTCCAATACGTATTTTCCTTTACGTGAAATGTGCTTCCTATTTTCATTCCAATTTGTTGATTGCTTTCATTTCTGCAACTTAGTGTATAACAGTTGGGAATTCATACTTGCTATGCTCCGGCTGTTGTTCCATACATTTATCAAGTTTTCTTCTAAAGTTGCGCGAAATTCATCGTCGGTGCTCCGTGCAATGGACTGTTCTTTCTCTTCCTCTAACCACGGGAAAAATAGCTCATGATTGCAAGATCGACGGCTACCTTGCCTCTGTTTGCAACCCCTCACCTTTCTTTCCCTCATGCAAATGTTCCCTACTCAGGTTTTCGACTCCATTGCCAATGGTCCCTTGCCTCGATAATCCCACCTGCATCTCATATTAATACACTTTGTCCCATTCAAGATTCTGGCCTCCTGACCATCCTTGATTGAATATATTACGCAAAGTAGACTCTGAAGACAAATGAGAGATACCTCTCTGATTATGTAGGGCCAGAGGCACAGTCTAAAGTGGTTCTACTATTGCCCGAGAGTGAGCCCTTCCCCTCGAACTTGGGGCCTCAAATCCCGGTACCAACAACTAAGATCTCCTTTCTTTCTTCATGTACATCTGTAGGAATCTTCTCTTGTTCTAGAACACATTTACCTTCTCCCTAGTTCGTATCTTCATCAAAATTATTTACTGTGTCATCTTCAATGATTTCTACTACATCTTCTAAACTCTGCACTTAATATTCCAACTGATTATCTTCATCAATCTTCTTTTGTTGTCCACCTACAGGCTCTTCAAGTTTATGTGTTGAAGATTCCACCTGAGTAGTCTCTTTTAATGTTTCAATTATGACCTCTTTCTTCAATATTTTAACAAGGCTGTGTGATTTATTCATCTGTCTACTTTTTGACTGGTCTTCCTTTTCGCTTTGAAACCTTGACCAGAACAAAAAGTAAACCCAATTCTTACCTTTTTTCTGGAGCACAGTACTGATAATCAATTTTATCAATCCATGGTGGAAAATGGATTGTTTAGTGTGATCCTGATGTTCTCTTACCCTACTTGACATCTTATGTAAACTTTTTAGGAAGAAAAATGGAAGATTCATCTTTGACTCCTGACTTAAGTGTTGTAGAAACCTAATGTGATATTTAAAACAAAGGCATATCTTCCCTCACAGGTTATATAACTCTGCAAAATCCTAATTGGCTTCCTCCATTCAGGCTTGAACTTCTGTATATGAACCCCCTTACCCCAATCTGCTACAACATCAGGAAACAAGAAATTCTCTGAATTAAAGCTAAATGGCACTTTATTGAACCAAAACTCACCCTCGTCAGCTATACCAGTTTATTCTGCTAGCAACTCTCTGTTCAACCCAATGTTTAGGGTGTTAAACAAGACTGTATCTTTCTCTAACCCCTGAGGGAACCCATATGAAACTCTTGAATGATAACCATTGATTTTCTCAAAATATTCAAACCAACCTGCTTTTTGAAACAATTTTGCAGAGTCAGGAAAGGTTTTAGCCCATGTCATGTGCGAAGGCTCAACCCTGTCTGTCTTGCCACTTCTCTTAATTTTCTGGATTGAACCCTAATTGTTTCTCCTTCAGAAAATAGTCAAAACTATTTTGAAAGTAGCTTATTTCAACAGTAGACTAGAGGCTGAGAACCCTAGATATGATTTTTTTCTAAAACAGTTGATAAGTATTTTGAAAAAAATTCCACTAACAGAATGAACTAATAACTGAGCAAAATCGAGTTCCCAAGCTTGCAATTTCTTAATCAACACCCATGAACTAATCTTTTGTCAATGCAAACCAAAATTTGTGAATGATGTCAGCAAATGGTTGCATACTTGTCGTAATAATGGTTTAAGCTGTTGAAAATGCGCTATATTGTCTTCCCAAGTGTCTAGTAAACTTCTTTAACTCGGTCCTCAACTACCATGACTGCATCAATCACTAACTCAGCAGACGCTAAACCTGTAACCACCTTACTCATAATTTATTCCAACCACAGACTGACAGGTATCAACACGATCTCTGTAAGCTTTCATACATCCAAGAAATTCATAACTAGCTTTGAATGACTCCCATCGTGCGCTATCATTACTGTTTAAAGGATCTTCATTTTCCACATTTCAGGATGGATCCAACTTACCTGAATAATCTTTGTCTTAACTTGAACACTTGTCAAAATGATTACTAAGGTTTATACACGTATTATATCACTTTAACAGATGTTAAAACTCCATCATTTGCAATTTGTAACCACAAATGAGCTTATTTCATGATTTTTTGAGTGCCGCGATTTTCTTGTAGCGCTCCTAGTTCACGATTTCTGCCTTTACGCTACAGGAATCTCTGATCAATAATTTTTTGACAAAATGATTAAAAACAAAGGGTTATATTATATAATCAAACTTTTATTAAACCTTATGATACATCTTTTCAAACTTTCAGAAAGATACACACCTAATAAGCCCATTAAAACTATAAAAACAACTAAATGAAGTCAATTTAAAAGGAGTATTGAGAAATCAAAAATAAAAATATGCTCACTATTATAATGCCTCAAAAACCAAGCTCAAAATCTTAAAAGAAATAAGAAAACCATGTTTTGAAAATAAAGCATATAGTCTAAAACAGAAAACAAAATCTAGCTATAACATCTGGCTCCTGTTGCAAGATGAAGTCCTCCTTGTGAGGCTTCAAGAACCTGTAGATCAGTGCCTTTTGCCATTTAACTGAACCTATCTTCTACTCTGCAAAACATCCATTGGGATGTGGAGTCTTTATTCAATCCTTCACACACCGTTATATACAATGAAATTCAAATATTTTTCCTTCAAAGACTATAAAAATGCTTGAGGAATCGTCCATTAACTGGATTAGACAACTCCTCACCATCAAAAGTATGTAATATAAAAGTATTATTCTCCAAATTTTTTGACACCATGAAAGGAAAAAACCATAAATTATCAAACTTACCATGTTTACCATTCTGTTCCTTTCAAGCATACCATGTTAATACCATATCCCCATTGAAAAAGGTGTTTTCTTTAATTTTCCTATCAAACCTTTCTTTGATTTTCTTTCTGTACAGCTGAGCCTTTTCTTCCACTGATTCACAATTCTGCTGTAATTTGATTAGTGCATAAACTCTCCTTTGAATATCACTAGGTTCCTCTTGACTGTCCTGAAGAAATTTCATTACTGGAATACCAAGCTGAACTAGTAGCACCACATCATTGCCATATACCAGTTGAAAAGGAGAAGTCCCAATTACCTTTTTAATTGTTATCCTATCAGCCCACAGTGTATATTTCAGCATTGAGTCCCATGACCTCTTATTCTGACTCAACAACTTCTTGATGCTCTGAATGATACTTTTAATGGTGGATTCAGCTAACCCATTTCCCTGGGGGTAATAAGGTGTTGAGTGTTTCAAAACAATCCCATTTTCTTCACAAATTCCACCATAGCTTTAGACTTAAATATTTAGCATTATCAGTCAATAACTTATTGGGACATCCAAATATACTAAGAATATTTTCCAAAATAAAGCTAATTATCACCTTGTCTGTTGCATTTCTCGTGGGAATTGCCTCCACCCATTTGGTGAAAAAATCTGTAGCTGTCAATATCCATTTATGTTTCCCTGAAGAATAAGGATTTATCTTGCATATAAAGTCTAAGCCCCACTGCTGAAAACAAGAATTCACTGCAATAGGATTCAATGGTAAAGACACTAACTTTTGTTTACCGGCAAATTTTTGACATGGGGCACAAGCTCTTACCTACTGATATACGTCAGAGAATAGAGAAGGCCAATAATATCCTGACCTCAAGATTTTATAAGAAGTAGCCATCCAGTATTTATGTCCCCCACAATCACCTTCATGAGATTCTGAGATTACCTCCTCAATCTCTGGCTTATCTAAACATCCGAGCAAAATACCTCTTGGATCTTTCCAAAACAGTTGTTGTTCTATTAGACAATATTTAGTAGCTTTTAAATTCAGTGACCTAGCTGCCTTTTTATCTAGATGTTTAGGACATTGTAAATACAATAGGAAATGTACAATGTCTGCATACCATGTAGATTCTGCATACTGCTCCATAATCTTTTCCTTCTCTTGCTCAGCTTGCAATTCTTCATGTATAGGCTATTCTGCCATCAAATGAAGGCCTAAAGATTGACAATTTGAATCAGCCAACAATTTTGCTAAACCTTGTCCCTTCACTAGTTTAGTAGGATTGATGTCCACATCATATTCCATTATCTTAGCAATCCATTTTTCCCTTTTACCTTCACTATCAGGCCGAGTTAATATATCCTTAATGGAAGCATTGGGAACATAAGCAATGACCTTAGAATGTAAAATATAAATTCTGAAAAATTTTAATGCTTTTACCAATGAATAAGCTTGCTTTTCCAATGTACTATACTTCAACTCTGAGTCCCTAAGAGTCTTCTTGAAAAATTCAATTGGTTGTTCCAGTCCATTATTATTCTTCTGTAGAAAAACAACAGCTAATGTATCCTCTGATGCAAAAGAAGAAGTCAGAAACTCCTTTGAAAAATCAGGACTCACTAGCACCGGTGCTTCTGTAAGAGCCAGCTTTATCTTCTCGAATGAATTCCTAGCCTCTGTTGTCCATTTCACTTCCTGATATTTCTTCAACATAGCTATTATTTGCTTAATAGTTTCAGCAAAATTCGGTATAAACCAACGCAGAAAATTTATTTTCCGAATAAAATATTGCACATCCTTCTTGCTTCTAGGAAAACTGATCTTCAAAATTGGCTTTAACCCTTTTTGGATCTATCCTTATCCCATCAGCTGAAACCAAATGTCCTAATAACTTACCCTCCTGCACAACAAAATGTGACTTTTTTGGATTAAGGGATAGTCCATATTTTCTGCATTTCAAGAAAGTTTGTTTTAGGTGCTTTAAATGCTCTTCATCAGACTGTGAAAAAACGGTTGTGTCATCCAAATAGATCACCATAAACTTCTCCTTCTCTCCAACAAAGGCTATGTCCATATATCTTTGAAAGGTAGCTCTAGCATTCATCAATTCAAAGGGAATTTTGTCATACATGAAGGTACCCCAAGGGGTAGTGAAAGCTGTCTTTTCTATATCATCAGGGTGCACTGCAATTTGGTTATACCCAAAAAAACCATCCACCATTGAAATTCTTTGAGCACCCACCACCTTCTACAATATTTGCTCATTTTTTGGTAATGGGTAATTATCCTTTAATGAGGACATATTCAGATTACAGAAGTCTACACACAACCTTATTTCTACATTCTTTTTTTCTGAAAGGAACTAGGTTTGCTACCCATGATGAATATCGAAGAGGAACAATGATTTTAGCATCCAATAATTTTTTAACCTCCTTTTCTATGACAGGGAATAAGGCAGGATTGACTCTCCTTAGCTTCTGTCTAAATGGTTTTACATTAGGATTCAATGGCACTTTATGCTGAATAATATTTGTGTCATAAGTTTTTATATCTTCGTATGACCAAGAAAAAATATCAACATATTCTTTCAACAGTTTAATGTACCTTTGTCTTTGCTCCACTGAAAGTGCCTTTGATGTTACAATACATTACATTCTTCTCTGAAGACTGCATAGCTGGTTTCAATGGGGTGTCATCCTTTGAAAAAATCCTCTCAAGGGGTACCAAACCCTTGGGAATAAAATTACTTTTCAGCTCAATGATTTTATGACTAGCAATTTCATTTTCTGCAAATCATTCAATATATTCAGTCCCATCATCCTGCTCTTGATCTATTAAAGAATTACAGAACTCACTGGTCAGCTCTAAAAACCTTTTAATCTCTAGATCATCCTCAAAAACCCTCCATTGCTTGATATTATTAGGCACTGAAGGTCTGTACCTGACTTCTATAGGATACTTTAACTGAGTTGTCTTAGGAATCTTGAAATGTGTAGCTACTAGAGAAAGTGAATCAGCAGTATGGTTATGATCTCTAGGAATATATGAAATATTGAATGCCACAAAGAAATTATCTATCATGTCCTAGACTTCATTCCTATACACTTTCAACAAATCTTGCTTTACTTGATAGTTGTTCCTCACCTACTGAACAACCAACTCGGAGTCACCATAAACAGAAATTTGTTGAATACCCATATCCTTTGCAGCTCTCAAACCCAATAAGAAATCCTCATACTTTGTTGTATTATTTGTGGTAACAAATTATAACTTATACATCAAACTTATCAATTCACCACCAAGAGATATAAAAACAACTCCTGCTCCAGCACCTTCTTTAGATGATGATCCATCAAAATACATCTGCCAAAGTTCATCTTTTTGTTCCATAGTACATTTGATTGGTTTTTCCTTCTCAACCTGTAACATACCAGAAGTATTATCATCACTGAAGTGCAACATGCAAGACCCTAAATCCCTTTCAATAACATATAATGGATGATTTGTTGGATTCCTGTCATCAATAACAATGTAAGCAAATTGTAACTCTCTATATAACCTCCTATTCTCATTTCCAAAAATAGGAATCGTTGCATAAGAAAAATCCATCTGTAAAGTTCCCCCTACTTTCTTAGCCCAATACCTAGAAAGAAGCATTCCAAATTTCGGTGTGATATCTTCCACTACTACATCCATAATAACACTCTTCATTGGTAGTTGTGTTAAGTTAACCACCATGCCCTTTATTACTCCCAAATAGTTGACAGCTCTAGAATCAAAAGCATACAAGTCATGATAAGGTTTTGTTATGTTTAACCCCAAAGCTTCCATGACTGCTTTTGGCATTAAATTGTGAGATGCACCTAAATCCAAAAGGCAATTGTGAATCATCTGATCATGAATGGTCAATGTGATGTAGAAAGGTGGAGATGAACTCGAGTCAATTTCTATTTTCTCCGCCAGAGCAGATCCAATAAAAATTTTAGGATGATCCTCCTATAAATTTACTGTGTCTGAGGGTATTTGACTGGCTACTGAACCCATCATTTTTAAAACCGAATTCTTATAACAGGGATATTTTAGCAATTCAGTTAAAGGCATTGGGATTTTAATTTTGCACAATTCATTTTCAAGGTTAAAATTATGCATGTTCTTATTCACTTCTTCAACTTCAATAGTCTTCTCTAGATTATCCTGATTCTGTCTCTTTTCTAATGCTGGATTGGATGACTATTTAGGAGGAATAAATTCCTTCTTTCTAGGGTTTTGAGCCACCTGTTTTGGTCTTGACCTCAAATTTAGTGTCTTCTTAGGCTCAGACTGATATATATCAGTTGTTACTTAAAGGTTTAAATCATCTTCTGTCTGAAAAAGCATTTGCATCATAATATTCATAATTTAAAAACTATTCCTTAGATACAAAACCTTCAGTCAACAAGTCCCCTAAAATATTTATGTCTGGATTTGTATCTTCAAATTGTCCATCTTCTTCTTCTTCTCCTTCATTAGTGACATTGTTTTGAAGTGGGGGTGGCACCTTTTGTTCTTCAGCTTCTCTTCTTTCTCTTTGTATATCATTATTCCTTCTCTCTCTGGGAATAAATTGAGGTGCAAACTGTCTTTTAAACTGATTAGGATTATTAGGGTTTATGTCCCCCTCTTGAGCATGCCTATTGGAATTCTTCTCTAATTCCAATTTGTTTAATTTTTTTGTTAGGAATTTTACTAATTTTTCCATTTCATCAAATTTATTATCAGCTGACTGTGATGCTTTGGGTACTGAAGCAACTTCCTTTTTACCTTTTCTGTCATAAGCTTGTTGATCTGAATTTACTTTTAGTCTATTAGAAGCTAGTATATTGGATTCTACTTCTAATTCTACTTCTTGCAAGTTTATCAAACTAAGTGGTATTCTTTCTCTCAGGTGTAAAGAAAACTCATGATCAAAAGAATTGGCATAGGTGAGTTTTGCTGAGGTTTTGGAAGGCTTGATTTCTGCAGGAATTCTACCATACATTTTATTAAATATCTTAGAAAAATCTGTTATAGTTTCATCTTTCTTCCTCCTTAGGGCTCCAAACTCTGTAATGTAGTATGTATGGTCTTTGGTATCACCCCATTGCCTTATGAAAACATCCTGAAGTTCCTCAATCAGAGTAATTGAATTTGTTGGTAGTTCCCTGAACCACCTTCTAACCTCTCCATCCAGACTTTGTACAAACATTCTTATCCATGCATATTTTTCCTCAATGTTTTGGTTATCTACATAGCTAAGAAATGTATCCCAGTGCTCCTCGGTTGTTGTCTCACCTTGTCCATTAAACCTAGGCAAGTAATTTTGGTAATCCCCCCCAGGGAGAGCATTTAAGGGATGAGGTATAACTAAAGGTGCATACTTAGTTGCCACCATCCTATCCATCATATCTAATGGAGGGTGTTGTTGAGCTGCCATTTTTAAACTAACTTGTTTAGATGAAGAAAATCTTGACTAGAACTTAGCTGAAAAGGGCTCTTATTGAATTTGAACTGAAACAAAGGAATTTTTCCAGGAGATATGGCTTTTTCTTTTTTGAAAGACTGAGGATCAGTAAAGATTTGAAAACTGCTAGCAAGTATTGTAGGTGTTAACCATGATGAATATTGTTTTTCTTCCTTTGCAAGTGAAAAGGGTGACAATAGGTCCATTTGATCAAGGCTACATAAAGCTAGAGATGATTGTGACTTCTTAATTTTCCTAGCTTCTTTCATAATTTGCTCTGGATCTGAGACACCCAAGTGTAATGGTGAAGTTGGTCTACCTCTTGTCCCAACTCCCTTAGTAGCCACTGTGAACTGTTTGGTGAAATGTAGTCTTAATGATTTGCTAGTTTTGTCCACCTCTCAAAACTAGTTGAATGATGAATAACCCAAGGAAACTATGCTTCAGCTTCATCCCCGGCAATAGCACCAAAGATGTTAGTGCCAGAAATTGTTGTCAGACTACTAAAGAACAAGCCAACACAATCTCATAAAATAAAACTAAGTAAAATAGGTTTTTAGGGTTTTGGTTTTACAGTTTGTTTAACAAGAGGGTAAAATCTCAGCAGGATAATACAAATACTAAATCATGTAACAGTGAAGGACTGAGATGTACAATATATGACATATAAACCAGAAACAACATAAGCACAATGCTAAGTTTCACCTGCAGTTCACAACGATTCCATGAATAATAACATCAAAAAATAAATGAATTTATCAACTGAGAGACTACACCAATCATAAATAAAACCAGCAGATAGAATAAAGTGGGCTTATAGTTTGCATATATATCATAATCAGTCATCAAGAATACATAAGAGTTTCTAAACTTAGCTCTATATACAGTAGCTTGGAAACCTCCCCTTGTACGAAAATTCGAACCTCTACTCATTCTAATTTCTTTCTTTTACCTTGGTTACATCAAAAAATAGTTATTTAACTAAATAACTACCTTCTAGGTCAGACTATCGAAATAGATAGTAAAGTAAAAGTTTTCCAAAACAAACTAATATATTTACAAAAGTTAACTAAAGACACCTGTCATCAATAGCCTTTTAAATATCTTTGGCAGCCTCAGCCAAAACTGTTATTCTCTCTAAAGCTTGAGCTTTTCTTCTGGTTCTATACTACTCAGCTTCTAGGTCTTCAACTCTCCTTGATAGTTCTTGATTCTGCTGGGTTAAATCTTGGATCTTCTTCTCCAACTCTTGATAGACTCTTCTGCTACTTCTCAAGAATATTCTCATACTCATCATGCCAAGTCATCAAGGAATCTGCGCATCAAGAGTCTACCAAAATACTTCTTGGTAGACTCTTCTGCTCCAAATCTTGGATCTTCTACATAGGGTTTACAGACTTGTTTAGATGAAGAAAAAGCTTGACTAGAACTTGGCTGAAAAGGGCTCTTGTTGAATTTGAACTGAAACAAAGGAATTTTTCCAGGAGATAGGGCTTTTGCTTTTTTGAAAGACTGAGGATCAGTAAATATTTGAAAACTGCTAGCAGGTATTGTAGGTGTTAACCATGAATGAATCTTGTTTTTCTTCCTTTGCAAGTGAAAAAGGTGACAATAGGTCAATTTGATCAAGGCTACATAAAGCTGGAGATGATTGTGACTTCTTAATTTTCCTAGCTTCTTTCAAAATTTGCTCTGGATCTGAGACACCCAAGTGTAATGGTGAAGTTGGTCTACCTCTTGTCCCAACTTTCTTAGTAGCCACTTTGAACTATTTGGTGAAATGCAGTCTTAATGATTTGCTGGTTTTGTCCACCTCTCAAAACTAGTTGAATGATGAATAAACCAGGGAAAGTATGAGCAGATTCCTTGATGACTTGGCATAATGAGTATGAGAATATTCTTGAGAAGTAGCTTGATTATTGTTGCAAAAGTACTAAGCAGCTTTTGATTGAATTTTAGAAGTGTTTCTTGATTGGCAAGTTGAGTCTTGCAACCTTGGGGATCGAACTCCTCACTCTTTTTTTAGTTGGAGCTAAGAAAACCAAGCTGGATCTTGTTATAAGAGTTGGTTCTCTTTTCATCGGTTGGTGTTGATTGTAATCACAAAGATTGAAGTCTTCCATTACCATAAATAAATATTACATTACATATATTGCTATGTCTCTCTTTGATGTGTTTCATGTGCTTATGACTCATGATGAATATGATTATTTAATTGAGAACATAATGCTTGCTATACTATGATTGATTGATAAAAGTTGAAATTGTTTAAATTTATCCCACACTGATTCACCCCCCCTCTCAGCATGGCCATTGTGTCCAACAAATGATATCATAGCCAGGCCTTCAGCACAAGCCTTGCAAGCTTGAAGGAGATCTGTGGATACACAATGGAGGAAAAAGTAGAATCATCAAGAAATGAAGTGCATGTACTTGATGTTACTAACTATTTTGATTGGAGGATCAAGATGAAGGCATATCTGAAGAAGTTTGGTGTTTGGGAGATTGTGATCAATCCACCCACTCCATCCAATAAGAAGGGCAAGGTAGCTGAATAGAAATAATTAAAGAAGGAAAATGATACAGCCTTTAAGTTCCTCATGGATGGACTTCCTATCTTAGTAAAAGAAAGTTTAAGAGATTACACTTCAGCGAAAGACCTTTGGTTCAAGTTGGAAAGCGAGTATCAAAAGGGAGAACTAGACACTGGAAATACGGATCATGAATCAGAAGTCAAGCCCCCGGAAGAGGTCAGTCAAGAAGAAGAAAAGAAAGAAGTGGACTCCAATAAAGGTATGGATTTTTTTTTATTATCATGATAGCATGCGTGATGAAATTGAGAAGTTTCTTGCAGAAGATGATGAATATATGTCAAAAGATGAACAAGAGATACATATCACTTTGTTGAATATTGATCTCAGAGTCAATTGGGTCTTGAACACAATAAATCTGAACCATAGTGAATTCAAAAGGTTCAAAAGGAGAATTTTGGATTCTCTGAATGAATATCAGTAGAAGACCATGACAATGAGATTATTTCTTGTAAATCTCAAATGCAAGGATGAAGAGTTGTGGGATCAATTGAAAGACAAGAATGTTGAAGTTGAACAACTAAAGGTGGAATCGATCAATTAAACGAAAGAACAAGAATATCCTGGTGAAGACTCAGAAGAGCTTGAAGAAACTAGAAAGGCCAATCTTGATTTGAAGAATCAGCTAGAGGAATCCAAGAGGATAGACAAAATATTGAAGAATCAGTTGGAAGAAAAGGAGCAGACAATTCAAAATATGGAGATGGAGGTAGTTGAAAAGGCTGATGCCTTTGTCAAGTTCAAGGACATTTCAGTTGTCCTAGATAATATCTTGGATTGCCAAAGATCTCCATTTCACAAGACTGGCCTTGGTTACAAGAAGGAAGGAGGAAAATATGAATATAGCACTTGGTCTCCCAAGACTCTAGAAGTAGGTCCATCATCATCCAAAACTACTCCCCATTCACCTGCACATGACAGCAAAGACTTTGGAAACTCAAGAATGCATCGAGAATTTAGGCCTATTCCTCAAAGCAAGCTCAGAAAAGAAACAACTCCAAGATGGAACCAAAGTCCCATGTATGAAAATGGATTTACCGATGATTGTTTTTCTTGTTCTAAATTTGGTCATAAGGCTATGTATTGTAGAAGACGTGTTGGAAGTCACAATGAAAAAGTTAGATGTTGGACATGTTACCAAGCTGGACATATTGCTGCCACCTATCACGCATTGAGATGCCGCGCCTATGGTGGATTTTGTCACAAAGACCAAGAATGTGCAAGTCAAAGAAGTCAACCAAGGAGGAGTCCTTCATACACATCAGCAAGAAGAACCAATGAACCTTAGAGGAATACTAATGCATAAATATTTTAATATCAGAAGACAAAACACTCTCAAGTATGGAGGAATGAAGTTGATCAAAGAAGTGTTGGAAGCTCCAACAACTCAGTTAGGTGATGGACATGCAATGATGTTGGTCACATTGCTACATATTGTCATACTATGAGGTTTTATTGCAATGGATTTGGGAACAAAGCTCAATATTGTTGGAATACATGGAAACAATCCATGGGAAGTTTATCATACAACTCAATGAGGAAAGCCAATAAATATGAAGGAACAAATGTTGAAAGGACAACTTCCAAGAAGCAAGTATGGATGAAGAAGACCGAGCATTTACATATATTGGAGAGGTTGATCAGTGCAAGGAGAATGGCTTCCATATGGCAAGCCAAGCTTAAGGTACCTCAAATACCTTAGTACACCTTGCTTTCATGAGGCTGGAGGATGAAATCAAATGAGAAAGGATGGCTACTCCAAGCATACAGACATGTCTTAGGATCGTGCATATTGTCAGGGGGAGTAGTGATCAATGATTTCAGATGTAGATATGTGGTCACTCTTTTCCATTGATAGCAAAGGGGGAGAGATGAAGAAAAAATGGGAGCATGTTCACAGGGGGAGCATGATTTGTTGTCATCAATTACAAAGGGGGGTATTGTTGATTAAGTTGTCATTGATGCTAACATAGGACTTGTAGTGGCCCCTCAGGTTGTCATTGATGCCACCAAGGTCCCCTACAGTGGACAAGATTAACAAACATGTATGGATTGGATCATGGAAACTTGCATAGGTTTGGTATTGGTTTGATCACCCTTTACTCACATACAATGCATAGCTGGATGATAGCTTAATGGTTGAGTGATTGGAAAAACCCACACATGTGGTATCTTGGGATTTGAATCCCATTCACTGGTCGTGAGTGCTTTGTACCACATGGTGGTACAAATGACCCATTTTGTGGTCATTTATTGAACATGGTATGTCTCATTTGTGTGGATCCCTTTGTAAAATCCCTTATATGATATCAGATCAGAATATTACAGTGGTATTAGAGCTCTTTCCTTGGCCCAACCTGTGGAAAGTAAGCTCTCAAGTTGAAGAAAATTTCAGCCATGTCATACTCTGATGAAGACTACAATGAGTAGTATGAAGAGTATTGTAGATAGTATGAAGAAGAATAAGGCCCCTATGTTGATGGAGGTCTATCAAGTAATGAAAATGATGAATTCTATGTTTCATCCTATGATGAAGTCATGAGGCCTATATCTATTCATGATGGATTTTCTTTAGTGGAAGACCAAAGGAATTTATCATCTCATCAATATGTATGTATCATAGAGTGTACATCATAGTGCATAAGAATGCATCATCACAATATGCATGTCCATCATATATGTATCATTTCAAAAATATATCATTGTATGTATTGCACATATTGTTCACACTCACATTAATTGTACATACTATTGTACACTGTACACACTACTATACATGCCACTTTATACCTCTTTACATACATTGTACATATTGTTCACACTCACTATACACTCATACACTTGTACATATCACTGTACATATAAACACATCACTTTATATGCAAATATTGTAGAATGTTGTCATGCCTAAATATATACCAACATACATTTATTTGTGTTGTATATGACCTTAAGAATTTTGAACTCATATAGATTATTTAACCCAAAACAAAACAGTAACTCTCGGATAACTTTCAGACTTCAAACTTGGACTGTAAGAGTAGTAACAATTCAAACTTCAAACTTGGACTATTCCTTCTCCAGAAATCGGGCTATGTGGAAGATAAAGAGGCAACAAAAACACAAAGTCTCAAGCTGATAACACTTGGGATAGTTAACTTCTTAGACTGTATAAACTTGTGATTTTGGATTGTTTGAAGACCATAAAAGGTTTGTAAAATATCACCCCAAAAACTCAGATTATGGTGAGCAACAAGAACTCAAAAGGCAACAGCCAATCACCCAATACACTCGGTCTATTCAGGAGACTTTTCTAGGTTGAAATTGTTGGACACAATGGCCACACTAACAAAGGGGGTGAATCAGTGTGAGAGCAATTTAAACATTTTTACCAATCAGAGTGTATCAAGCATTACATTATCAAATTACATCATCATATGCATCATCTAAATCAATCATGAGTCATAAGCACAATCATCACATCAAGAGAGACACAAGAGTATTTTTAATTTTGATCTTTATTTATTGTACATGAAAGACTACAATCTTCTCGATTACAATCAACACCAACTGATAAAAATAGCACCAACTCTTGTAACATTACCCAACCTGGTTTTCTTAGCTCCAATTGAGAAGGGTTGAGGAGTCTAATCATCAAGTGCAAGATTCTAATTGCATCAATATTTGCTCACGTACCTATGTACATCAATCTCTGTTGGTCAACCTATGATCATCCCTCTCTATCAATCTACTCATTAACACATGTTCATTTGCTCATCAATACTGCTCGTCAACACTTTTTCATCTTCTCATCAACCATGTCAAGTCTGCATTGCTGGTCATGCCTCTTTGTTCATTATTCTCTGGACATCAAAATTGTTCATCACACTTGTTCATATTCTCATCAACTATGTCAAGTATGAACTATTTTCCATGCCTCTCTATTCATCATTCTCTGGACATCAAAACTGTTCATCAACACTGAAGAGTGTGCATCATCATCATCACGATATGTGACATCATCATAGGGTACAAGGAATCATCATTCCTCATCATATCATAGGATTATCATGTCATCAACCAATAGTATGCATCATCAACATCAAGTATACATCATAGTGCATAGAAGAGAATAATCACACTATGGTATGCATGTACAACATATTGTATAGGAGTGCATCAACTTCATAAAGTATACATAATCATCACATGCATTATCATCATAAGGCATATCATATTATAGCATAAAGGTATCCAACATCATCATCATAGCCTCAATAATGGCTTCAAATATATATACCAATATAGAGGCTCGCATACTAAGATCAAAGGTGAACTCTATCCATGAGAGACATGTGTCATCACCAGAGAAACTTGGAAGCATGAACCATACATTTTCAAAAATAAAAATATTAAGAAACAATAAAAAAAGAAAAATAAACTCAAGATCATGTCACCACATAACCCTCGTAACAAGCTTTCCAATGAACCAAGAATTTTGTAATTCTGAATCCGTATGAGAAAGTTATGGCAATTTTAGTGAAGATGCCCCAAAATTTCTCCTCCATAAAGTTTCACACTTTTCTCCAAGATTTGCGAAATACCAAAAAGAGACTTGATTCATGAACAAATGAAATGTTTGATATTTTATTTATATAGGCATGATTCATATTGCAAAGTTTGTCAATTTTATTTGTGACCTAAATTTGTTGGGTTCAATACTTATTTGACGATATTTTGTTTTTTGTAAGGGTCATTCAGAATTTAAATATTTTTTGGTGATTTGTTTTGATGTCTAATTTCTATCATCATCCAAAAATGGATCTAGTTATGTATTATAAATATATGAGTTAGATTAAACATGATACTTCATTTCCATCATGATTGTATATAATATGTACATGGCATGTTTGACCTAAGGTGTAGACATTATGTTATTTGATATCTAATCTTTTGCATTCAATGATGGTGATAAAACAATTTTACCACATTTTTCATGCTTTCAAAAATTTCAGTGAGATGGATACAAACACCTCAGTTTATCTTAGAAAAAATAGTCTTTAAAAAAGAAGTTCTAATGATATGTGTGATGATGCATTAATGTACTTTCTATTCTTGTTAGTATATGTTCTTATTTCTAATAACCATTACAAGTTTCTAACTAACTCTAAAAATTCCAAATCAAATGACATAATTCATATTTTGATTGTCATCAAAAGAAAGGAAAAAGTGACATTCGTATCTACAAACAAATAAGCAAGTTATTTTTTTCTTAAAGGGTAGCTTAAAAATGATAGATTTGGAAAATAAGCTAATTGAGAATTCATACACTATATTACAGTTATAAGTCTTGATAATACTCCAAGTTGTAATAATGGTTCGTGGGTGCCATAATCATTCCATAGTGTAAAGTGTTCAATTCTATCAATTTGCCTGTATGTCAAGATTTGGGTCCCAACATGTCTGTTAGACCATTAAGGGATGAGATAAAAAGTGGATTCCCCACTTTCCTTGAATCTAGTTACTGTAGTTGTGTTTCACCGACACCTCCAATTGTGAGTGACCCAATACTGCTTGTGAAATGTATAAATAAATCCCTCCTCTCCTCATTCATGCATTTGTTAATTTGAGGGTCTAGGAGTTGAGAGATTCGAGAACTTGTATATGCTCCTGTGTTGCACTACCTTAGTAATCTATAGAATCAAAGTCCAGTCTTCCTAGCAAAAGATTCACCAAGACATTACAAGATTTTATAATTTGATGAAATATTTGCCAAGTTTTTACAATATTTTATAATTCAATGAAATATTAGCCAATTTTTAACAATATCATACAGTTTAGTGAAAGATTCACCAAGATTTTGCAAGATTCTATAATAGAATGAAATATTAGCCAAAAAATTATATATGCATATTATATTATTGATAAAATAACCTTCATTTTTTTTCTATTCTTAGGGAGATTCAACTATTTATTATACATATAAATTACGGGGGTGTTCTTAAAATTATCCTTGGTTAGTATAGGCCCAAATGATATTGTTTTTTGTATTGTTCTTATGAAAACCCCCCTCTTAATGTGCTTAGAATCAGAGATGGAGACTACTTCCATGCCCGTAATTGAGGAAAGGTCATTGTATGATGGTTTTAGGCTGCCAACAGTGCTACTTCAAGATTGTATTGGGGTTGAGGTGTGCTTAGAAGAGGTTGTATCTTCTTGTATGAGGTCAAACAAGGATAAAAATTCTTAAAGCATTCTCAACCTATGCCCTGATTTCCATGGTTCAAAGTTATCATTATGCCTAGATTTCACTAAAGCATTTTTGTTGTTGTTGTTCATTACCCTCTTTCTTGTTGATTTACCAGTCAAATCTTCATAATGAGAGGTATAGTTTATTGAGGATAGAACAATAGGTGAGTGTTGACCTTAACATGCTTGATAAAGGATTAAGAAAATGAAACTTTTTACTATTATTCACACCATGACCCATAACATTTAGAATTCCCAATCATGTCCAACATGTTGTATAATTGGTGCTCATAATGTTCAAACTGATGGGATTTCATCATTATTTATTGCTTTTCATGCTTCATGACTACCAAAAATGTTCTTTTGGACTGGTGTTTATGCCCATGGTTAAATTTTAGGGCTACTAAATCCTAGAGCATTTCCCAAACTAACTAGGAGTATGCCTAGATTTGGTTTAGGGTTGATTTTCATGTTGTTTTAGGGTTGTTATATCCTTTTTTACTATTGGTTTCACACACAGAACTGCCCAAAATTATGAATCAGGTTGTCCATATCCCTTTATTGCTAGTTAGAGATTTGAAAAGTTCCCAAAACTATGTTTTTAGGATATTACTATTGATTTAGGGCAAACAATGCTCCCATATTTGAGGATGATGAATTGTGATCAAAATTTGCTTCATAATTCCCAAAATCACCTCAAGATTGCTTATCTTCCACTAGAATTCCTATATTTTCTTTCAATCACCACCATGATGGCAATGTCACCCCTGAAGAGTGTGATCAGAATCACATGTGGGCACCCATAAAAAATGGGGGGTAACAAGTTTGAATCCTCACTTTCCCCTTATTCTAGTTCAGTCATTTACCTCCACCCTTCTTTGTTTGACCAAATAGGACATGGTCACTATCACCTCCTTGCTTGTTGGGATTTGAATCTATTTGAGTTTCCTCCTAGATACAAACATTCCATAGTGTTTCGTTAAAGTATTGTAACTTCGGAAGATATTCCAAATGTATTGATTTTATTCCTTCGTTAGGAGAAGAGTTTGGTCATGTAAGAGTCATTGAAAGAATTAATGTAAACCTCCAGATGTAATTCGGGTCAATAGTACCCAAGTGTCATTATAAAAAATGTTATGTTTGGTGTCTTGTTAGACAAGTCGGCTCTGTCAGTTAGACAATTCATCCCTGTCAGTTAGACAAGTCGACCCTGTTAGGTCCTAGGACAAGTCAAGTGACAAATATAAATACAGAGGCGCTCCCCTTCATTTGTACACACTCACTCAAGCAAGTTTGTAAGAGAGATAAGAACAAGTGTGCCAAAAAGAAGAGAGAAGTAGTTGTCTTGGTTTTACACTGCTCTGGATGAGTTTTATACTGAGAAATTTTTGCGGGGTTTTATCCCTTGTGGTTTCCCCAAGGAAAATATTTGTGTTCTTTTTGTTTATGTGCCTATTGTTCTTTCAGTGATCCTACTAGTGAAAATTGTTTAAGTAATTAAGAAAAATTAACATGGTATCAGAGCCACCCTGAAAGGAAACACTGCACAGCTAGGGTTTGTTACTTTGGACAAATCCCTCGACAGATCAACAAGAAAAGAGGCCTCACTCAACTCAACCCAAAAGGGTGCATCTTTCTGTAGAAACATAACTGAATTCCAAGAAGTTTCAGTTTTGGACCAAACACTGCTGCTGAGAAGAACTAGGGATTCAATTTTCTTGTGACTCCATCATCAATCTAAAAAGAAAACAAGATATAGTATAGCTCACCCTGGGGAGGTGCATATTTTCCATCACTCATCCCTACTTCTTATCCCAACTAGAAAATTAGCATTTCTACATGAAACCCTAGGTCATCCCGAAGGAGGTCATTGTATTTATCAAGTAAGTACTACTTCTTCTAATTCCATTTGAATTTATCATTCTGTTAAAATATGACAAATATTACCAAGCTAGATGAGAAGCTTGAACGTGCTGAAAAATTCAGAGCATGGAAGTATCAGATCATGCTCATCCTAGAAGAAAATGATTTAGAAGGATTTATAAAGGAGGAAGTTGCATAACTAGAAGAAGTTGAAGCCAAGTCCAACTACAAGAAGGATATGATCAAGGCTAAGAGGATCATAGTTGATTCCATCAAAGATAACTTGATCCCTCAAGTATCCTCATGAAGCACATCAAAAGAAATGTTTGATCCTCTATCCGGCCTATTTGAAGGAAGAAACATCAATATGAAGATGACCTTGAGGAATCACCTCAAAAGTGTAAAGGCTTAAAAGTCAGAAACCAAGCAATCATATTTTAGAAGAGTAGCTCAAATCAAGGAGCAGTTGGAAGCCATTGGTGATATGGTTAAAGAAGCAGAAATTGTAATGACAACCTTGAATGGTCTTACAAGAGATTGGGAATCCTTTATCAAAGGAATATGTTCAAGAAGAAGACTAACCAAGTTCCAATAGTTATGGGAAGAATGTGTGCAAGAAGAAGAAAGAATAGCGTCCAGAGAAGAGAAGCTAAATGAAAATGAGGATCAATATTTGGCAGTACATACCAAAGGAAAGAACAAGAGAAAGAGTTATGACCATCCTCCCAAAAGGACTCAAGGGTTTAAGAATCCCAAGAAAGGATTCTCAAGTTATGAATGCTTCACTTGTGATAAGATGGGACACATTACTATAAACTGTCCCATGAAAGCAGAACGAGTCAAGAAGAAGAAAATATTTCAGGCCCATGCTGCTGAAGACAATGATCAAGAACATGAGGAAGAACTAAGGA
Organism: Pseudotsuga menziesii; assembly: GCA_001517045.1. NCBI lineage: Eukaryota > Viridiplantae > Streptophyta > Pinopsida > Pinales > Pinaceae > Pseudotsuga > Pseudotsuga menziesii. The sequence continues at coordinate 148,880 of LPNX010134389.1, forward strand.
AAATGAAGATTCTTGTGAAGAATATGTCTTGATCTCTACACTCATAGGATCAATCTCATCAGAAAATGACACTTGGATAGTAGATAGTGGTGCCTCCAATCACATGACAGGTTACAAGGACTCACTCTCATGTCTTATACAAAAGGAGTCCCCACACAAAGTAATGATTTGAGATGATTTCCAATATCCCATCAAAGGAATGGGAGGAGCCTCCTACAAGTCGGACTCTGGAAATTCCATGACGATGAAGGATGTCCGGTATGTCCTAGGACTAAATAAGAATATTCTTTCTATATCATCCTTAGTAAAGAAAGGTTTCAAAGTTTCTTTTGTGGATGGAGAAGTCCTCATGTGGACAAAAGGAAAAAACTATAGATGATGCAGTAGTAATTGGAGTTGAAGAAGGATGACTCTACAGATTGAAGGGACGTGTAGATCCAACATTTATGACTAGTACCATAAGCCCATGTGAGCTATGGCACAAAAGACTTGCTCATATACATTACAAAGAATTTCCAATTGTGAGTAGGGTTGTAACTAGTTTACCATAGATTTAGATAGACCATGAAGGAGTGTGCAAAGGATGTGCACAAGGAAAGAATACAAAGAACCCTTATCCAAATAGTGACAACAAAGGAAAAGAGATCTTAGATATTATTCATTCATATATATGTGGGCCAATGCAAACTACTTCATTAAGTGGGTATGTTTACTATGCTTCCTTTATTGATGACTACCCTCGCAAAACTTGGATATATTTCCTAAAGAAGAAAGATGAAGTGTTTGAAATATTCAAAGAGCTTAAGACCCTGGTAGAAAACCTATCTGAAAAGAGGATCAAGATATTAAGATAAGATAATGGAGGAGAATTCACATCAGGTGAATTCAATGAGTACTACAAAGAAGCTGGAATTAAGAGGGATCTTACCATTCCCTATAATCCACAACAAATTGGTGTGGAAAAAAGAAAGAATAGATCTATCATGGAAGCTGTGAAAGATATGATACATGATCAAGATATACCTATGTACCTATGGGAAGAAGTAGCCAGAACAATAGTATATGTACATAATAGAATATCCCACAGTACCCTTGTGTAACACCCCGGTTTTGACCTTGTTTGCATGATGTATATAATGTAATTAATCGTGGTGAGGAGCTAAAGGCAAAATCCCCACCATCGATTTGGTTTTGTATGTTTCGGGAATGGGGATAGTTGCCGATGGTATATCATGCTATCCGGCACATTATAGTTTGGCATCATGTAAATACGCACATCAATTAAAAATAAACCCACAACCAACTATGGTAGTGCAACGTTAAAATGAAAAGAGCATGATTCCAAAGGATAAGGGTGGGGGATGTTAAACCTTGGTCTATGGGGGGAAACCCATGTGTTACCACCTTGTTGAATTTTCCCATTTTCCCTTGTCTCATCCAACCCCTTTAATGTCTTGTTGAGTAGTTGAGGCAGTTATGGCTGGGAGTGGAGTGTGGCAGGACTGTCAGTCCTTTCCCACATGCACACTCCACCAGCAGGTTGACCTCACATTGGTAAGCAACCTCCACTGCATTCTCTCCATTGCATGTTCACTCTCATGTAGGGACGTGCAGGAGGAGGTCGGTCCATCTTCCTCATGTAGAGCCGAGTTAAGAAGGGGCACGATTTCTTGTTTGGGGGTTCGTTTTCCCTTTCTCATGCTGTTCGTCGGTCTGTGGTGTGAGCTGGAAGAGTGGCCTCAAGGGCACGATTTTCTGCTGTGTATGTGAATTAGCCATGGTTTTTACCCACGATTATAGCTTGCTATTGGTTTGACCCACGATTTGGGTTGCTGTCATTCTTCTCGCGATTTTGGATGTTGTTGAGAGTCCAATCTTTGTCTTCCATTTTGGACTATGTCTTTTCCCTTTGTGCACAGGTTGAGAGTTGTTATTCCCCATTTCTGTTTGCGTCACTTTCTTCAACGTTTGTGTTGAGGAGCTGTGTGCTGTGGTTCATGGATGTTGGTTGGCTATTGATTGCCACATCTGTTGGTTGAGTTTACCATGTCTATGTTGGGAGTTCTGCTCCTGCCCCTGTTTCGAAACTGTGTAAGGTTTCCATAGTTTCATTGTGAGTTTGTGGCTATTGATGTACCCTGATTTTGGGTTGCTGCTGAGTTGTTTTGGCCACGCTAGGGCCAAGAACAACTCTTATTTGTCTTGTGGACTTGAACTATGTTTCACCTTTTGTTTGGGGATTGTCACCTAGTTGTCTTTGCCTTCTTCACAGCGCTGTGAGCGGTTTGTTTTGCTGCGGTGTGCAGTGGTTGGTCTTTGGACTGTGGAGAGTGGGATTAGAGGCTGGGTATGCTTGAGGAAGCTGGTGTTGAGGCCACCAACTTAGCATTTAGCCTATCCTATCTCCTTGATGACCTGGTAAACCCTATGGTGTGGGTTTGGCTGATTGGCAAACCTTGGCTATGTGTAAGCCTGCATTGACCCTTAGTCCTTGAGGAATCATGCCCAACTTGGGGGTGGCAGTGTTGCTAAGAGATTGATGAGCACGCTGGCCTATGGTTGGGTGGAACATTGCAGCGATGTAGCTGGTTGCGGGGCGAGTTCTTCATTAAAAGATAAGTACTGCTGACCATTTCATCTCTGCAATTATATCTATTGTTTCATGAATTATGATGAACATGTTGAATGCTGGAATGTATATGTTTGCTTCCGCTGAATGTTGAGGAATTATGCATCTTTGTATGATGGATTATGCATCCTGTTATGTATTATGTTTAAGCTTTTAATTTCAGCATTGATGCTTGTTCATGTTCATGGGGCTATTTTCCCGTATGTTTGGTGTTAGTAGCGTCCTCTTGCCCGGTCGGAGGGTCGGGGACGTGACAAAGTGGTATCAGAGCTCATGTTATAGCATGGGCCTGAGTGGACCACCAAGGTACAGTGACAGAGCCATCATTGCAGTATTGGGCCTCAGAGGGCCATGGGAAACTAGCTTGCAGAGGCAGGTTTCCTTCTGCCCAGTAGAGATCAGTAATTATGATAGAAAATTTTGTTGAAAAATTTCTCTAAGTGCCGAGCTCATCGGGTCATCGGAGAACTAAGTGGGAAGCTCCTCCGATACGTCGGAAGGTGTAGTCGGAAGGCCATCCGACGAGGGGCAGGTGGAAAAGAATTTTTGAAAAATTTGCGTAAGTGTTTGAACTGTCGGTTCATCGGAACACTTAGTGGGAAGGACTTTCGATGTAGCGGAAGAGCTAGGCAGAAGCATACCCGACGGAGGACAGTTGGAAGGAAATTGCGGAAAAACTTTCTAAGTTTTTGTCGGCCATTGGCAGAACTTAGTGGATGTGGGAGCCACAGTTTCGGCGAAGATCAGCCAAAGGCCGCCGAAACGTCGGCTCGATGTAATTAAAGAAACATCCGATATTGACTTTTGGTGTTAATGAAATTTAGTTGTTTGGATCACCGATGCCGTCGGCGGAAAATAGTTGTTGGGTTCGCTGACACATAGTGCTTAATGGTTCCGACTGCCGACAGATGTTCCGTAAAAGAAGAAGAGAAAATTTCACCGAAAAATTTTCTAAGTATAGAAATCGTCAGAAAATGTTAGCTTGCCGGCGGCAGAGAGGAAAATTTCATCGGAAGCCATCAGCAGAAGACCACTGAAACGGCGACGTGATTTAGTGAATGGAGTACCCGCAGTTTCAGCGGAGATTAGTAGATTGATCGACGAAACTTAGTCCTTTGGGGAGCTGACACAGCAACTGGGAATAGGACTTTACGTCAATGAACATCGGCTGGGTTGGTATATATGGGCCGCAACAGCGGCGATAGAAAGTACATGATTGAGCCGACGTGGGTGAAAAATTTTCTAAGTGTTGGGATCATCGGAAGGCATTAGCTGTTTGAGCAGCCGATACATCGAATCAGTTAGCCGAAAGGACTTCCGATGCCATCGACGAGAGAAGGTAGAAAGGGAAAAATAAAAATAAAAAAAATAAAAATAAAATTGATTGAAAATTCCTCTATGGAAACCAGCAGCCGATACATCGACTCAGTTAGCCGAAAGGACTTCCGATGCCATCGACGAGAGAAGGTAGAAAGGGAAAAATAAAAATAAAAAAAATAAAAATAAAATTGATTGAAAATTCCTCTATGGAAACCATCGGCGAAATTTAGTTGTTTGAGCAGCTGATGCGGTGGCAAGCATTGGAGAAAAATAGAAGATTGTATCACCGATAATTAGAGGATGGGTTTGCCGATGCAGCGGCGTAAGAGAAGAGAAGGTTTCGGCGGAAATTAGTTGAAGGAAGAGCCGCAGTTTCGGCAGGGATCTCCCGAAGATCACCGAAACGTCGGAGAAATTTAGTTGATTGAGCAGCCGATGCGGCGGCAGAAGGAAGAAGAAAATTTTCTGAAAATTTTCTAAGTATAGAAAACGTCGAAAAAATTTAGAGGATTGGACCGCCGACACGTCGGAGAAAATTAGAGGATTAGTCCGCCGATACGTCGAAAGCCAGAGGAGGATCGACCCAAAACGTCAGAAAAATTTAGAAGATTGGACCGCCGACACGTCGAATGAAAGATGAAGATCAAACTGTCAAAGTGTCGGAAGCTTAGAGAACTAGCCGTCCGACAGGTAGAGGATTCGATCGCCGATGATAGCTTTTGTAGCGCTGATAAAGGACTCGAAAGCTTAGATGGATGGGGATCCAAAACGGTGAAAAATGTTAGTTGTTTGACCATCGAGGGATAGCCTTTGGCATCGTCGATGAAGTCTGGAAGTGCATATGAACAGTGGAAAGGATTAGTTGTTCAAGGCGTCGATACGGCAATAGGAAAGAGGTTTGACGTTCTTCTGTCGTTGCGGTTAGAGCTCAAGCTTCGAGCCGTCACGGCAGCGGCAGGAAGAGGTAAAGGGGGTAGCCATGATGGGTGAAAGATGAACATCAAGCCGCAATGCTGGCAGGAAAAGAAAGGATAGGAGCCGCTATGTCGGCGGCTGGAAAAAAAAAATAAAACGAAGCCACTACAGCGGGCGGAGATGGAAGATTAAGCTGCTACAGCAGCGGAATGAGAAAGAAGATTCGGCCGCAACAGTGGCGTTCGAAAATCAAACAATATTCTGGTGCAGCGGTGGCACGAAGAGGAAGACCTAGCCGCCATGGTGGGTCAATGTTGAAAGGATTTCCATAATGGCGGAAGGAAACCCAAGATGGGAGCCGAAATCAAAGTTTTAACAGGGAAAATTCCTTAACCCCTGTCTTACTAATTATAATTATATTTATAAGTTTTGTACATAAAAATGCATGAGGACATGCTTTGCGTACATAGGATATTGAGGATTATACATTTATAATGAACCACTGATGATAGTTACTGCTTTGGTATTGGCATTAGTGGAAAAACCAACGACAACATGGACCTGGCTGAATATGTTGCTGATGCTAACGAATGTGACTAGAAATCATCTGGAGAAAGGGATAAAGCAAAAAGTCCAGGATAAAAAGTTGGTGAGCAAATTCTGAAATCTCCTGCAAAGGACCAACCAAATTGGTCATGTCAAGGGTGTAAGTAGGACCCATGAAGGTAAGAGTTTGATTATGACGAATTCCATGGAGTGGTAAAGGTAAGAGATCTCATACCATGTGGATATTTGAATTTTATACTGCATTCATAGAGAAAGGTGTCATGCCTGTATATATTGATTGAGCTTAGTAGCCCAAGGAAAGTAAGTAATGAGGATCTTGATTACAGCAACACATCCTATATGAAGTAGACATGGTTAGGCCATGCATGGTATGTTGAATGCATAGTATTCCTGAATCAATGCAAGGTAGCATTGAATGGATATGCGTTAAAAAGATTTTATAAATCTTGTAGTTATGCATTGAATGTATGCATATGAAGGGTGTGAGTGACTGATTGCATAAGTAAAGGTGCAAATGTTGTGATGCATTGCATGAGTGCATTGAGACGAGTGCATGTGATATTGTGAATAACTAATGGCTGAAATGATGAATTAATGACAATTCAGGAACCATTTCAAAGGCTGTTGTGAATGCAGGATAGTAAGTGCATAAAGAGGATAGTCATGATCAATTGGCTGCCAGAAATGCTCTATGGAAGATCAAGGTGGTACAAATGATACGCTTGTGAAGTAAGGAGTATCTAAACATTTCATTTCATTGCATGAATGATGTGACTATACCTTGCAAATGTTAGTATGATGATGATTGCGTGAAGTAAATGAGTTTTGGTAATATTGATGTGATTAACAGCTGGAAGTATTTGAATTTTATAAATTCTGAAAATGCTTCAGTGATGGTTGCAGCAATGAAAAGGTTATATGCATCCAGACTTACCAAGTGTTTGGTTGATTGAAGCTCATGTTTCAGGTAGATTATTTCGAGCATGGCAATGAGAGTAAGGCCATGACAAATGCCGGAATCTATCATGTGAAAGAGCCAAACCTTATGAGAAGAGTCTCATAGCTGTGAAAATAGTTGGTATGCATAATGGGTTGTTAAATTTGAATTTGTGAATTTCAGATTTGAGAAATTGCTGACAACTACTAATCACTACTGGCTTGCATAGAATTGTGTCAGGAGGACGCATTGTAAGTGGGTATTCATATTATGCTAGCAAGCATAAAATTATAATGGGCATAGTAGAGTTGCTTACAAGAGACCCACAAATGAGGATCACCTCATTGCTAAGCAAATCAATTTCTGTAGTAGAAAGAGTTGTAAATTCCTATTGAATTTGATTACTGATGTCATTGCTTGGTTATGGAACAATCAATTTGGATTGTATTATCAGATAATGATTGACTGTTTGGATATTTGATGAATGTGCCAGGGGTACACACTGCAGGAAGATCATGTGTGATGGCCTGAAGGAGCCAAACTTCATGGGAAGGTTTTCCCTTATCTTGGAAATGGGTTTTGGGTGAAACTCCATTGGACATTTTGGAAATGTCTCATCTGCACTGCATGTTTGTTAAGCAACATGAGTGAGATGGTATGGATTATGTCAGTAAGACATGCGTGAATATGAGATGTAAAAAGGAGTTGGGATGGCTAACCGAGGGACTATCAACTCAGAGAAGGGAGCCCCATTCCTCCTTAACGAAGGAATACTGCATCGGCAAATGGATAAGTGTTATGTAACCCTTGCTAAGAATATGCATGTCAAATTATTAAATTCCATATGCAGAACATGTTTTGATTTTATTTCCATTATGACCGATTGCTTGAGTATGAATAGGGCCTACATGGAACACACCGGGAAAGGGTGCACACTTTTCCGATGTCAAGTCATGAAAGGGTTTTCAATATTGATTACACCCTAGGGGGTGGACGCACTCCTGGTGTCTCAATACTTGATAGTGAATGATATGAAATATGATTACAGTTTTAGAGCAATAACGCTGATGAGTTTGCTTATATTGCTTGTGTTGACAGGCTAAATAGATGCAGTTGGGTGTTGCACCCTAAAGGTAAAAGGTAAACGGTTGTTGTGAGGGGTTGCGGAGTAAGGGTTATTGTTGACATAAGTGTGCATTATTGTTGATATAAGTGTATGTATTATGTTGGTATAAGTGTATTTTGGGCTGTTATATGCCTGAGGATCCATAGTAGATCCTAGACCTAGAAATGGTCGTAGTAAAGTTCCAATCCCAGTCGACATGAGGGTGTACTGGCTGGACATTAATTATTTGATGTTGTGGAGCAGTTGGCGTGCTGACCTAACATCCAAGTCCATAGGCGATTCCAAGGCTTGCAAAGCGAAGCAGGATCCCATGGACCAATGAGGAAATGCACAATACAGATAAGTATTGGATTATTTTTGTTATGAATATACATGTGTATATGATTTGGTTATGATGTTTTAAGCTCTTGTTCTAGAGATAAAACTGATGAGAATAAACTAAACATGTGAATCTATTCAATGTTTGGATATAGGTATCGCTGCGAGCAAGGACTATGAGAGCATCCTAGGGGTGCATGTGGACATGTGACTGTCCTAGAAAGCTCGGAATGAGCGGCAAGGAAAAGGTGCTAGTGAGACTGTGAAGTTCCTAGCAGCCGAGAAAAACCATGTGGAGAGACTCCATGGTTTAGACGTCTGGAATAGACCAGAGACACTAAGTGTCATGACCAAGAAGGATTGGTCCAGCATTCACGGTGAAGTGAAAGAGGCTAAGAGCATGAAAAGCCACAGTGGTGGTGTGGGTTCCAGGATGGAACAAAACAAAGAGGGGAAAAACTCTTGCTGCTCTCTCTTTCCCTTTTAATTATATATATATCTATATATATATATATAGATATATATATGCATGGTGAAAAACAAAAGATTGTTGAATGCATGTATGACTGAAAATGGAATGTGTGTATTTGCTGAAAGTAAATTATGAATGCTGGAATAGTTAATTCCCTGCCCAAGAATGGACATGAATGAGCTCATGTGCCTGTTGGGAAGGCATGAAAAATATGAAAGCCTCCTTGATGAGACTTGGACTGTCATGCCAATTGGGTAATTAACTGACTGATTTTGATGTCTATATTATGCTTGGTCTGACAGAATTTCAATGGTGCATTTAACAGGTGAGAAAAGTGAAACTCGGTGGTGCACATTGATCATGGCAGCAGATCAAAAGTTGTTGGACTTGGCTGGAAGTCTCCTTCAAGTGATTTCCAAGACCCAAGAAAATCTTGGGGAGATGCTCAAGATACAGAAAAGGCAGAATGAAAGGAACCACCAGATTTTGCAAGACTCTATTGGTTTGCAAAGGGAGGTGAAAGGCCTTCTAGGAGCAATCGGAAAAGGAAAGGAAGGTGGATCAGTGATGGGACATTCGTCCAAGTGACCCATTAAGAAACGGTCCACGCATGAAGACTCAAAAGAAATTGAGCAGGTAAAGATGAAGCATCTAGTGAAATGCTGGGGATGTGGAGGACATCATTTACGTCGGGACTTCCCAATGAGGGAACATGATGAGGGAAATAGCCGCAAGTTCCTAGACTTCGGGATAAGTTGAAAGCTAAGAACCAGCGACAGAATTCCGTGGAAGCCGAGGGGCTTGGTCTTGCATGTTCACAGTAAATAATTGAACGTGGGACAGATCTGCAAAATTTTGAAATTTTGATGTGCAATTGTATATGTATTGTATATGTATTCCTATGTATTGGAACACCGAGGACGGTGTTATTCCAATTTGGATGGGAATGTAACACCCCGGTTTTGACCCCATTTGCATGATGTATATAATGTAATTAATCGTGGTGAGGAGCTAAAGGCAAAAGCCCCACCATCGATTTGGTTTTGTATGTTTCGACAATGGGGATAGTTGCCGATGGTATATCGTGCTATCCGGCACATTATAGTTTGGCATCATGTAAATACGCACATCAATTAAAAATAAACCCACAACCAACTACGCCAGTGCAACGTTAAAATGGAAAGGGCATGATTCCAAAGGATAAGGGTGGTGGATGTCAAACCTTGGTCTATGGGGGGAAACCCATTTGTTACCACCTTGTTGAATTTTCCCATTTTCCCTTGTCTCATCCAACCCCTTTAATGTCTTGTTGAGTAGTTGAGATAGTTATGGCTGGGAGTGGAGTGCGGCAGGATTGTCAGTCCTTGCCCACATGCACACTCCACCAGCAGGTTGACCTCACGTTGGTAAGCAACCTCCACCGCATTCTCTCCATTGCCTGTTCACTCTCACGCAGGGACATGCAGGAGGAGGTCGGTCCATCTTCCTCATGCAGAGCCGAGTTAAGAAGGGACACGATTTCTTGTTTGGGGGTTCATTTTCCCTCTCTCACGTTGTTCGTCGGTCTGTGGTGCGAGCTGGAAGAGCGGCCTCAAGGGCACGATTTTCTGTTGTGTATGTGAATTAGCCGTGGTTTTTATCCACGATTCTAGCTTGCTGTTGGTTTGATCCACGATTTGGGTTGCTGTCGTTCTTCTCACGATTTTGGATGCTGTTGAGAGTCTGATTTTCATCTTCCATTTTGGACTATGTCTTTTCCCTTTGCGCATAGGTTGAGAGTTGTTCTTCCCCATTTCTATCTACGTCACTTTCTTCAACGTTTGCGTTGAGGAGCTATGTGCTGTGGTTCGTGGATGTTGGTTGGCTGTTGATTGCCACATCCGTTGGTTGAGTTTACCATGTCTATGCTAGGAGTTCTGCTCCTGCCCCTGTTTCGAGACTGTGTAAGGTTTCCATAGTTTCATTGTGAGTTTGTGGCTATTGATGTACCCTGGTTTTGGGTTGCTGCTGAGTTGTTTTGGCCACGCTAGGGCCGAGAACAACTCTGATTTGTCTTGTGGACTTGAACTGTGTTTCACCTTTTGTTTGGGGATTGTCACCTAGTTGTCTTTTCCTTCTTCACAGAGCTGTGAGCAGTTTGTTTTGCTGCGATGTGCAGTGGTTGGTCTTTGGACTATGGAGAGTGAGATTAGAGGCTGGGTATGCTTGAGGAACCTGGTGTTGAGGCCACCAGCTTAGCATTTAGCCTATCCTAGCTCCTTGATGACTTGGTAAACCCTATGGTGTGGGTTTGGCTGATTGGAAAACCTTGGCTATGTGTAAGCCTGCATTGACCCTTATTCCTTGAGGAATCATGCCCAGCTCGAGGGTGGCAGTGTTGCTGAGAGATTGATGAGCACGCTGGCCTATGGTTGGGTGGAACATTGCAGCGACGTAGCTGGTTGCGGCGTGAGTTCTTCATTAAAAGATAAGTACTGCTGACCATTTCATCTCTGTAATTAGATCTATTGTTTCATGAATTATGATGAACATGTTGAATGCTGGAATGTATATGTTTGCTTCCGCTGAATGTTGAGGAATTATGCATCTTTGTATGATGGATTATGCATCCTGTTATGTATTATGTTTAAGCTTTTAATGTCAACATTGATGCCTGTTCGTGTTCATGGGGTTGTTTTCCCGTATGTTTGGTGTTAGTAGCGTCCTATTGCCCGGTCGGAGGGTCGGGGACGTGACACCTTGGGAACAAAACTCCAGAAGAGATGTTTACTGGATAAAATCCTGAAGCAAGTCACCTAAAGATATTTAGTTTTTCGGTATACATACACATTCCCAAGGAGAAAAGATCAAAGTTAGATCCTTCAAGAAACAAGGGTATGTTTGTAGTATAAATTGAGCAATCAAAATCTTATCGAATATATATCCTAGGATATTCTCAAATTGAATCAAGCAAATATGTTACCTTTGACAAAGATACAACCTTCAAAAAATCAAAGAAATACAAGGAATATGAAGAGGAACATGAAACTCCTAGAGCTTCAGAAGGTCCTAAACCAATTAGGAACAAAGAATAAGATCATATGCATGAGGATCATGACATGACATAACCTCAGAGATATGAAGAATTTCCTAGTGAAATGATCTCACAAAAGAGAAGACCTACATGGGCTCGTGAAATAATCAAAGAAGGAAAAATACATGGTGCCCCAAAAAGAACCATCAGAGAAAGAAAGAAGCCAAATCCATACCCTAGTTATGTAGCTTTGATATGTAAAGAATCAACATGTTTTGAAGAAGCAACAAAGCAAAAAGAATGGGTTGATGCAATGGTCGAGGAATACCAATCCATTATAAATAATGATGTACGGGAAATAGTACCAAGACCAAAAGACAAGTCAGTGGTATCCTCAAAATGGATCTTCAAAACAAATCACTCAGTAGATGGTAGTATAGAAAAGTATAAGGAGATATTCGTAGCTCATGGATTCTCCCATAAGGAAGGAATCGACTATAAGGAAACCTTTGCACTAGTATCCAGGTATACCTCAATCAGATTCATCCTTTCCTTGGAATCCAATATGAAGTGGAAGTTACATCAGATGGATGTAAAGACAACCTTTCTAAATGGCTTAATAGAAGAAGAATTATATATCAAACAACTGCAAGGTTTCGAGACTAATGATCAAGAAACTCATGTATGTAAAATCAAGAAGGAATTGTATGGGTTAAAGCAAGCACCTAGAGCATGGTTTGGAAGAATCGACGAAATCCTAATTAGTTTAGGCTTTACCAAGAGTAAAGCAAATTCCAACCTCTACTATAAAGTTGAGGGTGATGGACTTGTAATATTGCTACTATATGTAGATGATATATTCTTGACAGGTGAAGATAATCCCATCAACGAATGTAAGAAGAATCTTGCTGCGGAATTTGAGATGAAAGACCTTGGAATGATGAATTTTTTTCTAGGTCTTGAAGTATAGTAGTATCTAGATTATATTTTCCTAAACCAAGGAAAATATGCAGTAGAAATCCTAAAAATATTTGTGATGATATATTGCAAGGCTATGACTACTTTGATGAAAACAAATTTGAAACTATTGAATGATGACACTTCGGAAGCAGTTGATGCCACCCTATACAAATATATTATTGGTTATATGATGTACTTAACCAATACAAGACCAAATATTTTTTTTTGTAAACACTCTAAGTCAATATACGAAGAATCCCAAATGAATTCACCTAGTTGGATAAAAACATGTGATGATATATCTAAATGGGAATTTAGACTATGGTCTCATATATGCATCAAAAGGCGAGATCGGATTACATGGATTTACATATTCTGGTTGGGAAGGAAGTGTTGAAGATAGAAATAACACTTCAGGATGTTGTTTTAGCTTGGGATCAGGCATGATCTCATAGTTTAGTAGAAAGCATACCAGTATTGCACTTAGCATGATAGAAGTTGAATACATTGCAGCATGTTCATCTTGTAGCAAAGCAGTATGGATTTGCAAGATGTTTGTAGGTTAATTTGATACAGAGATACATGTTATTGATATCCTTTGTGATAATCAGAGTTGTATTAAGATGACAGAAAATCCGGTTTTTCATGAAAAGATGAAACATATCGAAGTTAGATATCATTACATCTAGGATATAGTTCAGAAAGGATTTGTAAAGATCAAGTATGTTCCTACAGAGGAACACATGGTAGATATGTTGACTAAGCCTATGTCTCATGTAAAGTTTGAATACTTTTGAGACAAGATTGGCATAGTCCAAAAGGACCTCTCTCGAGAGAGGGAGTGACGGTAGATGGTAGAAGGATGCAGTGGTGGTATCTCAACCTAGAGTAGAGTAAGTCTAGCTAGGATTGTTGACCCAAAAGGGTTAGTAAGTCATACGAGGCATGTTGATCCTAGGGGGATTAGTATATCTGTCTAGACCAGTTTAACCCAAGTGGGTTAGTAAGATAGAACAATACTTGTTGGTCCCCAGGAAGAACCATTTCTTTGACTAGGATTGTTGACTCGAAAGGGTTAGTAAGTTAGACAAAATGCCCAAATAGATCTACCAGAGAACTCACCAAGATATCGCTCTGAGATAGTTATGGGACAAGATGTGATTTCAGTATTGTTATAGTGATTATTGTTGAGATAGTTTCAGTATTCCTGTACTGATGTAGGAGGTTCAATATTGTTATACTGATTATTATTGGGATGATTGTTGAGATAGTTTCAGTATTCCTATGTTGATGTAGCAGGTACAATATTTTCATACCGATGATTGTTGTGATGATTATTGATGAGTTTGTTTCGGTATTTCTATACTGATGATGATGATTTTGTTTCAACATTTTTTATGTTGATGATGATGATGTTCCAGCATCTCTATGATGGCAATGCATATGATGATCTAGCATTTATTGACGATGTTGCTTTTAGCACTAACATGCTAATGATGTTGTTATTGATGTCTTGGTATTTACATACTGATGTTGCAGATGATGTCTAAGTATTTACATGCTGATGTTGCAAATGATGTTTAAGTATCTACATATTGATGTTGGCAGAATATGATTCAGTATTCACATACTATTGTTGCAGAAGATGATTCAGTATCCCCATATTTATGTGACAAAACATGATCCAATACACATAGAATATTATTCAGTATTTACATACTGAGGTTGCAGAATATGATCTAGCTGAGATTGATGATGAATATGTATGATGGTGTTCCAAAACTTCCTATGACATATAGAGACTCACCAGTCAAATGAACAGTTGTGGTAGTAGTTGCCACCTTGGTTGAATTCCTTCCTAGTTAAGAGGGAGTGTTAAAGTATTGTAACTTCGAAATATATTCCAGATGTATTGATTGTATTCCTCTCTCAAGAGATGAGTTTGGTTATGTAAGAGTCATTGAAACAATCAATGTAAACCTCTAGATGTAAGTCGAGTCAATAGTACCCAAGTGTCATTATAATAAAGGTTATTTTTGGTTTCTTGCTAGACAAGTTGGCCATGTTAGTTCCTAGGACAAGTCAAGTGACAAATATAAATAGGGAGGCACTCCCCTTCATTTGTACACACTCACTCAAGAGAATTTGAAAGAGATAGAAGAGAAAGTGCGCCGGAAAGAAGAGAGAAGCAGTTGTCTGGGTTTTACACTGCTCTGCTTGAGTTCTATACTGAGGAAGTTTTGCATGGTTTTCTTTATTGTGGTTTCCCTGAGGAAAATCTTTGTGTTCTTTGTGTTTCTGTGTTTTTTCTTTCTTTCGGTGATCCTACTAGGGAAAATTGCTTTAAGATATCATTTGAAATTAAGAAAACTTAACATCTTTTCCACAAGGGAAGATTCTCCAGAGCATAAACATTTTGGACAAATGTTTCCATTGATATGGAAACCCATTCATTTCCTAGTTCAATTTCTCTTTGTATTCAACCTTCTCCCCAACTGTTGCAAGTTAATCAGGAATCTATATGGCCTTCATCTAGTAACTAGTGATTGTGTCTAATCTAGTCATCTCTATAGATCTAAGTTTGTTGTGCAATATCATCTTTAGGTTTATATTCACACTCTAGTAAAGGCTAACCAAGGCATCAATCATCTCCTTCATTGTATTTTTTTCATATAAATGAGGGATCACATGACCCTTTATAGCATCCATGATCATCCACTAATATTTCACTTCTTTCATGTCATTAACTCTGAAAACCTACATATCTATCGATGCAATTACTACATCCTTTACGATATCCAAAATATCATTATCTTCTAATAGAAGAGTGACCCTAACTTTCCACAATACAAAATCCAAGGCACCCTCCAATTTGTCATCAACTCTTAGGATATTTGATGTCATCTTTGATCTATACACAAACTCCCAAAACTAATAATCTCTACCTATGAAACTCTTTATTTGTTGGTCTTGGTTCCAATAGTTGTTTTCAACAGTTGATCAAATGAAGTAAACTCTTCATATCCTCTCAATCAAAGAAGCTTTGATACCACTTGAATTTTATAAACCCTAGGTGATCATTATCCTTATGTTCTCGATTAAACCAAGTTGTTTAATTGCATAAATTAAATTATTTACTTCATAGTAATCACACATATAGGTGGAAAATAAACAACGGAATCATAAACAAAATACTCATTTATTCATCCAAATGAGTTTATCATTAACAACTCAAAGCTTACAAGGAAATCTCTACAACTATAAAACTAGACGTTGTACAATATACCCGAAACGAAACATATCTACGTAATTACTAAGGAAAATATGTTTGCCAAAAAATGAGAAAACAACCTATTATACGCTACATGTTGTATGTCCTATCCATACATTTTTACAAACCCATTCCATACGGATCCATATCATTGTATGGATTTGTCTATACCCCTATACATACATGTTCCTTATGGATATGTACGACTGCACGGATTTTCCTATACCCCTATACAAACAAATACTAACCTATGTGTTTCTCTCAAGCTTATTTTTGAGTATGGCTCCTCTCCAATGTTCTAGCTATGTGTTAGAATAATCAACCCATAGTTAGCTACCTTAGACATTAATTAATCCATTTTTTGTCGTATTTTCCTAGTTTCCATATTCCACCTTATGCAAGTTGTCCTCCACACATCCATAGTGGTCAAAATTGCTAAATTTGAGTCATGGAGTGCTTGGGAAACCTCTTGGAATCAAATCTACTTTATTCCTGGCCTCCCTAGCGCATGTCTGCTTTTTCTGCTTTATTGCCTTCTTTTTATGAGTTTTAAGGCAATTGGGAAAGTTTGACTAGGTGAAGTTAACTTGTTTTTTGTCCTCAACATCCTCCACTCTTTTCTCCTATGAAAATCATGTATGAGTTTTCCTTCCACCACCTATTAGCTTGCCTAATTTATTTGGCCAATTTGTGAGCTCCTAGACAGATTTGGAAAGTGCTTTATGCACCTATGGGAGATTTGCTTAGATTTAGTAAGCCTTCTTTTGACTAAATTCGAATGGCATCTTCATGAATTTTAATCTCTCATGTAATTATTTATTGTGGCAGCCTATGACTTCACAGGGTTGGCTATTTTACACTTATTCAATACAGATTAGTGTTCAGCTCCATATTCAGTCTCTTTTGTGAGTAATTTGCATGTGTAATTGGCAATTGTTGTGAGTGTAATTGTTCTAACACCTGGGTTCAATTTCCACATGGTATCAGAGCCTTTGTAGATCGATTTCTCTCCTTCCAATTTGTTTTGCAGGTTCAACATCATTGAATGGGAGCATTCTGCTGACTGACGGGACAATTTCTGAGCTATGGATCAATCTCAAAAGATCATCTTGACTCCATTTAACTTCTTTGAATGGAAAGCAGAGATGGAAATATTGTTGAGAGCAAAAGGCCTCTACAAAGTGACAATGGAAACAGAAGTAGAGCCCAATGCAGCTGTAGAGAAGATTAAATGGCACAACAGGAGGGATGAGGCCTATGGTCTCCTGTGTCTGAGTATATCCAGAGACCTCCTTTTCCATCTTGATGGATTGACATCACCGAATGAAGTATGGGAGAAGCTTGTTGATCTTTTTAGAAAGACAGATGAGATGAGGGGACATCAAATTGAAAAGGAATTGATCTCCCTAAGTCCCAATAGCTTTGAATCCCTGTAACTCTATTTTTCCAAGATCAAAGCCCTTGTTTTGCAGCTAAAACAATGTGGGATCGAAAAGAAGGATGATCAGATGGTCTTGGCCATACTCTCGAAGCTTGGCCCTGACTATTCAGTGTTTGTTTCGACCTTCCATGCCACAAAGTTGACAGCTCGATCCTGGAAAATTCCTAGCCTTGCAGATTTCATGGAATCTCTCACACAAGAACAAGATAAATTGGTGATGATGGGCACCATCAAACCATCCAAAGACCAAGCTCTGGTTGCTGGAGATTCAAGGGTGGATTCAAAAAGCAAGAAGAAAGCTAAAAATCCACCTGAGAAAAAGAGAGACAAGGACAAGTCTCCAGAGGAGCCTCAAGGTTCCAAGAAGAACCACCAGAAGAAGAAGAACAAAGGAGAAATGAGCAAGTGCGCATACTGCAGTAAGGGCAATCATTCTGAAAGCTCCTACATGAAGAAGCAAATTGACATGCTAACCCAACTCCTAGAGAAGAATGGCATCTCCCTTCCAGACAGCTCAAAGAAGAGGGAAGGAGGATCAAATTCAGAAGACAGAGAGAGAGTTCATGCATTGGTTGCTGGCACATCAAGCTCACCTAGTTTGATCATTGATTCTGGAGCTTCAAGACATATGGTTCCAACCAAGGAGGCATTCACCTCACTTGAAATGTCGAAAGGTCCACCAATAGTACTGGGAGATGACTCTCTCACTAAAATTTTGGGCAAAGGAAGGATTGATCTTGACCATGGTAAGTTCAGCAATGTGTTGTATGTTCCAGGTCTTGCTTCTAACCTCTTATCAGTGTATCAAATGACCCACACAGGGTCTCCAAAGAAGGTCATATTCTTCCCTGATGAAGTTGAGATCACAGAGATCTCAAGTGGTAAAGTTATTGTAAAAGGAGTTGCAAATCACACTTTGAAGGTATACATGTTCTCACACTTCCTACCCTACTCAAACCCCTCTGCTCTTCTGATTCATGCTAATGAGGCAAGCAAGATTTTGCATGAAATATTTGGCCACCTAAATTACAAGTATCTTTCTAATCTTAGTGAAAAAGAAATGGTCATAGGGTTACCAAAGATTAAGTTTTACAAAGGAGTTTGTCAAGGTTGCATCCTAGGAAAACACCTAGAGCATAAATTTGAGAGAGCTAGTCATGAGAGAACCTCTGCACCTCTTGAGTTGATCCACAGTGATGTTGCTGGCCCATTTCCTCATATGTCAATGAGTCAGGCCAAATATGCATTGACATTCATAGATGAATTTTCCAGGTATTGCTGGGTTTACTTCCTGAAACACAAGTCTAAAGTTTTTGGCCTCTTCAAAGTCTTTAAGGCTTTGGTTGAAAACCAGTCTTGGAGGAAACTCAAGGTCCTCAAATCTGACAATGGTGGTGAGTATGTCAAGTCTGAGTTTATTCAATATTGTGCAGATGCAGGTATTCAGATGCAGCATTCTATCCCTTACACACCACAATAGAATGGTGTTGCTGAGAGGAAGAACAGATCACTGAAAGAGATGGCAACATGCATGATGGTGTAACGCCCCAGTTTTGACCCCATTGCACTAGATGTATATGATGTATATATATTGTAAATGATCATGGTGTGGAGCTAAAGGCCAAGGCCCCACCATTGATCGGTAATGTTATGTTTTGGATTTAAATTGTCACCAATTGAATATCGGGGCATGCGACACATATTAAGTTTCAGCATCATGTAAATATGCATCATAATTAATTAATGGACACAACCAGCTACGGTCGCGGCAACTAAATCGAATGGGGCATGATTTTCTCAAGGGTAAGGATGTGGGGGAATTTTTCAAACCTTGGCCAAAGAGGGAAAATACCCATGTGTCTTCTTCCTTTGTTTAATTCCAACCACTTTCATTAAAAATTGACTGCTGGTGGTTGAGGCAGTTATGGCTGGGAGTGGAGTGTGGCAGGACTGTCAGTCCATGCCCACACCCACACTCCACCAACGGATTGAAACTCATGTTGGGGGGAAATAATGACCACGATTTTGGCTGCTCATCACTCACGCATGCAATTCCACTCTCACCACGAGTTGCAAAACGCTCAGGCATTACAATTCGCGTCCTGGCCATTGCTGCTCACCTTCACGCAGGGAATTGTTGTTGTTACTCACGCACATCCAATTTCGCGTCCTCTCAGCTGTTGTTGTTCACCCACGAGCCCAGGAAGAGTTGTTCATTCCTCACGGGGTCTGATTGTTTCTCTCACGCACAGGAATTTCTGGGTCTTACCCACGTGATTTTCTTCTGCGGATTGGTGGACGGTGCAGCTGTATCTTTGCCTCACGAGCTGAACTATGGGTTTGGCGTTGATTGTTACTCATGCCTAGGTCAGAATTCTGTTAATTTATTTTACCGCATGGTCTGTGTAAGTATCCCCGTGGCTTCATTGTCTTGACGGACTGCTGATTTTTCCCTATTGTACTTGGGTTGCTATTGCGTTTGGGAACTGTTGTAAATTCTCCTGAGAGTCATTTTGGCCACGATAGGGCCAATAATGACTCAGAAGTCATTTTCCTGTTTAGGCTGTGATAGTTGACTTAGTTGCTTGTGTGCAATGGTTGGTCTTCGGACTGTGTTGGGAGCAAGGATGTGGGCTGAGTTTTGCTTGATAAACCTGGTGGCTGGAACCACACAAATAGATCTAGAGGGCTGACCTTCTTCTCCATCACCCCTAAATAGCACTGGAAGGGAATGCAGGGCCTGAGGGACTGTGTAGCAGAGAAGGGGATGATTCCTTGTGTTGGGTGTGGATGGGTGTCTTAGAGGTCAGGCTAGTTCTGGTGTAGGTGTCCTTGGCTCTGTAATGAGCTCACCAACTTAGCAATATGCCTTCTCCAACTCCTTAATGGCCTGATAAACCCAACTCTGTTGGCTTGGATGTGTGTTCTGTACATCCTTGGCTATGTGTAAGCCTGCTAGTTCCCTTATTCCTTGGAGAATCATGCCCAGCTCGGGGGTGGCAGCGTTGCTGAGAGATTAAGGAGCACGCTGGCCTATGGTTGGGAGGAACGTTGCAGTGACGTAGCTGGTTGCGGATCGAGTTCATCATAAGATAAGTGATCTCATGTATTTTACCTTTGCAATTCTATATTTACTGTTAATTGAAATGAAATGAACATGTTGAATACATGCATGTATGAATGCTTGTTTGAATGAATGTTGTTTCCTCTGTGTCTGGTAAATAATTGCATCTGTGCATGATACATGTTCAATGTGCATGGTTAAGCATTATGTTTCCAGCAATTTTTAAGCCTGTACATGTTCATGGGCGGTTAGCCTGGGTGGTCAATGATTGAGTCGCGTCTTCCTTACCGATCGGAGGCATGGGGACGTGACAGATGGAGGCTAAGACTTTGCCACCAAAATACTGGGCCGAAGCTATAAACTGTGCAGCCTATATCCAGAATAGGGTGCCTCATAAACAGCTTGATTGTATGACTCCTTTCGAAGCATGGAGTGGGCACAATCTAGATGTGACCCATTTCAGGATTTTTGGCTCAAGGGCTTGGGCTAGAATTCCAACAGAAAAGAGAAAGGCTTTGCAGCCCCAAAGCCAAGAGTGTCTATTTGTTGGGTACTCTGAAGATTCAAAAGGGTACAAGCTGATCAATTTGAGCACAAACAAAGCCTTCATTGAAAGGTGTGTTCAGTTTCAAGAAGAGCCCCTAGCAGCAGTGGAAGTTGGAGAATCCTCTTCACCACCAGAACCTCTGAATGTAAGTGAAGAGATAGTTGAACATGCTGATTCTGATATGTCTGATAATGATGATTTGATTGCAGATCCTAATAGTCCTACAAGACCAAAATGGGCAGCCAATACCATTCATGCAGCTAGAGAACTAGCTAGAAATCCTAATGATCCTAGGAGGACTAGGTCTCAGTTTGAGAGTGCTTTGTGCATGAAAGAACCTATGTTTGTAGAGAAATGCTATCTGATGGTTGAATCAAATCCATAGAGATATGAAGATGCAGAAAATGATCCAATATGGCAAGCATCCATGAAAGAAGAGTTCAGCTCACTCCAGAAGAGCAACACTTGGGAGCTGGTTGATCTTCCCCGAGGGAGGAAGCTAGTTCAGTGTAAGTGGGTGTACAAAACCAAATTTGCTGCTGATGGTTCACCTCTGAAGTAAAAGGCCAGATTGGTAGCTAAGGGCTACTCACAAGTACATGGCATAGACTACAATGAGACATTTGCACCAGTGGCAAAGATGGACTCCATCAGGCTAGCCTTAGCCATTGCAGCTTCAAAGCAATGGGAGGTACACCACATGGATGTGAAGTGTGCTTTCCTGAATGGAGATCTCACTAAAGAGATATACATGCAGCATCCTCAAGTATTTTCTACTAATCCATCTCTTGTGTGCAGGCTAAAGAAGTCATTGTATGGGCTTAAGCACGCCCCCAGGGCTTGGTATACCAAGATTGATAGCTTTTTGCTATCACTGAATTTTGTTCGATGCAAATCAGATCCAAACGTATATTTGAAGCTGATTCATGGTTCATTAATGATCATTGTTTTGTATGTTGATGACCTTCTCATTACAGGAAGCTCAAAGGATGAAATTGCTTCCTTGAAGGATGCAATGAACCATGCCTTCTCAATGACAGATTTGGGCTTATTGAGCCAATTCTTGGGGATCGAGATTGCTCAAAATAGAGAAGGAATCAAAGTATATCATTCCAATTATGCCTTGGATTTTCTGAACAAATTCAAAATTAATGATTGCAAGCCAAGAAAGACTCCTTTCCTTTCAGGAGTTAAGCTTGAAGAAGCTGATTCTTTACCTATGGTAAACAATACACTGTATAGGCAATTGATTGGATGTTTGTTGTATCTTACACATACTAGAACTGATATTTCTTATGCAGTAAGTGTGGCTTCTAGATACATGGATCAGCCTCATGAGATCCATTGGAGAGAAGCCAAAGGATCCTTAACTTTGTTCAGGGAACAAGGAATCATGGGATCTTCTACAAAGCTAAATCTGATCTTGATTTTATTGGGTTTACTGACAGTGATTGGGCAGGTGACAACATAGATCGAAAGTCAACATCAGGATATGTGTTAATGCCATCAGAAGGGCCAATCAGCTGGTCAAGCAAGAAACAGAGTGCCATTGCACTCTCATCTACAGAAGCAGAGTACAAAGGAGTTGTAAATGCAGCAACTCAATGTTTATGGTTGCAGGGGTTACTTGGAGAGTGTGGCTTCGAATCAGAATACTCAAATACTATCTATTGTGATAATCAGAGTGCCATTCGAATCTGCAATGATCCAGTTCAGAAGCAGAGAACCAAACACATTGAGATCCATATGCACTACATCAGACAGCTTGTGCATGATGGCACCATTCACCTACTCTTCTGTTCATCTTTAGAACAAGTAGCAGATATCTTCACCAAAGTTTTTTGTGAGAAGACATTCAGCAATCTCAAATCACTACTGGGGATTGCTGATCATGCTGTGAAGCATGAGTGATGACAAGATTTCCAAATTTTGTTTTACTGTCCATGTTTAAGGGAGGATTTTTCCCATTGGGTTTTTGCCTCTTTCCTTGGTTAAATGGACATGCAGTATGTAAAGGGTGACTAAGACTTGTTGCTAGGCCCTATAATTTTCTGATATATTACTCATAATTCAGGCTTAAGGGGGGGTGTTAGAATAATCAACCCATAGTTAGCTACCTTAGACATTAATTAATCCAATTTTTGTCTTATTTGCCTAGTTTCCATATTCCACCTTATGCAAGTTGTCCTCCACACATCCATACTAGTCAAAATTGCTAAATTTGAGTCATGGAGCGCTTGGGAAACCTCTTGGAATCAAATCTGCTTTATTCCTAGCCTCCCTAGTGCATGTCTGCTTTTACTGCTTTATTGCCTGCTTTTTCTAAGTTTTAAGGCAATTGGGAAAGTTTGACTAGGTGAAGTTAACTTGTTTTTTGTCCTCAACATCCTCCACTCTTTTCTCCTATGAAAAGCATGTATGAGTTGTCCTTCCACCACCTATTAGCTTGCCTAATTTATTTTTCCAATTCATGAGCTCCTAGACAGATTTGGAAAGTGTTTTATGCACCTATGGGAGATTTGCTTAGATTTAGTAAGCCCGCTTTTGACTAAATTCGAATGGAATCTTCATGCATTCGAATCTCTCATGTAATTATTTATTGTGGCAGCCTATGACTTCACAGGGTTGGCTATTGTACACTTATTCAATACAGATTAGTGTTCAGCTCCATATTCAGTCTCTTTTGTGAGTAATTTGCATGTGTAATTGGCAATTGTTGTGAGTGTAATTGTTCTAACACCTGGGTTCAATTTCCACACTATGCTCCATATATGAATACAATCAACTACTAACAAAACCTGTCTATGAGTGGAATGAATGAATTTCTCTTAACCCTGTACCTTAAAATGCCTTTATACTTGAGTTAACTTTAATCTACAAAAATCTTAATCTCATATTGAGATGTACGATTGATACTAGTATAAATCAACTAATGTATAAATATAAATTAATTAGACTCAACAGCTAACTATAAGGATTTCACTTTATTACCAAAGTGAATTATAAAATATATTAGACTCGAACTACATCTAACACCTTTGACACTAAACTTGTGTAAAAGTTCCTATCCGAGCTACAATCTTCAACAAGGAATATGTTGGTGAAAAATCCCTATAAATTTGTTGTCTTAAAAAGGTGATGAAAATGCATTATAGAGATACGATGGTCTCTAAAAAAATTGTTGAAAATACATTATAGAGATACAAAGATTATGGTCTCCCTATTCCACAATGATAATGCCACTAACATGAGCCTTAAACAAATTTATATAAAAAACAAGAGAAAACCACAAAATACCAATGTTGATAAAAAAACAGCAGTAAATTTTGGTTGAAACAAAGAATATGATGCAATGTGTTGTTGTAGAAGACCACCAATTTGCAAAAAGAAAACCTCAAATTCGCTAGAAAAATCCAAAAAACCACCAAAAGAAGAAGTGCATTATGGTGAAGAGGGAAGAAAACCTAACAAATGTTGTTCTAAAATAGGGTTAAAAAAACTAGTTTTAGACCTTTGTTGCCTTGAAAATGAAATATTTACACTAAAAAGAGGGAAATAGTGTTTCCCTAAAATGGATACAAATCTACACGGAATCCCCTTACCTCCATAGAAAAGACAAAAAAACTATCAAAGGAGAGCACTAGTAAAAAAAAAAACTAGAATTTTTTTCTTCAAAACAATTGTTGAAAACTCTAGTTTCATCCTTGAAATGGACCTGAAAACAACATTCCATAGGAAAGAGTCACACTATCTCAAATACCACAGATCTACAACGAAAAACTTCAAAAAACTACGATCAAAACTCTAATCCAACCAAGTAAAACACTTCAAATTTGTAACAAAAATGAAGAGTAGATCATACCAATAAGAGAGTGGCCGCGTTTGCATGTGCATGCGCATATGGAAGAGAGAGAGAGAGAGAGAGAGAGAGAGAACCCATGAATAAGAGAGATATGGTGCTCATAGTCTAAGAGAGATATGGTTTCCATGGGCTAAAGAATCAATCACACAAAGAATCGATGTGATGTTACAAATGAGGAGGGAGTTTTGTCTGTATCACAACTCATGACGTGGTGTGCCTTCACCCATAAGGGGGTTAGGAGACAACACAAATTATTTGGTCAACCTTGGTTCACCTAAAATAATCTAAAATAATGGAGTAGTTTGATTCTTAAATCAAAATCTAGTGATAAAATTAATGACGGTGCTTAGCTGTCACACTTAAGAGTGTTTGAAGCATTCCTCGTAGATGTGTCAGAGAGAGGGGTTTCTTTTTCTTTTGTAAATTCCAAGATTTCAGGGTTGTATTATTTACATTGTTGATTTTGAGGATAAATACCCTTGATCGGGTCATGGCAAATCCTCTCACTACAAGGAAAATAGCTTGTACCAGAGGTCATCATGCATAGGCTTTTAGTGTTACAATATTGGGAAAAAAATGTCAAAAAAACCTCCACTAGAACTTTAGCCAATGGTAGTGGATGTTTTAACGGAGGTTCTTATGGATACATTTTATAAATAAAAAAAAGTCAACAGTAAGATGTTTTAGTGGATGATTTTTTGTCGGTGCACTTAGTTCAAAATCGATGCATCGGTGTGTTGCATAACACAACTCACAGATGTTGTACAATGTAAAGTATCTGCACCAATGCATTCAAACAGAATGAGCACAAGAAATAACATAATTTCAACCCCGTATTGGTGCTTATGTATAGATTATACACACGGGTGCTTGTGTACATCACAAATGCACCAATGCGATATGTTACATCATATGCACCGTACATTTAATATTTTAAACTTTACCGGTGCATTCGATTGATATGAGTGCACCAGTGCATTCAATTGTGTAACACACTAATGCTTATAAACTACTAAAATCACCTGATGCATTTAAACAACAAGAACACGCCAAAGCGCTTAAATACATATCATGCACTGGCTCATATAAGATTTCATCATTATCGGTGTGTAAAACCATTGACATGCACCGGTACGAAAAACAAATGAAAAATCACTGAAGAAGCCGTCTGGCACATGGAAATCTTTATTTTAAAATTTAATGGTACATTTTATTTTCATAAACACACCGGCGCAGAGTGTTTGTGTAGATGCATTAGTGTGTAATCGATTACCAAAATCATCACATATGATTCTTTGAACAATGGTTACTGACATTGCGATCAATTATAGTTTGAAGTGTTTTACTTGGTTGGATTAGAGTTTTTTATCGTAGTTTTTGATCGCATATCACCTTGTTCATCCTTTGAGATTTTTGTAATCTTCTTAGAAATGTAAAATGACATGAAATAATTTTTATGTTGATATAAAAAATAAATAATATAGCAGAATTAAAATTATTGAAGGAATGATGGTTTGTAGTAGTTATATACATACATATTCTACAGAAGCGTGTTTAGGAATATTACTTTTTCAATCATTCTTTTTTGTTGTTGTATGTTTTTGCTATTGCAAGTTTGATAGGTCTCATTGACCATTTCTCTGGGAATACCTATTGTAGTTTACATATGACCTTATTTTTAGAATCATTTGATTGGTTTTTGTATTGTAAGTGAAAAGTACATATGTACGTTCTTTCTACTATATCCCTCATAGTATTATAAAATTATTTACCCCTTCAATTAACTTTCAGCACCACTCCCGATGAGCTAAGGACCAATTGATCACGATTTGCATCTTCCATAATTTGTTTTCTTATGATGCCATTGACTTATGTTGTTGCAATTCCCTGTATAACATTCAACATATGTGACTTAGATTATTTGAAACATATTAGTTAAAATTATTAAATACATTATTACTCAAATTTGAAGAAATAATTCACATTGACTTATTTTTTATTAATCTGATTCATCCCTCTGCAACCTTTCCATCAAATTTTTATGCTCTTCTAGACTTAAATTTGTAAGAATCTTATCAAGCTTCCTCATTTTTTGGCTTTGCATGTCACATATTAGTGAAATTTACAAATAATTCAAATAAAATAATTTAAGTACAGAAATTAATTAAAACCACTTGTCTTCTTTGTAATTTTAGATGTGCATCCATCTTGTTGACTAAAGTTATTGTTCATTGAACTAATACCATGAATTTTTATCAATAAACATCCTGGACCATTAATTACAGAAGCTATCAATATTTGATACAAATAAATTACAAAACTTCAAAATAGAAAACAAGTTTGTTATTGGTACATTTTATCAAATAAAATGTATCGATGCATTTTATCAAATAAAACACATTGGTGTGTTTATAAACATAGACTCATCGATGCATTATACCAACATAGGTGGACCATGAACGGTTGAAAAGATATTTAGCGTTTTATGGAGAGAAAAAAAACGGTGTGTTCTTCCATTATTGGTGCTATATTTGTATAAACGCATCGATAGAAGACAATCGAGAAATGAAAAAATGATAAAACATTGTGTGTCGCATATCATTAACGATGTGCTCTATAAAAAAGCGCACCGATGCGTTCATCTAGTACAAACATGACGATTTTGGTGCATTTGTTTCTTTATAGAAAAAAATTTGAAAAACTTTAAAAAGATGACATGGTTACAAATTCAATCCAAAAAATGGCCCCATATCACCCTACACTTTCTATATATATTCACAAGTTCAACAAATATGAAACCCCTAAAAGGTGAAATCATAGTGTATAAGAATAGAGAGATTTAAACCATAATGTAAACTTTTGAAACCACATAAAACGGAAAAAGCAGCGAGAAAATAAGGGCTGCAACATTGAAGGTAAGTATGGAATTTTTTTCTAAATCTATCTAAATTTTAAATAAGATAATAAGATAAACAATAATATTTGTATCCTTGAAATTTTTACTATGCAAGGTTTTGCTTCATTCACCATAGCTACAAACTCCGATCCTCGAAATAATTAAGTTTATCCAAACACCTTCCACCTAAGTCTCTGTTCCAAAGATCTCCCCTTAAATTTTCAGCAAAAAAATGAATTAATGTTAGGTTTTTTGCTTTTAAACAAAATTTAAAATTAGTTTTCGAACTTAAAATTGTTGTTATTTTTTTCAGTTTAGGGCAAAAATAACTTATGCTATTTTATTTTTTATTTTCGTTTTTCAAGATTTTGGTGCGTCCGTGTTCATGTCGCACTGGTTCGTTAATATATAAATTGCACCAAAATCTCATGCCTCGGTGTGCATGTACTTCTGACGCCCAAGTGCACTTGTGTTTTAAAAATGCACCGAAATGAAAATTGGTGTACAAATGCATGTATAAATATTCTCTACCAAATGTAGCAGATATTTTCTACTATGGGGGATTTTGTGGAGGTTATTTAATGGTGTGTTTATCTTGGTTAAGCACTGGACTACCTCAACTTTAAAAAAAAAATCTCATCCATCGATGTGCGTATACATGTGACGCCCTGGTGTGCTTGTGTTTATAAAACACACCGTAATGAAAAATTGTATAAATCATGTATAAATATCAACCACCAAATGTAGTTGATATTTTCTCCTAAGGGGAATTTTGCAGAGGTTCTTTCATGGTGCATTTATCTTTGTTAAGCTCTTATGCGTTTCATCTATTAAAACACACTGGTGCGTATATATTTGACTAGACACGCTGGTTAAATTTTTAAATGTTGTGGTTTTGTGGGCCAAATAAAATTATATATGCATCTCAAATTTTCTTTTAGTATTCAACCACACAAATTACAATATTTCATAATAAATATATATTGCTTAAAATCACCTTATTCTTACAAAATGGTTTCCAAACTATATTGGAAGTTAGATTGTAATATAGTTCTTGAAAAAAAAAGGATTGCAAAGACATATATTGATTGTTGATTTGGCTCAAATGTAGGGAGAAAAAATTGTAGTAACAAAAGGCCAATTCTTCAGATTCTAGCTCATTCCATCATGTTCAAAATTCAATGAGTTCTCCCTTTCCATCCCCAGTAAGTTCAAGTTTTATTTATATTTTGACTACTTATTTCAATTTATGTTACATATCCATGTGAGTATACAATATCAAGTTATTATTTATTGTAGGATCCCGATTGATGTTCGAGTTCAGATGCACAAGACATTCCACCAGTTTCAAAATGTCATAAGATCTTATCAAGAGAAAGATACCGCAAGCAGTTCGTAGATGAAAATGGGCAGCCACTTTACCCCACAAATTATAACATGTCATCTTCAAGTTGCAATCCTAGTCCATCAATGATAATTTAGCCTAAGCTAGAACTCTTTATGACACCCTAGTAGTTTTTGGTTGTTCAAAATGTCAAGGGTTGAAGGAAAACCCTTTATGTGTCACACTAACCCATTACATCAATGATGGATTACCCGATGTTGATGGTCTAATAAATCCAATAGGTGATATAGAAAAGTCACATAGGAACACTTCCTTATGCTACTTTTTGAAAACGTTGGAAGCCAAAACAACTATGTCTCATCCAAAATTGACGAACCCCTCTGCTTATGTTCAAATAATTAAAATTTCTAGTGATCCAAAGTATGATTTCAATGTCACCCAACCCATCTCTTCTAGAAGATCCAAAAATTTGCATGAGTTGAGAGAAAGACTGTCCAAGTACACATCAAAGTCCATCCAATTGTTGGATGGTAGTGGTGATTTGTCCCTTCCCATGAATTTGTAAAGTAAATACCAAACTTCTTACAACTGCACTTTGTATGGAGCTTGGTCATCTTCTCTACATGTGCCTGATGTTGGAACCGAATTCTCCTTTTGTGGTAATCATTTTATGATTGCCAAATCTAGTATTGATGCTGCAAATCTTGGGTTTTTTATCCTTTCATATTTACTTGTTCTTCCCAAATAATCGATAGCACTTATGCCATTTGGAGGTCCTATCTATTGTCGGTCTGATTACTTGAATATTGTTAAATACAAGCATAACATTTCCATGTGTAGTATGTGCATGAATGGTTATGTTTCTAGAAACTTTAACAAGAAGAACCTGTTATATATGGATGGTCATCCATGAACTCATGGGAACATTGCAGGGTTCATAAATAGTTCTAAGTGCTCTTTATTTTCTGCAAATTGTTCATTTGAGGAGTACTTCAATGAATATGAGTTATTTATGAAAAGAAAAGCGTCCATATTTGTGTTGTACATGCAATACATAGTTTGTCTCCTAGTGACGAGTTTTTAATAAACTACAACTTGCGTAGACCACCAACCGCTCGTTAGATACGCCTCACATTGGGATTTACCCTAGACGTTCCCTTGGGGAGTAAGACCAAGAAACATTGATTAACTGTATTTGTCAATTTACAATGGGATCCATGTTAATGTATTGCTCAATTTAGATTATGTTTTATAAATTGTTAATTTAATCTATAAATTCAATTTGAAAATGTGTTGCTCAATTTTAAATTTTTATATTTAATGTGGAATTGATGTTAATTAATCGCTCAATATGAACGTTTGCTTTATAAATTGTTTTCAACTTAAGATTTTCTATTGGAAATGATTCTCGTGCTTCTATAATAATTGTTTTGTATAATAATAGATCAAACCAATTCTATTGTTCTTACTAACATCATCAACATCATTAGTGTAATGTTCAATATGTTTGAAGTCAGGATTCTGATGATGAGCGACCTGCCTACCATCTCTCGTTGCACCCCATTACAATGTCAAATAGAGAGAAGGTCGAAAAAAGAGCACAACTTAAAGATGAAATATACCAAGCATGGTTGAATCAACCACCTATTCAATTTCCATTGCGTACATCCTCACCAATTAGGAATGCCTACAGTAATATCAGTTCTTCACATGTTGTCAATGGAGGCAATGAAGCAAATGTTAGTATGGATGAGTTATTACGACAAAGGAGTGCCATGGATGCAATGTTTTTTTATACATTCCAATACAATATATTGGGTATGATGCTCATATCATTGAATCCTTCTTTGAAATCCTTAAATCGACAAATAACACACCTCTATTTGAACCTAGTCGGTCAAAGTCTACACAGTTGGGGACAACAATGCCATTATACAACTTGAAAGCAAATTATGGCATGCGAGATGCATGTTTCTGAACAATGTTGAGGTAACTAAACATCAACTACATTGTATTTTCAGGAATCTTGTGATAAAATCATCATTGAAAATGGTGGATTCTATGAACGTTAGAAGAAAGTATACATTTGTATTTCCCACTAACTACAATTTATTCAAAGATAAGGTACTTCTGACTAATAATGTCCTTCCTAGAAGCTACGAAGAGGCAAAAAAAATGTTGAAAATGTTGGTTGTTGAGTGCATATCATATCATTTGCGTCCCAATGATTGTATTCTATATAGAGGCAAATATGCAGACAAAGAGATGTGTCCAAAATGTGGGCATGATAGATACAAATAATCGAATAACAAGGCTAAATTCGATGGTCCTACTGATAAGATATTGAGGCACATGCCTATAATCCCAAGGATTCAATGGTTCTTTCATTGAAAAAAATTAGCTATGTTGCAGGGATGGCATGCATCACACCGAGTCAATAAAGGAGTTTTGTGAATCCCAACAGATTCAATAGCTATGAAGCATATAGAGGATACATTTCTCGATAAGTTCAATGATGGAGTATGTAGCCTTCGATTGAGCATAGCCATTGATGGAATAAACCCATATTATCAACCAAACAACATCTATATTTTTTGTCTTGTAGTAGTGATCAATAACAATACCCCCCCATGGTTTTCCATGAAGAATAAAAATATTATGTTGGCTCTTATAATCCATGGTAGAAGACAAGTGAAGCATATGGATGTTTACCTATAGCCACTAATCGATGTATTCAATAAATTATGGGAAGGGATACATGTATATGATATGTCAAAACCCATCCCATCACAGAGGAGTTTTACATTGTATGGCATATGTTCATACACCACACATGATTATCCAGGGTTAAGAGTTTGCTTAGGTAAATATGTTATTTGATTTGTTTATATTCAAAGAAATAATTTTTGTCATATTAAATTCATTGTGATTGTCTTCATCTTCAACACTAATGTTCTCTCTTTACTATAACACCATAGGTATCATAACAAAAGGTTATTATGGATGTAAATGTTGTGGACCTTCTTTGAAATCTAGGTGGTCCAAATACCTAGGAAATTCAGTGTACAACTTCTCTAGGGTATTCCTCCTAGAAAACCTCTCTTATAGAAGAGCAATATCTTATTTCAATGGTAAATGAGGGAGAACCCAAAGTCCTGAAATAATAACACCGACTAATTGGCTTAGGGCATATGGAAAAGAGAAGGAGAAAGAATATACAAAGATGTTTGATTCAAATGTGCAACCTGTGATCAGTGATCCTGAATTCTTCAACACCTATGTTGAGAAAATTCCCAAAGGGACGAAAAGGAAATCGATATTTTATGGGATCCCATATTGGGAGCATCTTAAGATTTCCCACTTACTAGATCCCATGCATATATTTTAAAATGTTTCATGTTATTTGTAGGGTCACATATCATCCAAAAAAGGGACAAGATGAAAGTCATGAAAGATCTTATTTCTTCAAATATTAAAAAGAAGCATTGGCCAAGACAAGAAAATAGAGGAGAGGTTGGCCCCTCTTTTTCATTAAAAAAAGGTGATGTCCCATGGATTTTGAAAAAAAATGATCTTAATTTGTCAAAGGGAGATATATTGGACATGAAGGAACCTTATTTTTACGGGTCTACTCTACGAGGTTGTTTCATTGTAGTCAAAAAGTTGTCGAGTTTGAAATCACATGACCATATCAACCTTCCAAGGGTACATATAATGCCAAAAAATTGTTTTCACTTTTTCTTTATATCTTTTATCACGCAAGTTGAAATGCAATTAAATTTTTGTGTCTACTTTGTAGTGTCATTATTCATTGTTCGTGCATGGCTATGTGAACCACGAATTTCCCAATGACCTGCGATGTCCCATATATAAACTATATGCATCTGTATGGTGGATCACATCAAAGGAGAATTACATCTCTAGCATTCCACAGTGGCGTCAAGAGATAGCTAAGATTGTTTGTATGTTTGAGAAGGAATCGTCATCGAGTTTCATGGACTTACAGGTTCATATTCTAATTCACCTAGTCGATGAGGTTGAGTTATTTGGGTTGGTATCATGTAGTTGGATGTTCTTCTTGGAGGTTCTTGAAAAAAGTGAAGGGATTTTTTCTACAAAGGGAGAAACATGAGGGGTCTATGGAAAATGGGCACATAGTATATGATTCATTCTATTATGCCAATGAGTACATCAAGAAAATTGAACACACACCGAGCGCACTGATTTGGTATGATGAACGTGATGAGGACAAAAGGGAAGAGGAAGTACTGGAAATGAACAAAAAAGGCACATGTTAAAGAGTAAGTCACTTATCTTTTGATCTTTAAATTTCCACATTGTAACTATTCACAAAAAAATTCAAAATCAATATTTGAACCCATGCATACTAAATGTGGTTTTGTTTTCATGAATACAATGATGAATTCAAAAATTGATGCAATCAATAAATTCATTCTTTACAGCGTCGAGGAAACACAACCATGCACTGCATTGTATGAAAAGAAGAGGAGGAAATGGGACATTAATAGAAAATAATTCAGAAAGTTGCGCGGTAGGAGCATGACTTTTCCAGCAGACTCAACATACATTCCTGCA
The DNA here is from genome assembly GCA_001517045.1 of Pseudotsuga menziesii. Taxonomy (NCBI): domain Eukaryota; kingdom Viridiplantae; phylum Streptophyta; class Pinopsida; order Pinales; family Pinaceae; genus Pseudotsuga; species Pseudotsuga menziesii. The sequence continues at coordinate 182,159 of LPNX010134389.1, forward strand.
AGCATTCACTCAGCATGTTCATCACATTCATTAACAGAAAATATGGTTGCAGAAGTAAAAATGGACAAGATCACTTATCTTATGAAGAACTCGTTCTGATACAAGCTACGTCGCTGCAACGTTCCACCCAACCATAGGCCAGCGTGCTCCTCAATCTTTCAGCAACGCTGCCACCCTCGAGCTGGGCATGATTCTCCAAGGAATAAGGGAACAAGCAGGCTTACACATAGCCAAGGATACACAAAACACAGCCAAGCCAACACAGTTGGGTTTATCAGGCCATCAAGGAGTTTGGAAAGGATAAATTCTAAGTTGGTGAGCCCATTACAGATCCAAGAACACCTACACCAGAACTAGCCTGGCTTCTAAGACACCCACACACACCCAACACAAGGAATCAGTCCCTTCTCTGCTACACAGTCCCTCATGCCATGCATTCCCTTCCAATGCTATTCAGGGGTTGTGGAGAAGAAATCCATCCCTCTAGCTCTGTCTGTGTGGTTTCCAGCCACCAGGTTTATCAAGCAAACCAAGCCCCCATCCCTGCTCCTTACACAGTCCGAAGACCAACCATTGCATGTATGCAATTAATCAGCTGTTACAGCTTAACAGGGGGAAAAAAACTCCAAACAATCTACAACAGCCCCCAAAACGTAACAACAAACACAGCTCATGGCATGGGGAAATTAATAGTCCCGAAATGTATCAGTGAGCGCAGCTCACAACATAGGGAAAACAACAACCCATCCTTGGGTAATGAAGTCACCGGGAAAACATACATAGACCACGTTGAGGAAGAAATTACAGTCTCCCAGCCGGTGCGTGAGTAACAACAATGCATAACCCACAAATCAGCCTGTGAGGAAAGGATACAGCCACACCATCCGCAAATCCGTAGAGGAAAACTGCTTGGGTAAAAACCCAGAAAATCCTGTACGTGAGGATGAACAAAACGACAGAGAGGATGCGAAATCGAAAGTGCATGAGCGTTTCAGCACCGTCGTGGAGAGGATAGTGTGTCCGTGGGAGTGATGGCAGTGGTTTTTCTTGCCATCGTGAAGTCAACAATGGTGGTTGAGTGTGTGTGTGGGAAAGGACTGACAGTCCTACCACACTCCACTCCCAGCCATAACTGCCTCAGCTAACAGCAACAGTTATTAATGGTGGTAGTTGGGTTAGACAAGGTGGTGACACATGGGTTTTTCCCTCATTGGCCAAGGTTTGACAATTCCCCCCACCCTTATCCTCGTGAAAATCATGCCCCTTCTCAATTTAGTTGCTACGATCGTAGCTAGTCGGGTTCATTTTAATTAAATATGCATATTTACATGATGACAAACTCAATATCTATGCCGCATGCCCCGATACACCATCGATGACAATTTCAACCTGAAACATAGCATAACCAATGAATGGTGGGGCCTTGGAATTTAGCTCTGCACCATGATTATTACAATATATACATCATGTACATTTAATGCAATGGGGTCAAAACCGGGGTGTTACATTCCCCTCCCCCTTCAATAGCATTGTCCTCAGTGCTTTACAAAATTGAACAAAATGCTACACTGGTATCACCTCAGTGTTCTGCAAAATTGAACAAAAATGGATGTGCCAATCGCATGGCATCCTCCAGCTCCCATGTAGCCTCTTCAGGTCTATAGTGCTCCCATTGCACCTTTACCTGCTTTATGGCCCGGTTCCGGAGCATTGTGACCTTCCTGTCGAGGATGTGCATTGGCTCGATTCGAAACTCTCCCTCAGGTTCCACCTGAATCACGTCCCAATTTATCACATGGTTAGGATCATGTACATATCTATTAAGAAAATAAACATGAAAAACATTATGAGCTCTAGTGCTAGCAGGAAATGCAAGTCTATATGCAACTGGCCCTATTTTTTCAAGCACTTCAAACGGCCCACAATATCTTGGTGACAACTTGGCACAAATTCCAAGCTTCAAGGAAATCTTCCTTGCCCTCACTATGAGGTAAAAATGATCCCCAACACTGAACTCCCTGTTCACCCTATGCTTATCTGCGTAGCTTTTCTGCCTGTCATGTGCTGCTTTCAGATTCTGCCTAATCTTTACAACCTCTTGCTCCATTTCCCTAAGCAATTCTGGTCCAAGCACAATCCTGTTCACTGGATTATCCCAAGTCACTGGTGTTCTACACCTTCTTCCATACAAGCTTCATACGGACTCATCCCCAAGGATTCCTGTTGTCCATTGTTATAAGCAAACTCTACCAAGTGCAAGTAAACTTCCCACTTGGTTGGTTTGTCCATTACGTACATACGAAGCATATCTTCAAGCACCTGATTAACTCTTTTTGTCTGCCCATCTGTCTGAGGATGGTATGAAGTGCTGAAGTTTAGCTTTGTACCTAAGTCTGCAAACAACCCCTTCCAAAAATTGGAAGTGAACTTGACATCTCTGTCAGAGACTATTGCCTTCGGCAATCCATGCAGTTTGAATATCTCCTTCATGAAGATCTTTGCAATGTCATCAGTCTTATGCGTAGACTTGACCGGTATAAAATGCGCTGCCTTAGTCAACTTGTCTACCACAACCATGATGGAATCATGTTGTCTCCAAGTCATCGGCAATCCTGTAATAAAATCCATGGAAATAACTTCCCATTTCCATTCCGGAATTGGCAAAGGCTGCAAAAAACCTGCTGGATGTTGATGCTCAACCTTTACTTGTTGACATTTCATACACCTTGAAATGTACTCAGCCATATCCCTTTTCATTCCTGGCCAAAAGTACTGCTTTCTGGCTGTAGAAATCGTCTTCTGATATCCTGGGTGACTAGAATACGGAGCTCGATGGATTTCATCCATAACAACTCTCCTCAAACCTGCTACATCTGGAATATAAATTCTACCTTTATAAGTGAGAATTCCATCTTCTTCCAATTTATATCCCTCATACCTCTTCTCAAGACTTTGCTGCTGCAATTTGTCTTTTACCTGCTCATACCATTCGTCTCCAGCAGCATGACTAACAATCTGCTACCTCAAATCTGATTAGCAAATACTAAGAGATGCCACATGCATTTCCTGCACCTTCCTACTTAGTGCATCAACTAACTTATTTTCCTTTCCCTTTATGTGCTTGATTTCAAAATCAAACTCACATAGAAATTCCAGCCATCTTGCTTGTCTAGCATTCAGGGTAGGCTGATCAAACAAATATTTCAGACCACAATGGTCTATCCTGAGCTCAAATATCCTACCCATCAAGTAACGCCTCCACATCTTGAGAGCATGTACTATGGCTGCAAGCTCTAGATCATGAGTGGCATAGTTCTTCTCATGCTCCTTCAGCTTTCTTGACTCATAGCATATCACGTGGTTGTCTTGCATAAGGACTCCTCCAAGCCCTTGTCGGCATGCATTGGTACACACCACAAAAATTTTCTCTGGATCTGTAACCTTCAATGCTAGTGCACTGGTGAGAAGACTCTTCAATTGCTGGAATCTTTCTTCACACCTCAAAGTCCATTCGAACTTCATCCCCTTATTTTGCAAAGAAGTAATGGCATGTGCAACTTTGGAGAATCCCTCAATGAATCTCCTATAGTATCCTGCAAGTCCCATAAAATATCTTACATCTGTCACATTTCTTGGAGTAGGCCAATTCATAATGGCTTCAATCTTTTCAGGGTCCACAGATATACCCTCCTCTGAGATAATGTGACCCAAATACTGAATTCTATCTCTATAGAAGTCACACTTGCTCAGTTTTGCATACAACTGATGCTCCCTGAGCAATTGCAATGTCAACCTCAAATGCTCTTCATGCTCTTCCTCATTCTTAGAATAAACAAGAATGTCATCAAGGAAAACAAGAACAAACTTGTCCAAATACCTGCTAAAGACACTATTCATAAGGAACATAAATGTAGCTGGTGCATTTGTGGGGCCAAATGGTACCACTACAAACTCATAATGTCCATACCTTGTTCTGAAGGTTGTCTTATGAATGTCTTCATCCTTGATTCTCACCTGATGGTAACCAGACCTCAAGTCAATCTTGGAAAATACCTTTGCTCCTCTCATTTGATCAAAGAGATCATCAATCCTAGGAAAAGGATATTTATTCTTCACAGTAACCTTGTTCAATTGTCTATAATCAATACATAACCTGAGTGTACCATCTTTCTTCTTTACAAATAGAACTGGTGCTCCCCAAGGAGACACACTCGGTCGGATATACTTCTTTTCCAACAACTCTTACAGTTGCATCTTCAACTCTAGCATCTCCGGTGTACTCATCCTGTAGGGTGCCTTGGACACTGGTGCTGCTCCTGGCACAAGTTCAATAGTGAAATCAATGTCCCTCTTTGGAGGAAGCCCTGGAATCTCATCAGGAAACACATCCCTGAATTCTTGTAACACCTGATAATCCTCCAACCTAGGAGTTTCATCTCCTGATGTTTCCAAAATATGAGTTGCATACAATTGACAACCCTTCCTACAAAACTTCTTTAACTGCATTTCTGAAACCTGCCTTACTGAAATCACCTTTGGAATACCTTCCACAACTACTAGGCTCCCTTCTTCATCCATGCATTTGAAAGTTTTATTGTAATAGTCAAGCTTCACCCTGTGAGCTTCTAACCAATCCATTCCAATGAGAACATCATAGGAACCAAGCGGTAGGACATTCAGATATACACATGTGACCAATCCATTCATGACCGATGGAAATTTCTCTACCACTTCACTGACCTTTCTCTTAGTTCCAGTGGCTAGCTGAACTAACCAAGACTTCTTATGCTTTAATTTCTTAAAATCACAAATCTCCACTACTCTAGGAGTAATGTAACTGTGCGTAGAACCAGGGTCAATCAAAATAGAAACAGATTGCTCAACAATCTTACCTGCTACTTCAACCATCGTTGACTGGTGATCTGCCTGGCGGTCCTCCAGTGCTGCATAGATCCTAGGGACTGCCCTTGCTACTTGACCCACTGTTTCTGCTTCTTGAACGTTGTAAGCTGGCCTTGCACTCTCATTCTTGAGTGGACAATTTCTATGCAAGTGAGGTCCTTCGCATTTCCAACATTTGAGTGGACCTTTATTTGGATGTGGCTCTTTGGGTTTTCCACCTGTCACTCCAACTGGATCACTCGCAGCTTGAGATGGCTGCTTCTGTGGATTCCTAAATCTAGAAGGTTTGAAACCTTTCTTTCTTTGGTCCAACTTTTCATTCTTCTTGTCCTTCCATGCCTTCTGGTAATTAGGTTTTCCTTTACTTTGCTCATAGCAATACTTAGATTTTCTTATTGCTTCTTCAAGAGTTCTAGGTTCATAAAACTTGATTCTATCTTTGTAAGACTGAGGTAATCCACTCAGAAAACGCTGGACTTTCACTTTTTCATCTCTGATGTACCGGACATACCTCAACAGCTCCAAAAACTTATTTGCATATTCATCCATGGTCTGCTGTCCTAATCTCAGCTCATGGAACTCCTTAATCTTGTCATCATAATACCTGTCAGAGAGGTATTTCTGCTTAAAATACTTCTTGAACTGTTTCCACTTAAGTCTCCTTTCACTGATCCTCTTTACTTGCTTGAAGTGTTCCCACCAAATGGATGCCCTTCCATTCAAATTGAATATGGAAACTCTTGCCTTCATGTTTCCTAAATAATCATGCACTTGAAAGTACTTCTTTATCCCAAGAAGCCAAGATTCAGCCTCTTGTCTAGTCTTTACCTCACCATCAAATGTAGGAGGTTTAGCTTTCTTAAATTCATCCTGAGAGCAATCCTTATGGTGTCTCTTTCTTTTTCTTTTATGAGAAGAAGAACTTGAATCCCCGCTGGATTCTTCAGAATCGGACGATACACTAGAATTCCTTCTCCTTCTCCTAGTGCTGCTCTTACTGCCTTCTAGCCTTGCGGTACCTCATCCAGAGCCTATCTTTCTTTGCAAGTCTGTCAAACTCTGCAACATTGCAGCATTCAACTGATGCTGCTCTTCCTGGGCTTTGATCAAGATTTTCATGGTGGCTGCAACATCTGATGGTGTCTCTTGGAATCTCCTTCCATTAGACTCTATGTCATCATTTCTATTGCGAACATTTTCTCCGATGGCATCTCGGGCATGCTCATAAGAATCCTGAGCATCATATCTATCATGGGTTCTCATATCTGAACCACCACTTACTTATCAAACTGCACTACCCGGAATACTTCCCTTGAAGGTGACTATGATTCTGCAAACGTGTTAGTAACACAACTGTTAGATGCATAACATTGATATAAATCAGAATTACTTACCTTCTCCTGGGAAAATTATGAAATTACAATTTTTCCCAAAACATAGAATTTTTTTTTTTAATCATTGGTTCTCGCGCAATCTGGCGCATAAATTCGCTGCCTCTTTTCTCATTTTCAGTCCTGAAAATCCACTGAAAAGCAACTGAAAATTCCCCTGAAAAATAGTCGAAATCTGCTAGGAAATCCCACTTGAAAATCTCAAAATTTCCTCTGCAGAATCGAATCTCATTCCAACTAATCTTCCGATGTATCGGGTCCTTAGTTGACTAAGCTTCCGACACTTCGGCAGTCTGATCTTCATCTTTCATTCAACACTCATCGGTGGTCCAATCAACTAAATTTTTCCGACGTTTCAGGCCGATCCTCCTCTGGCTGTCGACGTATCGACGGACTGATCCTCTAATTTTCTCCGACGTGTCGGCGGTCCAATCCTCTAAAGTTTTCCGACGTTTTCTGTTCTTAGAAAATTTTTGGAAATTTTTGTTCTTCCTTCTGCCGCTGCATCGGCAACCTCATCCTCTAATTATCGGTGATCGGATCCACGAAGCACTACCATGTCAGCGATCAAATATTCTATCCTTCGGAAGGATAGTCCATTAGACAGCCGCAACGGTGGGTAGTGATCCCACTACGGGTTCCGCGGATCATAACTCATCGACTGTCGGAAGCTCTATCCACTAACTTCATCCGACGTCCTTATACTTAAACAAAATTTTCAAATTTCCTTCTCATCGGCGATCGAATCCACTAACCTTCGGAAGGGTAGTCCATTAGACAGCCGCAACGACGGATGTTCAATCCACTAATCATCGCCGATGGTCGATGACTCCAAGACTTAGAAATTTTTTGAAATTTTCCCTTTCGTCGCTTGATCGGCTCGACTCTATTCTTTTTGTCGGTGAAATAGTTCCATCAACAGACGCAATGGCAGAACATGATCTTCGATCTTCTTCCAATTGGCGGCACAACCTGATCGGTATCGACAGTCTTTTCTTGTCGGCAGGCTAGTGCTCTAGACTTCTGCAACGGCGGGTGCATGAACCACTATCTTCTTCTGATTGGCTGATGTTTTCATTACTTAGAAAAAATTTTAAACTTTCTAAACTTCCTTCCTCTACGGCATTGGCAGTCGGAGGCATTAACCGTCGGACGCGTAGTTGTCTAGCCATCCGCAACGGTGGACGCTCGATCAACTATTTTTCGTCGACGATTTTGACACTTAAGCCAAATTTCAAAACTTTTCGACTGTCGGCAATAGGATCCACTAACACTGCTGCATCGGCGTTTTAGTCCCTTCGACAACCGCAACGGCGGACTGTCAAACGCTAAATTCTTCTGCGGTGTCGACGAACCCAACATCTATATTCTACCAACGGACGCGGAACACTTAGAAAATTTTCCGCAATTTCCTTCCAAATGTCCTCTGTCGAAGGTGCTTCCGCTACATCGGAAGTCCTTCCCACTAAGTGTTCCGATGATCCGACTGTTCAAACACTTAGACAAATTTTTGAATCTCCAGTCATTCACTGATTTCTGCTAGGCAGAAAGAAATTATGCTTCTGTCACTGCATCTTCATGGTCCATTCAAGCCCATGCTGTAACATGAGCTTTGATACCACGCTGTCACGTCCCTGACCCTCCGACCGACGAAGAGGACGTGACCATGGCGTTAACCATCCAGGCTACCAGCCCCATGAACATGTGAATTCATAAAAATGTTGAAACGAAATGCTAAAAGAAAATGCATTGAAGTAGAACATGCACAAATGCAATTGTTTATCATACACAACTACAATTATCTATCAGACACAGCAGAATCAACATACATTCCTGCAAGCATTCACTCAGCATGTTCATCACATTCATTAACAGAAAATATGGTTGCAGAAGTAAAAATGGACAAGATCACTTATCTTATGAAGAACTCATTCCGCAACCAGCTACGTCGCTGCAACATTCCACCCAACCATAGGCCAGCGTGCTCCTCAATCTCTCAGCAACGCTGCCACCCTCGAGCTGGGCATGATTCTCCAAGGAATAAGGGAACAAGCAGGCTTACACATAGCCAAGGATACACAAAACACAGCCAATCCAACACAGTTGGGTTTATCAGGCCATTAAGGAGTTGGGAAAGGCTAAATGCTAAGCTGGTGAGCCCATTACAAAGCCAAGAACACCTACACCAAAACTAGCCTGGCTTCTAAGACACCCACACACACACAACACAAGGAATCGGTCCCTTCTCTGCTACACAGTCCCACAGGCCCTGCATTCCCTTCCAGTGCTATTCAGGGGTTGTGGAGAAGAAATCCAGCCCTCTAGCTTTGTCTGTGTGGTTTCCAGCCACCAGGTTTATCAAGCAAACCAAGCCCCCATCCCTGCTCCTTACACAGTCCGAAGACCAACCATTGCACGTATGCAATCAATCAGTTGTTACATCTTAACAGGGGGAAAACAACTCCAAACAATCTACAGCAGCCCCCAAAACATAACAGCAAACATAACTCACGGCATGGGGAAATTAACAGTCCCGAAATGTATCAGTGAGCGCGGCTCACAACATGGGGAAAACAACAACCCGTCCTTGGGCAATGAAGTCACCGGGAAAACATACATATACCACGCTGAGGAAGAAATTACAGTCTCCCAGCCTGTGCGTGAGTAACAACAACGCAGAACCCACAAATCAGCCCGTGAGGAAAGGATACAGCCACACCATCCGCAAATCCATAGAGGAAAACTGCGTGGGTAAAAACCAGGAAAATCCTGTACGTGAGGATGAAAAAAACGACAGAGAGGATGCGAAATCGGAAGTGCATGAGCGTTTCAGCACCGTTGTGGAGAGGATAGTGTGTCTGTGGGAGTGATGGCGGTGGTTTTGCTTGCCATCGTGAAGTCAACAGTGGTGGTGGAGTGTGCGTGTGGGCAAGGACTGACAGTCCTACCACACTCAACTCTCAGCCATAACTGCCTCAGCTAACAGTAGCAGTTATTAACGGTGGTAGTTGGGTTAGACAAGGTGGTGACACATGGGTTTTTCCCTCATTGGCCAAGGTTTGACAATTTCCCCCACCCTTATCCTTGTGAAAATCATGCCCCTTCTCAATTTAGTTGCTGCGATCGTAGCTGGTCGGGTTCATTTTAATTAAAGATGCATATTTACATGATGACAAACTCAATATCTATGCCGCATGCCCCGATACACCATCGGTGACAATTTCAACCTGAAACATAGCATAACCAATGAATGGTGGGGCCTTGGCCTTTAGCTCCGCACCATGATTATTACAATATATACATCATGTACATTTAATGCAATGGGGTCAAAACCGGGGTGTTACACATAGGTTCAACAAGTGAGAATGATCTCACAGTTAATGAATAAAAGCTGAAAACGAAATAGTTCCCCTTCAACAACATCCATTGCATAGCATTTGAACATTCCACCAAAGCTTTCTCCAACAGGCAAAATTGTAATTATCTATTGCAAAACGAAATAGTTCCTCTTACAACATGTTCTCACAAGTCTAACTGGGAAAAATTACTTCCTTTATCTAAATCTCCTATATTTATACAAAAGGCCTAACTTTTGGGTTTCCCATCGGGCAACCTTAGAGCTCCCCCAACCGTTGAATCTCACAATTTTGTCCTTTTGTGAGTGCTCATGATTCATGCAAACGTTACATTTCAAATGAAGATTAAGATTTACTGGCACTTCATAAAAGGTAACCAACTTGGTAACTGACGAACTCCCCGAGCCTGGGACTCTGTTCTTAATAATTAGGCTCGACCTACCGTTGGTCCTTTCGAGATCCGGTTGATCTCAGACCTTCGCTATCTTCTTTTCCTTGAATAACATCTCTACTTCTTCATGCTTTAGCTGCTTCTTTCTTCAACCAACTTAATTCTGAGTTGTCCTCCAGCTATGTCTTCTTTGCAACAGTAATCATCAACTGGATTTAAGAAAATCTCCCATGTCTGTCTGCGATCAACACGAAAAACTCATCATTAATCCCGATCACTTTCAATGAATGTAAATCATACTACCAATAAAAATGAGCGTCAATAGTAAAAACCTGGGACTGCGTTTTCAACGTGAAAACCTCAAACTTGATAAAAACCCAAGAAATCCGTTGCCTAGGGCGAGAAAACCCCATCGGCGGGAAAACTAAACCTCTGGCAGATAAAAACCCTCATTAGCGAATCGGAACACACAACGTCAGATGGTTAGTTCACTAAAACACCACAATGGCGGGCGACCCATGATCTAAGGGTTCCGGAGCAAAACAAATTGTCGATGAAATAAAGCATTAGAAGATGGCGTTGGAGATCAAAACGACTAAAACATTGAACCATTAGTACGTTAAAACGCTGCAACGGCAGGAACTACATAGACCAAAATCCCGCAGACCAGTCAAAATCAGAGAAAAATAGAGCCAAACGTTAAGAGAACCATTGGCGAGAAATAGAACATAAAACATCGGTGAAAAGAAAAGCTAAAAGGTAGATGGCTAGTCTGTTCCAGAGCCGCAATGGCGGAACACAAATAGACTAAGGATTTTGCGAAAACGAAAATGATGGCGATCGGACAAACAAAAACTAATCCCCCAATTCAAATGTCCAACATGACGTTGACAGCGACAAGAACAAAATTACAAAAGCAAACCACAGGATCGACAAAGGTAAAATCCTCCATCATAGTGCTTACAATTTGCCATCCAAAACGGCAGCAATACAAGGTACTAGTGCTCCGACAGTGACGAAACAAAAAACGCCGAAATCAAAATAAAACAAAAGCACATCGGCGGAAAACAAGGTTTTGGATCGGGTCATTTGCTATTAAGCTTCCACAAAGGTGGCTGCGTAGGTGACTATGGCCCCGATTCACATTTCAAACAAATTTCGACAGCGAAATAAGAAATCATCTGTAAGTCAAAACTTAAGTTCAAATGGCAGCATCAGCATACAAAGATATTCATTCAACAATCAACCTCAAAAAATCAAACTCGCAGTAAAGTTAAGCAATCCCAACAAATCTAAGCAAGATAAAATTTAAAAGGAGGGTCCCAAATTTTTTAGAAATTTGGGAAAACGTTGTAGCAGCAACAATTGGCGACTAATTGGTGAACCCAAATCTCTGGGCAAAAATTTTTCCTTAAGTAACAGACTGTTCAGCAATCAAACTAACATGTTGAATTCTTCTAGATGTCTGCATTTCCACAATGGCAACTATATGTACTTTTAATCATTAATGACAGTCCAATTTTAGGAAAAATGGAAACCCAAAATCGCAATGTCAAGATAACTCTTTTGAGGCCAAATAGATGAGTTTCATTTTACCTCGGTCTTTGAGTAGCTTCCAGCTTAAACACCACAAGATTGTAACACATGGTAAACAAAAATATTCATTTGTTCCTCATTCCCATGCCATTTTGCACCGTTTGTGCTTGTGGACCTTTTGTCCTCTTGAGTCCTCCTCATGCCTTTCTTTCTGAATTTTTATTCAAGCTCCTCTATCCATAGTGTCCTTTTGTGTAAGAGATGTATTTAATTTTCAGCTCACGGACGGAGAAGAACTTTTGGCAATTTTGTACTTATATGATTCAGTAATTAGTTTTGATAGATATTGCTTTTTAGGAGTTTTGACTCTTATCAACCTTTTGGCTTTCAATTCTTGGCATGGGATCATTTATATACAATATACTATTTGCCCTGCTTCCTTTTCGTGGGTCTTTTGCTATCACCCCCTCAGACATTTTTAGATGTGAAATGGATGGAACCTCAAAATAGTATTCCATACCTTTTGATCCTGAGTTATTTTATAGGGATTAAGCCGGACTTCAATGTGTTCATAGCCATTTAGGAAAACTGCTTAAATAGAAGAAATTCTATCTGATCGAAGAATAGTACACGGTCTTATGCCCAAGGATTTCAGTTAATCCAGAACTCTGATGCTTTCCATGCAACCAAAAGTTTGCCTCTTTTATTGAAACCAAACCAAATTTAACTAGAAACAATCAACAATGAAATAAAACAAAGTAAACAACCCAATCAATTTATTTATATACAAAACAAGAAATAAAAAATCAGGAAAAATAAGGTTTGAGAACTAAACCATTAACTGGTAAGTTCTCTTCCCACCCCTGTAAATATTGCAATTTGTAGGTTGAGGGGCCAAGTTTGGCTGCAATCTAAAAAGGGGCAACCCATAACTGTTGAAATTTCGTGTGCTTTCCCTTTTCATCATGCAGGTGATCCCACTTAAGAACCAAGCCTCCCACTTCAAATTCCCTTTTTCCAGCTTTATGTTTATCAAACCACCGCTTTACTATCTCCTGTTGATGCTTAAAACATTCTTTGGCCTTGGATCTAGACTCTTCCGCCTTCAAAAGATTGTAGATTCTAATTTGCAGGATTTTGTTATCTGTGCCTCTTGACTCCTGAGCTATTATGGAAGAGGGTAGCATAATGTTGGGGGGAAGAATGGCTTCTTTTCCATAAACAAGAGTATATGGTGACACATCTAAGGAATTATTGGGTGTAACCCTATCAGCCCAAAGAGCATTTGGTAATGCTAAATGCCAACTCCTCTAGTTTTCTATCATGGTGTTTTTTAAGATTCTAATCATATTCTTGTTTATAGATTCTGCCAAACCATTTCCCTGTGGATAATAGTTTGCAGAATAATGCAACTTAATTCCTTTTTCATGAGCAAATGCAGTCAATATAATAGAGGAAAAATAAGTAGCATTATCAAAAACTAAAGAAATTGGAACCCCAAACCTGGTCATAATATGATCTTGCAAGAAGTCCATGACCGCGTCTTCATTCACTTTACGCAACGGAATGGATTCGACCCATAAAGTGAAGTAATCAGTTGTCGTCAGGATATATTTATGTTGCAAGGAAGAGTTTGGTTTTATCTCTCCAATGATATCAATTCCCCATTGCTCGAACAGTTCTGTTGTCATTACAGACTTTAATGATCCTGCTGCTTTAGCTTGTCCTCCTCCACACCTTTGGCAGGTATCGCATTTTTGACATGGGCATGTGCATATTTGAACAGTGTGGGCCAATAGTATCCGGCACTGAGAATTTTATGGGTTGTCGTATCTCCAAAAAAATGCCCTCCAGCAGGCCCATCATGTAACTCTGTCATGACCTTCTTCACATCTTCTTTCTCTAAGCATCTAAGAAGAACTCCATCATAATTCTTCCTAAATAATATTCCTTCAACGATCTGATATGAAGCTGATTTAAGGCGTAGTGCTCTTCTTTGTTTAGGATTCCAATGTTCGGGCAATAATCCTTCCTGAAGGTAATGCAAAAGATCTCGATAGCAGGAATCTGGAGCTGTGAAAAGAGGACATACATCCATCAAATGTAACTCGGCTTCGTTTTCCCAATTGTTTTCTTCATTTTTCTTACCTTCCGCCATTAATTTGCACAGCCCTTTCCCTTTAATTATAGACGTTGGTTTGAATTCGAGGTCATATTCTTGTAAAGTTGTTACCCAGTTGCCTCTCATTTCTCCCAATTCCTTTTGTACGAAAAGAGACCTCACGGCTGGGTGTGGGACTATTACCTTTGTTCGGTTCTTAAGTATGTATGGGCGGAATTGTTTTATCGCTTTGAAGACTGCATAAGCTTGTTTATCCACAGCTGGGTAATTCAATTCGCCCCCCTACAGACCAGTTCTCATAAATGATATGGGGTATTCATCTCCCCCGTATTCCTTCTGAGTAAGAACTGCTGCCAATGAATCATCAGACGTGAAAGTGTACAAAATAAAATCTCTTTCAAAATCTGGACTTTTAAGAGAAGGTGCATGAGCAATAGAGGTCTTTATTTTGCTGAATGCATTCTTTTCTACGTCAGTCCACTTGAATTGTATACTTTGCTTCACCATTTGCTGCAAAGGTTTAACGATTTGAGTGAAGTCTGGCACAAACCTTCGCACAAAATTTATTGTCCCCATGAATGATTGCATACATTTCTTATTATGGGGTAAAGGGATCTGTTCAATTGCCTTAATCCTTTCTAGGTCTATGGAGATCCCTTTTTTAGAAATGACGTGACCCAGTAGCTTTCCTTCTATAACAGCAAACACACACTTCTTGGGATTCAATGAGATACCATATTTTTGGCAACGCTCAAAAATTTGTTTAAGATGGAATGCGTGTTCTTCTCTCTTCTTTGAAAATATCATGATATCCTCGAGGTATACTACAACACTATGGCCAATCAGACCGCGGAAATCTATATCCATAGCCCTATGGAAAGTAACTCCAGCATTTATGAGCCCAAAAGGCATCCTTCTGTATGCAAAAGTTCCCCACCTAGTTCTGAATGTAGTCTTAATTCTGTCATTTTCAGCTACCAACACTTGATTGTAGCTAGAGAATCTATCTAATAGTGAAAATAATTCAGAACCTAAAACCATCTGTAATATCTGTTCCATGGGTGGGACTGGATAATTGTCTTTGTCCGAAGCGTGATTTATATTCCTGAAATCCACACATAGCCTAATCTCTCCAAATTTCTTCCTTACTAGTACCAAATTCAAGACCCATTCTGAGTGTCTAACTTTAAATATGATTTTAGCATCCAGTAATTTCTTTACTTCATTCTGAATTAAAGGCTCTAGTTTTGGATGCATTTTTCTTAAGGGCTGTTGATAAGGCTTGACCCCAGATTTAATAGGGATAACATGCTGAATAATATTGGTGTCATAGGTTTTCAGATCTTCACATGTCCAGGCAAAAACATCCTTGTATTGTTTGAACAAACAAATGAACTTATTTCTCTCACCCGGGGAGCAACACTTTCCCAAATTCACATATTTGGGCTCAACTTGAGTTCCTAAGTTTATCAGCTTGAATTGTAAAGATGAGCTGTGAGTCTTGACATTTGCTGGTCTTGTGAATTTGTTGTTTAGATCGAACATTCAATCTAAAGTCCTTACTCCTTTAGGAATAAAATTGTCAAATTTTAGCTCAGCCTAATGTTCTTCATCATCGATAATTTCCCCTTTGAAAGTATCATCATTTGTCAAGCATTCAAGAATCTGCTGATCATCATCAAAAACTCATAAATTTGTAATCATGTCTGGAACCGAAGGCCTGAAAAGAAATTCAATAGAACACCTGTTGTTAGAGGGTACAAGCCTTGCAGCTGAGGTAGCTAACAATTCAACTGCGGCATTTTTAAGTCTAGGAATTGATACAATATTAAATGCATAAAAACTTTTAAGTAAATCCCATACTTCATTTTGATAAGCTTTTAAATGAGGTGAAATGCAATGTATCTGATTTCGAATCTGTTTTACAACTATTTCAGAATCTCCATATACTTTCAGATTTTCTACTTTAAATTCAATTGCTTTCCTCAGCCCCTGAACCAATGCTTCATATTTGACTGTGTTATTGGTACATTCAAACTCTAATCTACATGAAAGAAAGTGTTTATTCTTCTTTGGATCAATCAGGACACAACCGACTCCTGATCCTTCCAATGTCTTAGATCCATAAAAAAAAAGTGTCCAAAAACTATCTATTTTTACTGTACATGAATCAAACTCTACATCTAAAGCTAAGTCTACTATTTTACAATCAATTTCATCAGCCTGTGAAAATCGAAGGAGATCAGGCTGGGTGTCTGATGTACTGCTGGCTTGTTCCGCTTGGTAATTTCCCGGTTCTAGCTCAACGAAGTAGTTCCCCAATACAGAATTCACTGGTTCGTTCTTACCCTCCAACTAAGTGACATTGTGTTTCATGTGAGGCTCTCTTAAAATTTTAATTTGATTGGGGCTTCCCTTATAAGGAAACCAAAGATGTGACTAGTCTGATGCAAAATAGCCATTCAACTTCGTTGACCAGTCCCGACTCAAAACAAGTCCATAAGCCTTAGGTATGTCTGCTACTACAATATCAATGAATTGGCATACCTTTTCATTTGAAGATAAGCGAATGAGCACATCCTCCATTTCACCAACTACTTTCACATTGGTCATGTCTAGCTGAGTAACCTTCCAGGTAGATGGTTTGGGTTTTCCATTTATCCTTTTGCAGAATGAAAGCAACATGATATTTACTGATGCCCCTGAGTCTATTAGACAGTTATGCACGTTATGGTTGAAAATTTCAAAAGTGAGGAGATAAAGTGGAGTTTTATATTTGGACTTACCTCCCACACTTGCTTCCCCAATTTATTCTTCTTCGGGTTGGGTATTAGCAGTAAGTTTCTCTTCAAGCGCATCTAGTGCTTTTAACAATTATTCTTTCTGCTGTGGCACATTGCACATCTCAAATAGTGAAATATTTGCTTTTACCTTTTTGATATCTTCTACAATGTCATGCTCCATCTTATGTTCTGTGAAACTCGTCTTTACATTATTTATCTTCTCTTCAATGGGCTTAGTCAGCATGTTGATTTTCTTTGGGTTTTGACTGGTAATGGTGAACTCGGGAATTTTATCTGCTGTGGTATTTTTATGAAATTTCTTTACATTCTTTTGAAGTCTTTTAATCTTTGGGAGTGTAAAATTGTTTTCTTTTATCAACCCTTGGCTTCTCGTTGTCACATTTGTTTCCGAGATATCCTCATGTATCAGATCATTTTCCTCTTCGGTGTCAAACATCGAGACATAGTCCCATAAAACCATGGCATCATCCTCTTGTTTTTCTGTTGACTTGTTATTATCTTTTCCCTCCTCATCGTCAGCCTCTATTAATTTGGAATCCAGCAGTTGATTCATTACTAATGTCATTGAATTTATCCATTGAGGACAATTCTTTTCAGAATGGGCCTACTGGTGGAAAGTGCAAAACTTATCCATTCCTACCTCTGTTAAGTTCATTGATGCAGGATTGTGTGGAGGAGGTTGGGATTGATTGTTATCCTCTCTGTTCTTGTAATAAGGCTTATAAGACTTATGAGCTTCCTTTTCCTTTTCCAAGTCTATTATTCTATTGGAAATCTTCTGCATCATCTTTGCCATTCCTTCGAAATCATGTGATTGTTCCTCTTTAGGCTTAGTAAATAACAAAGCTTTCTTCCCAAAAGTTTTTTCTCCTGACTACTTAGGATAATCTTCTATGCTTTCCTTTTCAGCTTCTACTCTCTCCACTTCTTTATAAGTCTCTGCTAGAGTAGGTTTGGCTTTCATCTTGGCAAACATGGCCAAATTGGGCCCTAGGGATGAAGTATAATATTCAATCAGAACTTTGTCTGAGGGCTTATCAGGTTCAAAAAAATTCTTAAGATAAGCTGCAAACCTTTGAGTAAAGCTATGCACCTTCTCTTTTCTTTCTTTCTTTAAAGAACACAGTCCTTTCATGAGGGCTGCATATTTTCTTCTGAATATCCTTTCAAAAGTATCCCAGTCTGGCATTGAGTTTGCAGGCAGACCAAAATACCATGAGGCCGTCGCTCCTTTAAGGGTATGTGGAAAAGGTTAGCAAACTACATCTTCGTGTTCTCTAGCCTTTAGTCCTTCTATGGCCAAATAGAAACATTGCAAGTGATCATCTACTAATATCTTCTCATTTGGGTCAAACTTGGGCAGTATCTTCTCAAAAGCTTGAGGTAAGTCATGCAAAGCAGGTGCTAGGTTTAAAGGTGATCTGCCTTTCCAAGCAGGTGGTGGATTTGGTGGGTTAGGTGGCTAATTCGCATTTATGCCTGCCATGAGTCTGGGTGGAGAGTGAGGTGGTGAATGAACATGAGTATGCACAGGTGAAAAAAATGGTGTGTTTGGGCCCACTTGATTCAAAAGCTGAACCACTTCCTGTAATGCAGTTTCTACCAATTCTTCCAAATCTCCAACCAACACTGAGTCCTCCAATATAGGACGGTCTTTTTTCTTCTACTCTCTTCTGGGTAAATCGGGGATAGTAGGTAATCCTCCAATACTCTTCACATATGCTTTGGTATGTCTTCTCATATCACTAACAAATTTGTTATCAACAGAATACAAATGTTCTTTCCACTTCTCTTTAGGATTCAGATTGGGAAATAAACTGCGTTTCGAACTATCACCGGTGGAATAATTTCGAGGAAATGGGTTTCCTCGGCTAGCCATGCACTGGTGGCCCTCCTTCTAGCACCAAAAACTGTTGAGGCCTAGAAAATCGCAGGTGACAACAACAAGGGATTCTCCCCAGTCAACATTCCCAACTAGCCCATGACTGTTTGGTATGGGGAATCCGTCTGGTTTGCGGTCCAGCTACCGTAGGTCAAGTAACAAAAATAAAAGGTTTTACTGGTTGCATCCCGGTCCATCATGCATATTTTTGTGTTTTTTAGTTTTAAGTATGAAATGCAAGTGCCTATCTGAAATGCAGATTGATCAAGAGTACAAGGAGCAGTCACAATGTGATGCGCATGTTCTTACCTCTCGTCTTAAACTCTCTCGCATCTAAATCACACACAGTAGGAAATAAACTAACTAAGTTGTCCCTGGGAGCGAGATTATCATTTAATGAGTAATGTATTACTGTTCATGCATTAAGAAAAATCATAGGTAGTTGTTCTTTGATTCAAAACACATAAACATGAATAGATAGATGAAAAATAAGATAGCTCATTGTTTATGAAAACATTCATTACTCATAGTGGAAATTATCATAAAATAAACTAGAGAACATTCATACAAGAACATAGGTTCAACAAGTTAGAATGATCTCACAGTTAATGAATAAAAATTGAAAACGAAATAGTTCCCCTTTAACAACATCCATTGCACAGCATTTGAACATTCCACCAAAGCTTTCTCCAACAGGAAAAATTGTAATTATCTATTGCAAAACGAAAGAGTTCCTCTTACAACATGTTCTCAGAAGTCTAACTGGGAAAAAGTCCTTCCTCTATCTAAATCTCCTATATTTATACAAAAGGCCTAACTTTTGGGTTTCCCACTAGGTGACCTTAAGGCTCCCCCAACCGTTGAATCTCACAATTTTGTCCTTTTGTGAGTGCTCATGATTCATGCAAACGTTACATTTCAAATGAAGATTAAGATTTACCGGTACTTCATTAAAGGTAACCAACTTGGTAATTGACGAACTCCCCGAGCCTGGGACTCTATTCTTAATAATTAGGCTTGGCCAACCGTTGGTCCTTTTGAGATCCGGTTGATCTCAGAACTTTGCTATCTTCTTTTCCTTGAGCAACATCTCTACTTCTTCATGCTTTAGCTGCTTCTTTCTTCAGCCAACTTACTTCTGAGTTGTCCTCCAGCTATGTCTTCTTTGCAACAGTAATCATCAACTAGATCTGAGAAAATCTCCCATGTCTGTCTGCGATCAACACGAAAAAATCATCATTAATCCCAACCACTTTCAATGAACGTAAATCATACTACCAATAAAAATGAGCATCAACAGTAAAAACCTGGAACTGCGTTTTCAACGTGAAAACCTCAAACTTGATAAAAACCCAAGAAATCCGTCGCCTAAGGCGAGAAAACCCTACCGGCGGGAAAAATAAACCTCTGGAAGATAAAAACCCTCATTGGTGAATCGGAACACACAACGTCGGACGATTAGTTCACTAAAACACCGCAATGGCGGGCGACCCATGATCTAAGGGTTCCAGAGCAAAACAAATCGTCGACAAAATAAAGCATTAGAAGAGGGCGTCGAAGCTCAAAACAACTAAAATATCGGACCATTAGTACGTTAAAACGCCGCAACGGCAGGAAATACATAGACCAAAAGCCCGCAGACCAGTCAAAATCGGAGAAAAATAGAGCCAAACGTTAAGCGAACCATCGGCGAGAAATAGAACATAAAATATCGGCGAAAAGATGGCTAGTCTGTTCCGGAGCCGCAATGACGGAACACAAATAGACTAAGGCTTTTTCGAAAACGAAAATGACGGTGATCGGACAAACAAAAAATAATCCCCCAATTCAAATGTCCAACACGATGCCGGCAGCGACAAGAACAAAATTACAAAAGCAAACCATGGGATCGGAAAAGGTAAAATCCTCCGTCGTAGTGCTTGCAATTTTGCCATCCGAAACGACAGCAATACAAGGTACTAGTGCTCCGACGGTGACGAAACAAAAAACGCCGAAATCAAAATAAAACAAAAGCGCATCGACGGAAAACAAGGTTTTGGATCGGGTCATTTGCTATTGGGCTTCCGCAATGACGGCTGCATAGGTGACTACGGCCCCGATTCACAGTTCAAACAAATTTCGACAGCGAAATAAGAAATCATCCGTAAGTCAAAACTTAAGTTCAAATGGCAACATCAACATACAAAGGTATTCATTCAACAATCAACCTCAAAAAATCAAACTCGCAGTAAAGTTAAGCAATCCCAACAAATATAAGCAAGATAAAATTTAAAAGGAGGGTCCCAAATTTTTTAGAAATTTGGGAAAACGTTGCAGTAGCAACAGATAGATATTGGTGATTCATATTAAGACAAGACACATATATTACATTTACGCTTATACACTTATATTTTATATTTTAGATACCTAGACACATATATATTGTTAAGGCATAAAAAAATTATGGAAATATTAATAAAATATGTATATCCTTTAAAATTTATATGATATAATAAATTAAAAATAACAAACAATATATTTTTTTAAATCCTATATTTGAAATATGCATATTCATATGTGTGTGTGTGTCTGTGTGTGTGTGTGTGTGTATTTAAAGTTTCATTGTTAATGCGTTATTCCATTATTTGACCTTGGTTAGCATGGGTCTTGAGAATGTGATCAAACTCTCTTTTATCATCTTCTACAATCACATTTAATAGAAAGGTACACAACTGTCAATATTGGAAAAATTTACAATTCTTTGAACACTAGCTAGCTTTAAACCTCATTTTTAGAGGGTATACAATGTTTTCCTTGAATGTGGACTAATGTTATATTATATAATCAAGATCATCATGATTAATAATAATAAGTTTGGAGAATGCAACTTTTGGGTTTACAATTGAGAAAAAATGTCATTCTTTTAATTAAATATTTGTCTTTCTTTTTATTAAAGCTTTGATTTTTGTCATTGTAAAGTGAGTTACTGTCAAAAATAATAATAATGTTTAATGATACATTGATAGGTCGTATTGATGTTCATATTTACATTTCTTGTGATGTTCATATTCATATAATATAATAATCGTACATGGTAATACTTGACTTTTTGGTATGATGTTTCGTAATTAGACTTATAAAACAAGATTCATTTATGTTTATCATTTGAATTATTAAGTTATACTCAACATTATAGGATAGAGCATTAATTTCCGTATTAAAAATCATTATATATTATTTCGTAGTGCTCAACATATAGGTGCAACGAAATAAATCTATTTTATATAAATACAATATTATGACAAATATTACTATATTATTAAGAAAATTACAATAAATCATAATATCCATATAAATTATATAAGAACAAAATGAACACCAAAAAAAATAAACATAATACTATGACAAACTAAAAAAAAATTATAAACATGATACTATGACAAATTATACAACAATCATAAATCATACTTGCCACAACTTCATCCATTATCAATACAAAATTTATAACTATATTTAATTCAATGATATTTTTAATTCAATTATATTATGTAAAAATATTTTTTTTAACATATATTAAATTAATTAATGAAAAATTAATTTTCAACATTTTCAATGACCATTACTCCAATCCATATTTTCACATTTATGATGATCTGACAACCAATCAACCATACTTTCAAATTCATTTTCTAACCACTATATCAACTTATATTTGAAACCATACTTCAAATTGTCTACAAAATTTAGGTTGATATTATTTAATACGAGAAATTGTCGAAAGGATGCTAAAATATTGACCAAAATAAAAAATAAAAAACAATAACTTTATTTACAAAGGTCCAATGCTTTGAAAACTTGTTAAGTCATACAACAACTTGTTTTATATCATAATTTACAACGAGAATTATGATGTTTTTGTCGACTAAATTAATACTTAATGATTTAAAGACCTATATGATTTCGAATAGTACAAAGTTCTTTTACATAAACATACAATCATCATCATTTTCAACACGTAACAAGCATAAACATCATGATCATGCCATCACAAACATAAACATAAATATCATCATATTAACATAAACATAACCATAAGTTTTAACAAAAATGTGCATGCATCATCATTATTTTCACGGCATAAACATAAACATACCATTATTATAATTGCCAGCATCTAACAAACATAACAATAAACACCAGCATACCATCATTAACATAAAACCAAAAATAAGCATGAACGTATCATCATAAATATTACGTCAAATATTCAGGTAACATATACATCTAATAAATTTAAACATCATCTAACACACATAACTAATAATACACATAAACACAATTAATGTCCCATGATCATCATTTTCACCACATAAACATAAACATGTCATCATCATAATCCTTTTCACCATCTAATAAACATAAAACACATCAGCATATAAATAAACATCAATATAAACATCGACATCGACATAATCATGAAAATTTTAGTATATATATATAAGTCATGATACAATATGTCAAATATAATATATCTCTAGTCCAAAAACTGCTATGACATATATGATCCACCTCCGCCAGCAAAGGCATCATTAGTATCTCTCTGATCAGAGCTAGAGGTATCATCAGTATCACTTCAACCACAGCTAGATGCATCATCACCTCCACCAATAGAGTCAAAGGAAGTATTAGCAGCTTTGTCAATAGAGCTAGAGGCATCGAAACCTCCACCGATAGAGCCAAAGGAATCAGTACATATACCAAAAACAAAAAGAGAGAGCGGGAGGGATATGTCCATCAAGATGAAGTGTATGACCCTCTTTGAGCATCTATTAAATATAAACAAGTGAAGTAGAAACTGGTGGATGGTCGTGAGATGAGTTGGATCAAAGGACCGGTTGAGAACGAGTAGAGGAGACGATGAAGTAGGATCAAGAGGAAGGTCGGGTAAGACTAGAGGACTAGATGACGAAGGAGGTGAATGAAGAGGACATGGTGGAGGAGGAGGTGGATGAGATCTCAAAGGTGGAGGGTGAGGAGGAGGTGTAGTGGATGTGGAGGTTGTGTCACCAGTTGAAGAAGCTGGTGGAGAAGGAGGCAGATTAGCTGGTGGAGGTGTTGGAGACATTTACCACCTTACACACTCATTTTGGTCAATTTGGCCTAGTTAAACCACTATCCTAAGTATTATTGACTTAATTGACATCAGAAAAGCACTAGATGACATTAGCTAGATCACACCCACGCCTACCTTCAATCAAGGAGGCTAACTTAGCCTTCTCCTACATTCAGGGAGGCTAACTGGAGCACTCCAAGGGTGATCTGAGTGTCATTAATGCCCCATATTGCTAACTGATGGTTACAATCAGTTAAACAAAGCAGTGAAGGTGCCCTCCATCATTAAATTGATTATTTATTGATTATTTAATGAACTGGAGTCAACAGGGGCGCCTCCAACCACTTTTGATGTTCAGTTACACTTTAGTTAACCTCATCGGGGTTCATTGGAGTCATTGATGTGCTACCACTTGTTGGTTGGTTTGTTGTTACAAGTGTCTAACCTACTTTCAGTTAGACTCAATCATTTATTGCACTCCGAATTTAGTTAGGGATAAGTTGTGTCAATTAGGGTTTTGATCAGTGGTTAGCTTGAGTGTTACTTGTGGCTTACATTTAGTTAAGCTAGACTCACTCATTCAATTTGAATGACCTCCTTGGGAATTCAAATTGCTTTGCCATTCATGCTTGCAGCATGATCTTGTATTGTATTACTAATTCTTTGTGCGAATATACAGAGCGACTACTCATTTTGTAGCTCTATTACACCATTTTCATGACTTATTGTTATTAATCTTTGATGAGACTTGTGTTTAGTCCCTAAATTACTGTGGCAAATTAATATGGTATCAGAGCTCACGACGGGACGAAGCTCAAATCTCTCAAAAACAAGGTTTTTGACATATCTTGCATGAAAAATTGAGCAAAAGCTCAAAATTCCAACACTGCACCAGAAGCCAAGGCTTACCACTTAATACCCCAAGTAAAGGAATTGTTGATCAAGATTGCTTGATCAATTATGTTGGGTGTGATGAAAGCCTAAAATGTGCAGGCTGTCCGACCTTGCGGTGCCCCTTTTGTTGTGATTTGCAAGTTTTAACAGGTACAAATTCGAATGGACTCATCAGTCCCTCTTCTCACCTCATTCACAAGCTATTCAGAATGGAAGTTGAAGATGATTGCATCTTTGAAGAGACGAGGTCTCTATGAGGTGTCTATTGGACTTGGAAAAGAGTCTTATGAGAATGAGAATGACTGGCTAAATGACGGTGATAGAGCTTTTGGAGCAATATGTCTGGCCCTTTCTTCTAGCTTGAGCTAGCTTATTGGTTCTGCTGAATACCCAAAGGATCTCTGGACAAAATTGGATAGAACCTTTGGCAAGAACAATGAGGATCATAATAGAACTTTGGAGATCACATCCAGCACCACAAGAGTTCTTACTCAAAATTCTCGGCCTCTACTCTGTCTGATGAAGTTGTTCAAGATGAAGATTAAGCATAATCTTCTACATAGTCAATTCGAATTGAAGAAAGTCTCCATGCAGTGACTCCTTCTCCTGATGCTCTGGAAGTTCATGAGATCTCTGATATCTCATCTTCTCATATTGCTCAAACAAAAGAAGAAATTTGAATCTCTGATATTGAATAAAAATACTACTGCACTTCCATGCAAACATTCACTGGTGATTTTCCTTTGAATTCTGTGCAAAATTTGCCAGTAATTGCTTCCGAAAGTGAAGAGAAATTTGATTTTTCTCCCTCTAATGTTGCTGCTGGTGTGCAAATATGTAATACCTTCGATATTTTGGAAAAAATATTAGATTACAAGAGTGATCAATTCGCTCCCCATGATCTAGATCTTCCAGCAAATTCCTGCATGATTGCATGCACCAAAATTGAGAATTTTGAAGAAAAAGACAATTGTGCATCCACCGTCTCAGTTGACCATACTTTTGGATCTGATATGAACCTTATTGGATCTGATATGATCTTATTTGGATTTTATCTGATATTGCTTGGTTCAAAATTCCAGGTTCATAAACCTTCAGTACTGCTTGTAGTTGTTCTCATCAACGGTGTGAAGAAACAAGTACCGCAAGTCTCCTTCGAAACTGCTGCTGGGAATTTGATTTCATTTCACAGTTTTGGATCTGTTGTGAACTTATTTAGATCTGATTTAATTTTTGATCTGATATTATTTGGTTCATATTTTAAAATCCAAGAGCTTTCAGTCATGCTTGTAGTTGCTCTCACCAATTCCGGCGTGAAAAATCAAGTACCGCACTTTCTTTTCAAAATTGCTGATGAGGATTTGGTGTTAGTTTCCTCATATGAGGTTGCTGATATTTTATTATGTGATTCATTAGCTATTTCAGAAGCTATATAAGATTATGTAGCTCAAGCATTCACTCTCCACAGTCCCAGGGCTTCTCTACCTTTGGTCACATGCTCATGTCCTCACAGAACTAGTAAAGAGGAAGACATTATGCATCCGCTTGGACACTTGCTCCTAAGATTTGGGGCTGATTTTACCACTCATGGTTTGTTGTTCAAGGCTGTAACATATAAATTTCTTGAGTGTTCCACACATGGTTCGAATCCTCAAGAACCTTTGCTCTCTCTTAAGATGATTTCAACTACTCTACATGGGTCCAGTTTTCACCGTGTAGCTGTTTATATTTTTGATTCAGTTGAGTGCATTGTTCTTATTCCAAAGTGGAAGATTCTTCCAAACATATTCATTTAGTTTGGATTCATAGGTTCACATGCACAGTCTCAGGATGTTGTTGCATAGAAGAATCAATTCTTGATTTACTGCTTAGTTTGAAGGGGGGTATTTTTCCCATGAGGTTTTCCCCATTTCCTTGGTTATATTAAGCAGTTACTTTATTGTATAGGGTGATCTATGGCCTTTGTTGCCAGGGCCCTATCATTTTATGCATTTTATGTTTTCTACTCCTCCTGAGTATAGCTTAACGGGGGGTGTTGGAGACATTTACCACCTTACACACTCATTTTGGTCAATTTGTCCTAGTTAAACCACTATCCTAAGTATTATTGACTTAATTGACATCAGAGAAGCACTAGATGACATCAGCTAGATCACACCCATGCCTACCTTCAGTCAGAGGCTAACTTAGCCTTCTCCTACATTTGGGGAGGCTAACTGGAGCACTCCGGGGGTGATATGAGTGTCATTAATTCCCTATTGCTAACTGATGGTTACAATAAGTTAAACAGAGCAGTGAATGTGCCCTCCATCATTAAATTGATTATTTATTGATTATTTAATGAACCAGAGTCAACAAGGGCGCCTCCAACCACTTTTGATGTTCAATTACACTTCAGTTAACCTCATCGAGGTTCATTGGAGTCATTGATGCGCTACCACTTGTTGGTTGGTTTGCTATGACATGTTTTTGACCTAATTTCAATTAGAATCAATCATTTATTGCACTTCGACTTCAGTTAAGGCTAATTTGAGTCAATTAGGGTTTTGATCAGTGGTTAACTTGAGTGTTAACTGTGTCTTACATTTAGTTAATCTAGAATCACTCATTCAATTTGAATGACCTCCTTAGGAATTCGAATTGCTTTTTCATTCATGCTTGCAACATGATCTTGTATTGTATTACTCATTCTTTGTGTGAATATACAGAGCGGCTACTCATTTTGTAGCTCTATTACACCATTTTCATGACTTATTATTATTAATCTTTGATGAGACTTGTGTTTAGTCCCTAGATCACTGTGGCAGATTAATAGGAGGATCTATGCCCTTGTCGGATGATGAAATACTATGAGGGATACCATATAAAATATCACAAGCACCAACAACTTATTGCATTAAGATCCTCATATCACAAGGAATATTCCTCCACAACTCTATGTAGTGAGGGTACCTCATAATGTACCTCACCCTTACAGACCGAACCCCTTGATCTGCCAACAACGTAGCCAGTCTGTCTATGACATCCTGTTGGTACCTCTCAGATGTCCTACGTCGAAGGCCATGTCTGGGTAAATGGTGTTCCTCGGGATGAACTACATCCATATCCATATCCTCCTCATCATGAACCATAGGAGGAAGCACATCGCTAACATCTGTAAAATATATAGTACACAATAATAATTAGAAATTTTCATTAAACATGAATTTAATATAACAATTTAAAATGTTTTTCTTTTGCATTAAGTATAAAAATAATAAAATGAAACTAGATTAATTCAAACATAACGCTAAATTTACCTCTATCATATGTTTCCTCATCTTGATTGAATAAGATGTTGGGACACCCTCTCCAATCCAAGTTGTTTATGGATATGGAACCATGTATAATCTAGACGAGTCCTTGTTGCCTAACATCTTGATCACATCTGCGGTGATCCTTGCTAGAAAGTTAGGTTGCCCCCTCTTAGGAATCATCTTCCCCCACATGTGCATACACATATATGTCATTAACCTAGGAGGGTGTCAGTCAAAAGATGGTTGGTGCGAAAAAGTATATAAAAAAAAACAAAACAACTCTGAACCAAAAAAATAAATTCTCCCTCCCGCCAATACGCGTATGACATCGACTAAGAGAATAATAAAACTATAGTAAAAAATAGAAAACCACCTAACGCATCTAGGTACATGCAATAAAGATTCAACATAATATAATAGATGGAAGTTAATGTGATTCCCATCACTAGTGATATACACGATGGGAGTCGCCAACAAACATAGGCACCTAACACCCTCCATGCCAAAAGTAGCAATGGAGAGATCCCCACCGTCGGCCTTAAACTAATTAGGTTCGACGATGTCAGGATCAACATATCTTTGAAAATATACTAGTTGATTCAATGCTATAGCTCCAACTGGGACCTCAAGGAACCGAGGAAAGTTGTTGTCTCTCCTAGAAATCCTTGAGATAAAAATATATGTCTTCCTCAGTGGGTCGAAACCACTAATAGATACCAAATCAAAACACCTTCCTATGATGATCCCAACATGTGATCAACTAGGTGACGAAAGTAGTGTTCCCATTGAGTGATGTGGCCTCCTCATAGAACTTAAGGAAGCCTGCCACTCTCAAGAGTTGTCTCATATGTGGAGTAATAGGATGAGGGTATAAATATGTCTCCCTCTCCCTGTCCTCCCACTCTCTCTGAAATTTTCTTAGTCAACTAGAGCTTCCTGCTAGTTCCTAGCCTTACGTGCTCACGTCTTTGTTTCAAATAAAAAAAATGAATTAGTTAGTCTCATAAAAATAAATATAAAAACATTGTATGTATTAAAATAAAAAATTTAAATTTTGAAAAAGAATTGACAAACGTTGTGCTTATATAGATATAATGCATCGCCAACGATGCGTTGTGCACCATACTAACAAACCGTATCGTTAATATATTTCTATAAATTTGTAATTTTATTATCAAGCTGGTGCGTTATAATGTACATGCATCGGTGCATTATCAAGTTTGTTTCGACATTTAAAATTCATTTTATAAGAACCAATAAGATTCAATATGATGGTATCAACCATAAGGGCAGAATTTGTAAAAAAAATTGGAGGGAAAAAGAAAAAACTACTTTTTTTTATCGTATTTTTGTCATATCTCCTTATCGGTTCACCCAAATTTTGAGTTTAGGGACTCATTGGATGTGGAATTTAATTCTTCACCCAACCCATGTCCATAGTGCATACTTATGAGGTACCCACAACACCCAAAAATAAAAGTTTCAATAAAAATACGCATTTTAATATTAAAATATGTTTGTTACTGAAATTTTCATTTTTGAGTGTCATAGGTGCCTTAGAAATATGTGGTCTGGGTATGAGTTGGATGTGGAATTAAATTCTGCATCCAACGAGTCCCTAAATTCAAAATTTGGGTGAACCAATAAAGAAATAAGAAAAAAGTAGTTTTTCCTTTTCCCCTCCAAAATTTAGAACTTTTATTTTATTATTATAACTCTTATTTTATTATTTCCCATATGAGGCCAATTTTAGACCTCAAAACTCCCCTAATGATAGATTTTGTAGAAAATAAGTTCCATTCAACTCACCTTATCAGGGTGCATTCATTTGTGAAATCATATTTTTAAAGTTCCATACTTCAATTCTGACCTAGCTCCAACTAAGGTTTTTGCAACAGATTCCAGATCTCATATCTTTAGTCAAGATGGTTCGTTGTCACAAAGTAGAAGACAGATTGGAGTGGCTTTCAAACTTTTGATCCTGGAAGGGTAGGATGCTCATGCTCATAAATGAACATGATCTCAAGGATCATGTACTCAGAAATAATCCAAATCCAGACAAAGCTCGAGAGAAATCAAGATTCAAGAAGAAAGAAGCCACAACCATGAGGATTTTGATGGACTAAATGAAAGATAATCTTGTACCTATTATTGAAATCCAAGACATTGCTAAGAATATGTATGATGATTTGAATAATATATATGAGAATGAGAATCCTAACAGAATTTTGGCCCTAAAAGATCAACTTCGTCAAGTGAAGTTCACAAAATTTTTGTTAGTTTCTTCTTATTTCTTGAAGATTACTTGTATTAAAGATCACCTTGAACTTGTTGATGAAAATGTCCCAAAAAATATCTTGTGTTAACATCTATGGGTAGACATCGTTCAAAAAAGAAGCCATTTGTAAAAGGCATATGTGCTTGTGGTCACTGAAAAATTTTACCATTCCCAACCCAGTTTCAAGTTTTAGTTTTCATATGAATTTTAATGCCCAAACCCCATAGTTGCAAATTCAATGTACATGCATGAAAATTTAAAATTTCTTATAACACATGGAAGTTTTTCTACTTTTAAAAAATTGAAAAATTAGGATAGCCAAACCACAAATTTGAACACAGTGACTTTTTACCAAACATGGTCCGAGATAAAACCCTGAAGGGAAAACCTGTTCAAAGAGAGATTTTATTTTTCTTTCAAAGACAATTTACAAAATCATAATAACAATCCTTATCTCCATTTGCCATCTTCAAAAGTGTGCCAGAATATCACTAACATCTTGTTGTACAAACTGCATTGATTTATGTTTTGTATAACCTCACACGTGCAACTGTATGGCCTGCACGTTTCCTGATGTACGGTTTGTACTTTTTCTGGAAAATCATGCCAATTTCCTGCCTCGACATTTGTGCCATTTTCCTCATTTTTGTGTTTGTACATACTAGTGTATGAACATCATTAATTGTTGTACCTTCCTCGATTTCTATGCCTATTTTCTTCCTCGGAAATAATGCCATTTTCCTCAAAAAATGTGTTGGTACGACCTACAAACAATTCATGTATGACTTGCATAAGAATCCATGCCACTTCAGCAAAAACTTCCACAAATCCTGTGTTGTATGGTCTCCTTGGAATTTGTTCTCAAATCCTTGGGAATCATGCTCTTACACAACTTTGGAAAGCGTGTAAGGGTTTCTTGTCTCTCTTTCTCCTCTCTTGTTTTCTTCTCTTCTCATGCTCTCCAAATATCTTGTTCACGATGAATGAATGAACAATGCATTTCCCTATTTTTTTTCATGGCAACTAACTCCTTTCAAATACGTAAGTGCCCTTTTAATTATTTTTTCACTTAATGTCTCATAAAGTCAATTTAAAATTATAACCACAAACCTCCTTTATAAAGTGACTTTTCAACAGTCAGTTACCTACTTTTGATCAAATAATTGGAAATAAGAAAGGAAAGTGAAACAAGGGAAAGAAAAACATCAAGTTGGTTCAAAATCCAAAAATCAAGAAGGATAAATCCAACCTCAAATGTCTCAAATGTGGAAATCCAGTTCACTTTGCTTTAGAATGTTGGAAGAAAAGAAAAGGCAAGATGCATGCCTCTACTGTTGATGTTGATGAAATGAATTCACCAAAGAAGTCAAGGAAAGAAAAACATGGTGACCATCGAAAAGAGTATTTCCTTTAGTGCACCAATGATTGCATTATCTCTAGACGGGAATATTGTCATTGGTGATGTATGAATATTGAGGTTGCAGTGAGCATCCAAGATAAAGATATGACTCCAATTATCCCTACAAGGAGGCGCAGATCAAGAGGGAGCCCACAAAACAATAAAAGATAAGTATTTGTATTATCAATTACTGTTATAAATCATATCTAAATGCTTTTGAACATATTTTTCATTACAGTTCTATGCATATATGTATTCCTAGAATTAGCAAGTATGTTGTAGTGTAGCATGATGAGAATATGATATAGTTTTCTTTTGTTGAAGGGCAATATTCATGTAGTGCATGTTATGATTAAGTAGCTTATAGTGTTGCATAACATTCCATGAATGAATGTATGTTGTGTTGAAGCATTGGCTAAGATGCTTACATAATTGTTTGAATTATTGCTATCGCATTGAAATGTCCATTTAATGATCGTGTAATGTTGCCAACTATTTAATTGAATTTGACTTGTAGGGAAAGACCATATGATATGACCTTCAAGAGGAGGATGATGAGACTTTTTTTGAAGGACAAATGATGGATATGTAGATCTCATTGATGTTCAGTGTTTGAGAGAGAGCATGGTGCTCTGAAGTAGGAACCTCATAGGAGCATGACTCTCAACTCAAGCTCCATATCTAGTAGCAAGATGGATTTCGTGACAAAGGGAGCAAGATGGATTTCGTGACAAGATGGATTTGATGTTGGAGTAACTTTATCCCACATTTGGGTGAAGAGACATGTGATTGAAAAACATTATTATTGGAAGCAACATTATTTGTTATTTCATGATGATATACCTATTCATGGGTGTATTGATGAGACCTCTTTGAGCCACTTAAAGTCTTGATGTTTTCTTTGCTCCTTATTTGGTTCAGATTTTGGTGGAGGTTCTTCATTCACTTCTTGGATGAAAGAATACATGATTGATTATCTTGATGCACCTTATATTCTTTTGGAGCAACATCATAAGACCTGGGATCCTCACCTATGTCATTGGAGTAGATTTGATAAAATACTTGATGCTTGTGTGTATGGGCCACATGATGATCTACTTACTTGGATCATTAGAGGAAATTTCAACTCAAAATGGGTCTTTTAACTTTTATTCAAATTCCATGTCATCATGTGTTAGCCAATGAAATTGTTTTAAATTTGAAATACCGTATAGGTCTTAAACACTTTTTTAATATAAATTCGGGGATATGTATCATAAAAAAAACTACTTTTTTTGTTTGTATTTTTGACATATCTCCCTGTGTTTTTACTCAAATTTTGATCGAGAGAGCTCGTTGGATGTGGAATTAAATTCCGCATCCAACGAGTACCCACTCGAAATACTTTTGACGGACCCCGCTACCCCAAAAACAAGAAATACCTGAAAAAATGGAATGATGATTAATTCTGCATCCAACAAGCTCTCCCGATCGAAATTTGAGTAAAAACACAGAGAGATACGTCAAAAATACAAACAGAAAAGTAGTTTTTTTCTTTTCTTCCTCCAAAATTAATAAATATTATTTTATTATTTTAACTATTATTTTATTAGTTCATTTTAGGAGGCCCATTTTGAGTTGAAATTTCCTCTAATGGTACAAGCAATTTCATGATCCTTTGATGAAGTACCTTCTTGATGTACAATTGTATGATGTAGTTGTGTACTTTAATGGTCTGTCTTTGGTACTCTTGATGTTTGGAAGGGTGCAATACAAACAATGGTATCCATGTATTGCTTGGTTTCAATTTTGGGGGCAACAAGCAGTAGGGGATATTGAGTCACCACTTGAGAAGGTAATTGTAATCAGAGTAGAGCAGCAACAAGCATGGTGGCTCCTCTTTGAAACTTTGTTGTAATCTAAGGAATTGGAATTTGACAACTCAGTACCAACTTTAAAGAATTATACAAAAGCCAAAAGGGTTGAAAGTTCAGAAAGTGTTTCCAAAAGATGGAGGTAAAGATTATTTGTGCAAATTTTGTTTTCATGGATTTGATTAATCCTTTTGGTGTTAGTGGTGATGTCACATGATATATCAATATGCAAAGATCCACATATCTTTACTTTTGGAAACACACAATCGTAGTACATGAGTGCCACTACTCAAATTGTAGCTAAAGTTTGAAGCAAGGTTTTGGAAGGAAAGAAGGTTATTCAAAATCCATGTTTAAAAATGCTTGAAGACAAGCAATCTTGAGTCGGGAGGATTTTCATTTCCCCAATTATATAATTTCCAAATAAGACTACTTGCAAATAATGATTCACAAACCTACTAGTTCCCTATTTGGGGATGGAAGCATAAATGTTGTAATAAATGGGGTTATATGACGCAAAAAGACTTTGGTTTACCATATTCACATTAAAATGGGTCCCCTAAATAATAAATGCTAAGAAAATAAGGTGGCATTGGTTCATGAAGACACTTGGAAGCTTGTGGAGCCTTTGGGTGACTAGATTTCCCACACTTGGCATGACCTTCATCCAAATTCGAACACATGGGTAATGTAATGTTATTGGAGGGTGATGTGGTGTCAAACCAGTGTAGATCCAAATCCTAGGCTCTATCTAGCACCGTGAGGGATCAAATCTCTCGAAGTGCAAACCTCTTCTTAGGTATTGCACTCAATAAACTATCAACTTTGGTGTGTCATATATATAGTCATTGATTTGATTCAAAGCAAAAGACATATTTTTATTTAAGGTCCACATATAGTATTGTTATTATTAATATTTAATATTATTTATGGTAGACATATAATATTTATTATTATTTTTTATTTGGTTAGGAACGAACATTACAACATTTCCCCATACATGGTTTTAAAACCATATACAAGGCCCTTCTACAACCATGAGTTGTTTAAGAGGCCTTGCACATGGTCTTAAAACCATTTGCAAGGCCCTCCTAAACCATGGGTTGTTTAAAAAGCCTTGCACATGGTTTTAAAACCATGTGCAAGGCCAACATTTTTTTTGCAAATAATTCAATTTTTTTTAATTTTTTTTTGTTAGGTAGGAACATTACAACATCTCCCCCATATTGTGTTTTTTTTCACCCACATTTCTTTTTGCAGATAATTAATTTTGTTTTGTTTTGCTTTGTTAGGTAGTAAGATTACAACATCTCCCCCATATTAGGTTGTTTTTCTGGCCGACATTTATTTTGGCCTATATATATATATATATATATATATATATAACGTTACATAACGTTATGTAACGTTACAAAATCTCCCCCATACTGGGTTGTAGAGCGCCTCTCGACGCAATAACATATAATAAGCCAAGGAATTCGAATTAGTAAAGAAAAGTAACTCCCATGGAAGAGGAAGAGACTAAAAGACAATGTGTGCCACTTGGGAGCAGGTTCCATGAATTCTATGACAACAAATGATTAAAGATTCTATGACAAGTATGACAAATCTGCCATGACATGGCTAAAAATAGCCACCAAGAGGTCGAATTTGGGAGTTAAAGGCATCCATTCGAATTGAGGAAACAATTGGAGCATAAAGAGGAAGACAAGTGTCATAGGAGTTATTAAACCACTAAGATGAGTTGGAGGAAGCCCATGGAGAGAAATTCAACCTTAGGAGGCCTCATGAAATTGATAAAAGGATGTCATGAGGAAGAAGAATAACTTTTGATCATTTGTTAATTGGCCTTTGGCATTTTGGAAAGCTTTTTCTTGTCCATTGCACAGTGAGTGTTCACTTTCCCTCCTTGTGAACCAATTTCGAAAGAGTTGGATTCATTTCCAAGTTGGTTGATAGAGAGGCCATTCATACCTCTCATTGGACCTTAATAAAGGAGTTTTAGTTGCAAGTTAAAGGTCCATACAGTTCAAATTCTCATATATCTCCCTATTCTTTCATTCCTCCTCCATCCCCCCACATTCTAATGTCGAGGGCGCACTTGTTAGAGTGGTGCCTGCGCTTTGCTGAGTATATTTGATTCCAAAGCTTTGATAGATGATGTATGGCTCTGCAATCTCATGTCCATATGCTCTGTAAGTCTAAATATCAGAAATACATGTATGAAAGGCTTGCATTCCCATGCTCTCGAATAACTAGTTTCCATGGATTTTGCTTCAATCTTGAAGTAGTTTTATATCAAATTTGTATGAGGATATTCTCCGAGTTTGATGATGTTTTGACATCCATATATGATGTATTACTCTGTAATTTGATGTCCCTATGATCTAAGGCTCGGAATCCAAGAAATCCATGTGTGAAACACTTGCAATTCCATGATATTAAATCACTAGCTTTCATGCATTTGAATCCCATATTGAATGAGTTGTATACGAGACTTGTATGAAGAGATTTCTCCGATGTTTAATATTGTGGGGGTAGTAATTTGCATGTTGTATATGGTTTCTATATGTCACATCCTAATATGAACCTTTAACTCTACCTTTCATATGTCAAAATCGAGCTAGTTATGCAATTTCCCCATAAGCAATTTCCTTGAAAGTGGTCATGTGAATGTTGCACTTTATAATCAGTTTACAGAGATAATACCCATGATTAATTGCAACCTATGATGTCTTATATTCATCCCCATACTATGTTTTCAAAGTTGGAAGGGTCATACTGCATTTGGAGAACCAAAAGTGTCATCTACCCTTGGGGGTTTTAGCATCGATTTCCTAGTGTTTTTGTCATTGTTTCCCTATGGCCAAAAGCAAGTTGTAGAAGCAATTGGAAAGTGTATGAGCATTCATATTATCAATCAGGATGTCCTAATACCCCTCAAGCTCTTCCATACATAATTTGAAGTCATTTGGGTGCATTTGAGTCAACTTGGGTTTCACTAGTCTAAAGTTAGAAATTGGCCAAAGCTGTGCAAACTTGAGTAAAATGTCAAAATGAATTTCTGATTCGACCATTGAGTGTCTAAGGTCTGTTAATATGTGTTAAATCCCATAGGATCTCTCCATATGAATTTTGGAAAGTTTCGGTGGTGTTTGGAACCAAACCAAGAACGACACGTTGAACACATTTTCCTAGTAAATTTGTATTGTTTCTCTTTAACCCCAAACAAGGTTATAGAGGTCTAAAGTGTGATAAAAAGTGTCCACAAACCACATTGGGATGTTTTAAAACTATACCATTTCCTTTCAAATTTGGGACCATTTGGCAAAAGTTGGAACCCTCTAGAGTCATGACTAATTAAGCTCGAATTTGCTCCAGTTGTAGTTTTCTCCAAAATTTGAATAAGGGACATTACAAAACCATCTTAATAAGATGGAGGTTATCCTCGATCTCTCATAAACCTAGGGTTTGAGACAATAATCTAATACCCTATCTTTTAACTCTCTTTTTTTTCATCAAATTTTACATGTTTTATTTTATTTTATGTATAAAAATATTTTAGAATTGGAAAAACCCTTAAAAATCCAAATAAAATAAAAAACCTGAAAAGTAACCATAAATTTGTTTTTCTAATCCACCCTAAAAGTTTTCCTTCGGGTTTTAGCCACAAACCCTAGATGATGTCCTCATTTGAGAAAGTGCATTGGGATCCATGAAATCCTCATAACTAGAGAATTGGAGGGTGTTTAGTGTTTTTTGCTTATCCTCCAAGTTCACCCTAGTCCAATTGTTGTCCTCTTTCTCTTGATGGCGCACTTTTTGGAGTGTCTGCCTTGATAAGTGTGGCATTGCCTTGGGACATGTGAAATTGCCTCGATAGGCATGATATTATTTGGAATTTGTGAAAAAGTGAATAGCTCCATTTATATATGATTCTTGTGTCTAGATTTGATATTGTTTGAGTCTGATAAAGCACTAATAATAGCTATCAAGGTTTTGTACAAGGTATTTCTCATTTGTTGATGGTCGCAGGTATCTTTCATTCGTTAGGGTCTCCCCTTGGGTTTGGGTTTACCCAAAATATTGAGAGGTTAAACTATGGTGACATTGGGTTTAATTCTCTCTAGAGCATATTGTCACTAGAACTAGGTCTACATAGCCTTGATTTGCAAAGGGCTACTAGTTTGAGCGGTAACACTTAGCCATAAATCGCAAGCAAAGATAGCCATAGTTTCAACATATTCAACTCCAAGTTATATACACATTACAAGTTATCAATAAAAGAGGTATGACACATTATACAATGATGGTGCATGTCGTGCCAGACAATTGTGGAGCATAGTGACTTCCTAATGATGTCTTCATAATGATTATCTTATGACTAAACTCACAACCCACTCATGAGGTGCCTCGTGATAATAAAGTAGCAGTTCCATCATGTAGTGACCATTTTGGGGGCTGACAAACATTAGATAGTTAACAAGGAGAAAAGTTGTAGCAAAATTTTACACCCTAAAACTAAGACTCAGAAATTCTATGCATTTTCTTGATGTTTCAATGAAATTCTTTTAGCGCTTTTCTGTCATGTTAACAAAACATTTGAATGATACCACAAGATCCCCTCATATATTTGAATGCATACCTATCTTCGTGAAATCTGGTAAAGTTGTTAAATATGGGATTGATGCACATTATATAATTGTGTTATTCAATGTTCATATATTGAATCAACTATCTACAAACAGATAACAGATGGATCAACTTGTTACCATTCACTCAACAGACCACTTTCTGCTGCAACTTTGCGCCATTTTTCTTCAGATGCAAATTTAGCTTTACACTTAAATATATATATCCAAACCTTCAGTTCGGTATAATAAAAAAATCTCTTGATGCACACATAGAAATCATGGAATACCAGATTTTCACTTGTTAAAGTGGATAAAATATCAGACATGTTAGCTGTTTTAACTCTCTAGCAAACTAGCAAAGCTATGGTTCAACAATCAAACTAGTGAATTCTCTATGTATTAGGAAGATCAAGATGCAAAGAAAATTGGAAAGCAATTTAGTAACTAAACAATGATATCTTGAGATATCTTTCTTGCTCTCAAATTTAGAACGTATGCCAAGACCTTCAAGAATACTTTTTAAGCAGGCATACCATTTAATGGTGATCTTTGTCTCCTATACACATAAAGAACATGACTATTGATTTTTTTCTAAAAACACAGTCTTTGCATTGACTCCAATTACACCACCTGATGTAAACCACTTCTATTTCAAAATTTGGATTTCACCCAGAAATGTTTGAAAAGACAACAGATACACAGCCTGATCATTTTAAGCGAGACTCATTTCCTAAATTGCATCAATGAATAGAATCCGCTCATCTTCTACACAATTAATTATGAGTTCAAGATAAAATCCTCCTTGCACTTTCTGCATGCCACTGCCATAACCTGCAGTCCTCTGCTTCTTAGCAAAGTTTAGAACAATGAATAAGAATGTCACTACCTGTAGATGAGATGCACATATAACATTAAAATTATATCAGAAAGAAACAAAGAGCTTATATTATTGTCCGCAAGCGACCAAAATAGATCAATGGGACTCAAAAATACATAAGCAAAGGTATTGTGGGGGTTCCTTTGACGTCTCCTGACAGGGAAAGCCAAAAAAAGGGGATCTAGGCTAGTAAAAGGATACATAACAAAATGACAATACAAAGGGGTAACCCTAGACAATGAAGTAGAGACCTATCCTGTGCAAGAATAGAGGAGAAACAAGCACTCCTGTTGTAGAGAAGCTTGGCTGCATCACAAGTAGTAAATGGCAAGAAAAGAATTAGATCACAATATGCATCTGGAATAATCTTTCATGCATTTATGTTCAAGTTCTAATGTCCATCAATGTCCCTCCAAATATGAGAAAATAAACAACGATTGCAATGCTAAAATATAGACCATGCTCCACAGAGAGATGATATTGTAACACTAAATGTTGGAGGATCAACAAAAAGCTCCAGAACATGACTCATTCAAATTTAAAACTCCTTTGGGACTTGGCATAACCATTTCTATACAAGGAAACAAGATACAGCATTGTATACAAAAAGGCTCCCTTGTCCTAAAGTATACCTTTGAATAGTTATGCCTTGGTATCTACTGCAGAGCATGATCTATCTGAGACAGGCAATGTTATAGAATCATCCTTGTACTTTCTCCAAGCTTCTTCAAATTTCAGTCCTTTGCATCTGAAAAATGTGTGAAACAATCAAAAACATTATAATTCACACATACAAATACAGAAATAAAAACAAAGACAGAACTATAAACCACCAGAAAATGGAAAAGTTGGAACTATTATCAATATACAATCCATAGCAGTGAACCAGATTATGATAGCAGATGTTGGAGGGGATGCTTACAACTGAAGAACTCCCAAGACTTGAACAACAGAAGTACGAATATCAGAGCCAGACTTCCTTGCAGATGATCCCTTGTATGCAAGTACTAGTTCTTCCACCAACCTACGTAGTAAGTGAATCTCATAAGTCGTGACTTTCATTTAGAAATAACTAAAATGAGCTGGATTAGACCTTATATAAATAACTCATGGATTTCTGCTTGATTTTCAAAATGTACTCTATATCACATAAAAGTTTGAAAGCATAGGAATTGCATCTTACACAGTAATGATAGTAGATGTCTAGGCAAATAACTGTCCAACTACTAACTAGTTACATTCATAAAAATAGGATAAGGAAATCACCTTTCCACATATGGTGTGTTACGCATCCACGTCATTTTAGTAATGGTAAGAATCCTTTTAAGAACCTACAAAAGGATGAGGTCCAAAACATCATATTAGCAACATCATCCATTAACAAAACAGGTAAGATGCTCTCTACCCTTGACCATCTGAACCTCCAACACAGAGATCGAGGGTGAGAAAGTCTTAGCACTGCAGCCTCAGTATATACTCTGCTAGCATTGGCCATGCAGGGATGTAACCTCTATGGTGCTTATTCCATCTCTTGACAAATTCTTCTTTCTAATAGACTATAAGATGGGAACAAAAGATATTGATCACTAGATGGTTGATATAAGTTAGAGCTGTCAAAAAGAGCGATTCCTTCAAATCTCAATGCCATTCTCTTCATGCTCTCCTCAAATTTCAAGCCTGTCCTGCATGAAGGTGGAAATCTAAAATCTTTTATTTATCTTATTTTTCTTACCCGGAAGTTATAGAGTTATTGAAAATGTGTTTGAATCAATGTTCCACCAAGTTTCTGGGATGTAGGGATGTGGGAGCAAGGAAACATGGAAGCAGCCTATGTAGAAGTTTCCCTCAAATTTCAGGAAACATCAAAGGGGACGTCGGGGTCTTCAACATAGGGTAACCCACCAGAAGTACTTTAAATTTTATATTAGAACAAAGAAAAATTGGAAGTTGGAGCATAAGTCAATAAATTTTTTATTTTTATAATCTAAATATTAATACAAGTTTACAACTTACGTCAAGTGAAATAGAACCAGCATAGATCCATCTTACGTTAGAATTTGATAGCTCGGTGGCACTCCTGCATCAGGTGCCTAGGTGCAGGGGTTATTAACTTGGAGTCTCATTTATATTCTTAAAGTGACTTTAGTAATGTGTTTTTTATTAAAGTACCTTTTTGATGTGACTTTATGATTTAAAAGTGAGTTTCACTTTATTATGTTTTTAAAGTGACTTTAAGTCATAAAGTGTACTTTTAAATATTTAGGGTGATGTGACTTTTCAAAAAGAAAAATTTGTTGTAAAGTTCACT
This sequence comes from Pseudotsuga menziesii, assembly GCA_001517045.1. NCBI lineage: Eukaryota > Viridiplantae > Streptophyta > Pinopsida > Pinales > Pinaceae > Pseudotsuga > Pseudotsuga menziesii. The sequence continues at coordinate 223,174 of LPNX010134389.1, forward strand.
TAGGAGATTTAAGTGAATGAGAGATTAGATCCCAGCCTTAGATCTCTTGGCCAAGATCTAATCTCGACCGTTGAAGGTGAAAAGTCATGAGAATAACCCTAATGGGGTAAATCAAGTGCATGAGATTTCATTTGGCACATTATTCAAGAGAGAAAGCTTGAAGAGGCTCGAGTTCCAAGGAGCAGCTTGGAGAGAAGAGAGAGAAGTGGAAGATGCATGAAGGGCACGATTTCTAGAGGAGTCTAGGGCACGAAAACCAAGGAAAGGTACAGCAACCATTAATGCTGGGCCGTACTGCTGAGATAAACACTTATACTGGGCACGTTTTCCAAGGGAAGGTACAATAATAAATGCTGATATTTAATGCTGAAGTTTGCACAGATTTCGAGGCTGATACTGGGCACATTTTCCGAGGGAAGGTACAGTAATAAATGTTGATATTTATTGCTGAAGTTTGCACAGAGTTTGAGGCTGATACTGGGCACGTTTTCCAAGGAAAGGTACAGCATTGAATGCTGATATTTATTGCTAGAAAAGGGCACAGAGTTTGAGGCAGATTCTGGGCACATTTCTCAAGGAAAAGTACAGTCATAAATGCCGATATTTATTACTGTGAAAGTTTGCAGCATGCATGAGCTCAGCTTCATGGTTGTGGTCTGAGAATGAGATAAGTACTGTTGGTTTTAAGCTAAAATTCGTACATTGTAAATTGTGCATGAGAAATTTCTGTAGTTGAAAGAGAAATTTCTGAGTTTTTCCCTTCATAATAAAATATCTTCTCTCTCACTGGTTTTCCCCAAGGTGTGGGGTTTTTCCAGGGTCAAAGTTGACCAAAAATACTGTGTCTTTAAATGTGTTACAGTCTGCTGCTATTTATGTTTTTCCGCTGCTAAATGTGCTTTATAAACAGTATATCAGCCTACAGGATAGTTCCATTGAATGGTTAATTAATGTGCTTGATTGTGGTTTACTGTTGAGGCCTGATATTGATGGTTTATGAAGTAATTGACAAAATCTGTAAGTGAACAAAGGTCTGATTTTTCAACATCTTAAACCCAAATCTATATCAAAATCCGAGAGGGATTCAATTTATTTTGGTGTAACTTTTTTAACTATTTTTTATTTGGTTTTAATATTTATTATAGAAGTCAGATACGGAGTTCGTTTCTGTTGAAATTTAAGAGGCAGTGATGTTTTAATACGCGTAATAAACATAAGTGCATGAACATGTAAATTCAGATTTAGAATAGTGCTGATAATAAAATTTAAACTATAATAAAGCAAGAAAATAATTTTCATCTCTTTCAATTCAACGCTCCACTGGTCATTGTGTTAATTTTAACGCTCTGCTGGTCACTGCGTTGAAGTTGAGATGTTTCACTTCGAATATCATGTACAGAAAAAATAGACACATTATTAGTAAATCATACCATTGTTGGATCCACTTTATACTCAGATATTTCTGAGTTTGATCTTGTCACCGAAGGGACAAGTCAAACTGGGTAAACCATATACGTACCTTGAGAGAGAGGGTTAAAGCAAACATAAACAGACCTCAGGCTCTTAGTCAACAGAGAGATGTCAATCAAAAGTACAGTCTAGAGTAATTCAATCATGCCCAAAACATTCATGCTAAGGACACACAGTCACTTAGCACAATCAAAAGTCTCTTGATAGTCATGATGATAAATACACAAGTCCATACTTAGGGAAAGGAACCCAGCACACAGAGGTAATACCCATAAGGACTCACGCTGAGATAGACCGCAGAGACAAATCGTGAGGTAAGTCCGTAATAAATCACACAGTGGTAAAACCCATAAGGACTCACGCTGAGATAGACCGCACGGACAGATCGTGAGGTAAGTCCGTAATAAAACACACAGAGGTAAAATTGCAGTGCCAAGTCGAAGCATTCTCACACAGAGACAGATCGAGAGATAAGGCCATGCAAAAATCAAATCGCAGAGATCAAGTAGAGTCCGTGAGGAATCACGGTGAGGAGTCATGATGGCAACCAAAGACCACAAAATAACCAAATCGCAGAGGTCACCCAAACCAAATCACGGAGACAACCGTGAACCCAATATTGCAGAGGTCACTATAAGCTAGAGATAAGACTCGTGAAGAGAAACGTGGAGAATCAGCTCGAAGGGAAAAATTGCAGATTCAAGTCCGTGAAAATTCACGCTTAGGAGATCGCAGAGATAAATCACACATCCAAATCGAGCCCAGGATTAATCACAAAAATCCGCTGAGAATAAAATCACGAAGATACCAAGCAGAGAGCACAGTGGTGAAGCCCGTGTGGGAGATGTAAAACCTGTGAATGAAATCACAGTCGTGAAGGAGGAGATTGCAGAGAGAAGTCGCAGCCCAGAAGAAAAAGATCAGCGTGAAAAGGCCGCAGGTGAAACGTGAAGGAAGCCATGGAGAAAAAAACACGTGAAAGAACCCAGCCACAGGTGAACCGTGAAAAAAGCTAAAGAGAAAAGCACGTGAAAGAACCGGAGGTCATATCATTCAGCCGCGATAAATTTCCAAGGTAAGATCTATATCATATATATATTGAAAGATACTTTAGGTTAGCATACGTCAAAAAATAAAGTGGTCCACAAAATCCAAAAATAAGAAATAAAAAAAAAACATAAGGTAAATTAAATGGACCAAGTGTCTTTATTAATAAAACCATAAAGGTTTTATTAATAAGACCATAAAGTAAATATAAGACTTAGGATAGGATAAAGTGGCCAACAATAAAACCAAAAGTAAAAGGGTCAAGAAGATAAGGTAAAATGTCCAATGATTTAATTAAGAAAAATCATAAACAATAAGTGGTCCAATGGCCCTTTAGTACAACCATTAGGTAAATGTACTTAGGATAAAATCCATAAGTCATCATAATCAAAGGTACACCCAAATACGAGCGTCAGAACCAAGTAAGGTAAAGAACCAAGAGTCAACAAGGGGACCACAAACCACACAACCATAATATTTAGGGTGAACCAAACAGGTGGACAAGCATTCATCAAAAGGACCAAAGACTTTGAACTTTTCTCTCTCAAGGTACAATGTTTTATATACACTTTTGTCATCACTATATAAAGGGGAAGATCCAAACGGATGGTACAATCCTTTTGTCCTTAATACTGCTCCTAAGGGTTAGGCACTAGGGACATCGTCAAGGGGTGGCTAGTCCCTTGAGAAGCAACCTAGCAATAACCGATTAGGAGAGGGGACATCATTATCTTCCATTCTTAATGAATGGCTTTTAGCCTTACGCTGAGTTTTAGTGTCACACTGAATCAAGTTGATCAATCCCTGGACCCTAACTGGGTCCTCCATTCTCTCGCAGAATGGTTCTCAGTACTAAGCGGAGTTTCAGTCTCACACTGAAAGTTGATCAACTACCTGCAGGACCTACTTGGACATCGTGTCCCTGGTTCAAGACCAGAATATATCTCTGCCTCTATCTGCAGGCTCTACTTGGACATCGTGTCCTTGGTTCCAAACCAGAATACCCTAGAGGCATATAGGGGCCCTAACCACATGCTAGGGGCTTTGCCATGGCATCAATCTGCTTGGTCCTAGACCAAGAACCCCATGAGACTACTGGGGGCCCTAGGGTACCTTCTAGGGTCGTACTCTATCATAGTCAACTGACTAGGGTACCATCCTCTATGAGAATGGGTCTCGTAGCTGCACAAACTTTAACACTCCCTCTCAGCAAGAGATGCATTCTCAGCAACACTAAGCTAGTCTCCAAAGCACATAGGCTTAGTCAACAAATCAGTAAGTTTGTCTACTTAAAAGTGTAGACTTCATCTTGTTCCATACAAGGTTAACCTTCCTCTTGATGTGTACCTACCTGTTATAGAGCACAGGGTTTTCTGGGAGCTTGATCTTTTATAGATCCACTTGGAAGTTGTAATTGACTTCCAGCTGAGAAACAATTTCCACATGTCATTTGACATCCTCCAAACCGTAATGTTTGGTATCCACCTTATAAATGACGTGGCTCATCTGAGGTATTATGAACCTCTCAAAGAGATCAACTAAAGACTCTCCTCCCTCTGCTCATCTAATAGAGATGACTCATGGACTGGCTTCTCTTCCATGTCTGTATGACTAGTAGTTCTTTGAAGACTTCCTTCATGGGAGATTGCAACTTCTCTTTGCAACCCCATTTTGCTAGGGATTGAGAAGCACTTCTAGCTCCCTCTTGATCTCTAAACTTACCAATGTTCCAATAACAAATGCATGGTAGTTTAATCCTGCAATTTGTGGAGCCTCTTGCTCCCTCTGTACATGAGTACCCAGCTCCCTCTCGAGTTGTGCAGATAACTTTAAGCATAAACAGAATTGGTAAGCATTCATTACTTGTCACATCCTCCTCCTTTATAAGTTAAGATTGAATGTCATCAATTTCACTTGCTACCATGAGTTTGTCGTTCATAGACATACACTGCAGCTATCTTAGAGCTGTCACATGATATGACAATACCAAGAGTCAACATGCAGTAGAATAGGAAGACCTCTCTATATCTGCTCTTATGCAGAATTTACATTGTGCATCACATTGTGAACCCATAATATACATGCAATGGTACAAATTTAGATCATAATCCTAGACAAGAGATTAAGCTTCTAGGCTTCACATTGATTGATGTATAATAAACAATGGTTAAGCATTCTATGTCATTATCCTTTCTTATGCACTTCTTAAACATAATGAAAAAATGATCATAGACTCTAACTTCAATAATACGTAATCACTTCCATCAATGAGTCATAAAAACTCTTTTGCACAAACCAATGATTAAAAGGTATGATGATTAAGTGGGCTTGTCATGGGTTACCTAATAAATCCATTTTCTGGTGACACTTGTCAGTACTATAGATACAACCGTATTTCTTTGTTGACTGTTATTGTTCTAATCAAACATATATGTAAATATCAGATCTCTTTACCATCTTATCACTTTGATGGCTAATTAACTCCTTCACCAAGATCTGAAAATTTCCAAACTAACAAGTTAAGTCCTTATGGCAACTCTTACCTTTAGGATCATGTAGACTCTGTTACCCTCAAGACAGAGTTATCTAAATCCTAAGCTCTGATACCATGTTGAAATTTAAGAGGTAGTGATGTTTTAATACGCGTAATAAACATAAGTGCATGAACATGTAAATTCAAATTTAGAATAGTGCTGCTAATAAAATTTAAACTATAATAAAGCAAGAAAATAATTTTCATCTCTTTCAATTCAACGCTCCGCTGGTCATTGTGTTAATTTTAACGCTCTGCTGGTCACTGCGTTGAAGCTGAGATGTTTCACTTCGAATATCATGTACATAAAAAATAGATACATTATTAGCAAATCATACCATTGTTAGATCCACTTTATACTCAGATATTTCTGAGTTTGATCTTGTCACCGAAGGGACAAGTCAAACTGGGTAAACCATATACGTACCTTGAGAGAGAGGGTTAAAGCAAACATAAACAGACCTCAGGCTCTTAGTCAATAGAGAGATGTCAATCAAAAGTATAGTCTAGAGTAATTCAATCATGCCCAAAACATTCATGCTAAGGACACACAGTCACTTAGCACAGTCAAAACTCTCTTGACAGTCATGATGATAAATACACAGTCCATACTCAGGGAAAGGAACCCAGCACACAAAGGTAATACCCATAAGGACTCACGCTGAGATAGATCGCAGGGACAGATCGTGAGGTAAGTCCGTAATAAATCACACAGTGGTAAAACCCATAAGGACTCACGCTGAGATAGACCGCATGGACAAATCGTGAGGTAAGTCCGTAATAAAACACACAGAGGTAAAATTGCAGTGCCAGGTCGAAGCATTCTCACACAGAGACAGGTCGAGAGATAAGGCCATGCAAAAGACAAATCGCAGAGATCAAGCAGAGTTCGTGAGGAATCACGGTGAGGAGTCATGATGGCCACCAAAGACCACAAAATAACCAAATCACAGAGGTCACCCAAACCAAATCACGAAGACAGCCGTGAACCCAATATCGCAGAGGTCACTATAAGCCAGAGATAAGACTCGTGAAGAGAAACGCGGAGAATCCGCTCGAAGGGAAAAATTGCAGATTCAAGTCCGTGAAAATTCACGCTTAAGAGATCGCAGAGATAAATCACACATCCAAATCGAGCCCAAGATTAATCACAAAAATCCGCTGAGAATAAAATCACGAAGATACCAAGCAGAGAGCACAGTGGTGAAGCCCGTGTGGGAGATGTAAAACCTGTGAATCAAATCACAGTTGTGAAGGAGGAGATTGCAGAGAGAAGTCGCAGCCCAGAAGAAAAAGATCAGTGTGAAAAGGCCGCAGGTGAAACGTGAAGGAAGCCATGGAGAAAAAAACACGTGAAAGAACCCATCTGCAGGTGAACCGTGAAGGAAGCCAAAGAGAAAAGCACGTGAAAGAACCAGAGGTCATATCATTCAGCCGCGATGGATTTCCAAGGTAAGATCTATATCATATATATATTGAAAGATACTTTAGGTTAGCATACGTCAAAAAATAAAGTGGTCCACAAAATCCAAAAATAAGAAATAAATAAAAACATAAGGTAAATTAAATGGACCAAGTGTCTTTATTAATAAAACCATAAAGGTTTTATTAATAAGACCATAAAGTAAATATAAGATTTAGGATAGGATAAAGTGGTCAACAATAAAACCAAAAGTAAAATGGTAAAGAAGATAAGGTAAAAGGTCCAATGATTTAATTAATAAAAATCATAAACAATAAGTGGTCCAATGGCCCTTTAGTACAACCATTAGGTAAATGTACTTAGAATAAAATCCATAAGTTATCATAATCAAAGGTACACCCAAATACGAGCGTCAGAACCAAGAGTCAACAAGGGGACCACAAACCACACAACCATAATATTTAGGGTGAACCAAACAGGTGGAAAAGCATTCATCCAAAGGACCAACGACTTTGAACTTTTCTCTCTCAAGGTACAATTTTTTATATATACTTTTGTCATCACTGTATAAAGGGGAAGATCCAAACGGATGGTACAATCCTTTTGTCCTTAACACTGCTCCTAAGGGTTAGGAACTAGGGACATCATCAAGGGGTGGCTAGTCCCTTGAGAAGCAACCTAGCAATAACCGATTAGGAGAGGGGACATCATTATCTTCCATTCTTAATGAATGGATTTCAGCCTTACGCTGAGTTTTAGTGTCACACTGAATCAAGTTGATCAATCCCTGGACCCTGACTAGGTCCTCCATTCTCTCGCAGAATGGTTCTCAGTACTAAGCTGAGTTTCAGTCTCACACTGAAAGTTGATCAACTACTTGCAGGACCTACTTGGACATCGTGTCCCTGGTTCAAGACCAGAATATATCTCTGCCTCTACCTGCAGGCTCTAGTTGGACATCGTGTCCCTGGTTCCAAACCAGAATACCCTAGAGGCATATAGGGGCCCTAGCCACATGCTCGGGGCTTTGCCATGGCATCAATCTGTTTGGTCCTAGACCAAGAACCCTAGGAGACTACTGGGGGCCCTAGGGTACCTTCTAGGGTCTTACTCTATCATAGTCAACTGACTAGGGTACCATCCTCTATGAGAATGGGTTTCGCAGCTGCACGTGTAACTTTTTTAACTATTTTTTATTTGGTTTCAATATTTGTTATAAAAGTCAGATACGGAGTTCATTTCTGACGTGGGGACACTTGTTTTCACACTCAAAGTGTTATCTTTACCTCAAGGACCACTTTCCACATCAGTCAAGCGACCGGAACACCCCGTGGAGCATTATTCAGCTAAAGATACGTCATAATGGCATTTTAATGCTAAATTATGACATTTTGGCACCATGGTCAAACTTTGGAAAGTAAAAATAATCAAAGTCAAATTAAAAATTATTTAAATGGGGTGACATGGCATGGGTCCCCTAAGGCTCACGATCTTTTTTCAACTCAAGTTTATATTAAAACTTTGACTTTGGTTCATGATTAGAGCTTGCATGAGGATGGTGACGTGAGCCTTCACTCTAGCTCATGTGAAGGCTAGCGTTGGAGGGGTTAAGTAAGTGAACCCCTTTTTAACTTAAAGGTTTGAACATTAAAACTTTGGTGCATTCAAACGTGTAGGTAGCCCCCCCGGGGCTTGCTCTGGCTATAAATAAAGCCGCCTTTCTCTCTTCCAAGTTAGTTAGAGCTGTGGGAGAAAGGCTTGCTATTGTGTAATATTGTATTTATCATTCATTGTTGGAATAAAAGAGAAGCTTTGGAGGCTAAATTGTGGAGTACTTTTCATGTGTGGATCCCCATTATCATGTTGCTTTTGAGGTGAGCTGCTATTTTTTCGAATTTTGCATTAAACTGTTGTCTGCTTGAATGGTTATAGGAATCATAGGAATAGATCATTGTAAGTAAGTTTACTTACTCCTATTTTGCTATATATGTTTTAATGAGTTAATATTGGCATGTTAAATAAGATTATTTTTTTATATCATCTTTTTGGCATATGTATCTTCAGATTTAATGGTTTTGTTTGCAGGATTTTTCTTTTAGCTTGCAGGTTCACTGTGCTCGAGAGAACTGTGGTTCAATATTGACTCCACCGATTTTTCCAACAAGATTGCGAAAATTGTATCCCTCGGTGCTTCACTAACAGTTTCTTTTGCAGATCTACTCCAACAACAAGCACTATCTCTTCCTCTTTCTCTTCAAATTTTAACATTTTCTTCAAATTGGTTACCATTTAAGAATCTTCTTGCTTAGATCTATCTCATTAAGAAAATCATACATAGATCTAATTAGTAAGATCCTTTTCTAAGATTAGATCTCAGTTTTATTTTGCATGCAAAGTTATATTTAAAGAGATCTTATTCAGATTACCCTCTTTTGCAAGTATTATAAAGAAAAATTTTAGCTTGTTCAAAGGTAGATTATTGCAAAGTTTAAAAGATAAATCTAGAAGTTGGTTGCATATCATATTGGCTGCCCTAAAAAGCAAGACAAGATCCCAAGGAAAGCTTGCTTTCCTTGGTTAAATTTTTGCACTTTTTCACCTAGTTTAACTTTGACTTTTTTTACTTTTTTTGTATTGTCCAAAAGTGTTTTTGGGCACTTTATACTAATAAAAGTTTGCTGGTTTTTAGCAGGTCCGTCTAAAAAGAGGAGGAAGTGTTGTCTGAAAATCGATTTTTGGGCCATCCAGACCCCCAGGGGTTGCCCCATCTCCATGTTAACTTTTGGACTGTTTTGAAGTCCTTGGGTTCGTCTTGTATAAGAAACAAGTGGTATTTTCTATCAAGTTGTAACCGAGTATAATAAAAAGCAACTCGAGTAGGCTCTTTTGAGCCCACTCCCCATCCCCCCTGGGGAATCCACGTCATTTTTTTTTTGCATTTCTGTTTTTTTCTTTATTTTGCTTTAGTTTGCTTTTATTCATTCATATGCAAGTAGTGTACTTTGTTTTATATTGAAAAATTGTTTACATCTTTCAATTTCTCAAAGTAATACTACTACTTACCCCACGATTTCTCAAGTGACCCGAAAGGGGAAAGAGATTCATGGTAGATTAATTAAATAACCATTTTTTCTTTCTTGCACTTTATTTCTAAATTCAAAAGCAAAAAACACTAATAAAATCCACCCCTCCTTGCTCTCCCGATTGCGGTTCACTTGAACCTGTTACCAACTATTTAGTACAATAGTTGAACTTTCTATTGAGCCACCAGTTATTGAACATGATGCATGTTCATTGCCAGAGTTCAGAAGTTCAATTTGTTCTGGAGTTAGCCAGTTTTGGCTAGCCTTTTTATTTTTTGTCGAAATGACCATGCCCCATGGGGTTGTAATAAAGTGTGCTAGTAGAGAGGTCTTGACTGGCTCGATTCCCTTAGACTTAACAATCAAATAGGGCATTCCAAGGAGGTTTTTTCTTTGTTGATTATTTCTTTTCCTTTAGCCGAGTTATAATCGATGAGTTTTTCTCCTCCTACCTCCAAAAAGCTGGAATGCCCAAATTTGGCGGTTAGGCCTTGGGAGGTTATTAGAATCCAACATTAAAATATGAACCTACTAGACACTATTTGTATGTTCTATGGTCATTTCTTAGGTCCTGGGATGTGTTAAAAAAATGTTCAAAATTTTTTTTACCGGACGTCCCTAGATTTTTTCTTTTTTACTATGGGAAAATAATTAAATTTCTTAATTAATTACACCATTTTTCCTATGGTTTAATTGAAAATTTTCAAAATGTAATAATTAAGTGGTCTGGGGTGGATTTTGACAAATAAAAACTTGTTTTCTAAGCCAAAACACTCATTTAACCCCTAGACACACTTATCCTAAGTTTCAGATGATTATTTTTCTCTTAATTAAATATTTCCTCAAAATCAATAAATGAGAAATATTTAATTAAAATAATCATTATTTTATTAAATGGAGATAAATAAAAAAATCTCCAAAATAAACCAAATTGAATAAAGTAAAGGGCTGCATGACATGGAAATCAGTATCGGAGGAGATTCCAATCAAATCCTAATTGATCCGGGTCAGTATCAGGGTGCAACATTTAACTATCTCTTGGGATTTGCGCCTCCTTCACTCTGCATGGGCGAATTCCTCATGTGGCGTTTTTTGTGTGGTTGGGTGATAAATCCAAGGAGGAAGGTGGGTGCCTTGCCTAGGTGGAGGCCACCTCACCCCCTCTCATAACTCTTGAACCCCAGTTCAACTCCCCGTTAGTGTATCGGAGCTTCAGTCACTTCATGGTTGTGCCCTCCTTCCTCATGCTAGCGCAAGGGTTAGGGTAGCTATTCATTTTTTGTATAAATAAGAGGCCTTCCTCCTCATTCCAGATGGATGTATTGAACCTCTGCTTCATTGTATACTGCTATTTTTTTTTAATAATATTTTGAAGGCTTTGAAGGTCTATCTTGCATTGGTGTTGGAGCTTGGATCATGAAGTGACATTGTTGCATTGTCTTTTCATTTACTATCACATGCTTGCAATATTATGGATCTAGTTTATTGAATATAGAAACAAGTATTTACGGTTGATAATTTACTTGTTTGTGCTTAGATATGAGGAAATTCAAATGCAACAAATAGTATTCAGTTGTACTCAAGTTCATTTGGTTTCATTTTACTCTAACACACTAAGATCCCCATTGTTGTTTTGCAAGTTTTAATTTGGTGATTGTTTAAGCTGCATATCACAAGCTTGAGGGAATTTGGAATTCGGTTATTCCACCTTCTCTTGGGCAACTTTTTATCTAACACTCTTGCATACAGATTTCTCCAAAAGCATCTACAAGAGGAGCATTGGAAACAAAAAAGCTCATCCATCTCTTCAAACAAATGTATCTCTTTTTCTTTTTATCTTTTAGTTTTGCTTAAGAAGTAGATCTATTCTTTCATGCTTAGTGTTCGGATCTATCATTCTTTAAGCATTGCTAATGAGTTAGATCTGATTTTCTTTTAAAAGAAATTTATCATTCATTAGATCTAAGCTAGGAAATTTTGCTTACCCTTGGTAAATTTTGCCAAATTTTTCTAACTACAAATTTTCAAATTTTTTTTATTTTTTTTATTGTATTTCACATCATCTTCTAACACTTTTAGCTTGTTGGTTTTTAGCAGGCCTGCACATAAAAGTGAAGATTTGAAGAGATCAAGACCATCAAAGAGGGCTTAGAACAATCCAGTGGACACCCATTTTGTTGTAATACCTTTGTACACTATTGTAAGCTCTTAGATCCAAATTTAATGGACTAAGAAGCACTTCATTTTCAGCATACAAATTGTAAGAAAATCTAAACGAGAGCAGTGAGATAACCAACATCCACATCCCATCCCCCCTGGGGTTATTTGAGTTTTTGTCATTTTCGTGAGTTTGCATTTTTCTAACTCTATTGATTCACACACTCACTTCTTAAGTGCAGGGCGTATACTTTCATTCATATTTCGTAGTTTAATCCATTTTCATTATTGCAAAACTAGTTTAGAAATAAAACCACTCTTCATCGCTACAAAGTATGCTCTTACCTCCACCCAAATGCTTTGCCGATTAGTGGAGATTAATAAGTGTTACCAATTATTTTGTACAATAGTTGAACTTCCTATTGAGCCCCCAGTTATCGAGCATGATGAATGCTCATCTCCAGAGTTCAGAAGTTCAGTGTGCTCCAGAGTTGGCCATTTTTGGGCTAAACTTTTTATTTTTTGTAAATACATGTTCATACCCCCTTGGGGAAATTGTAAAAATGTCCTAGCGTTTAATTTTTTATAAAAAGCTCGACTTCCTGGACTTAAGCATCAAGCCGACTAGCCCAAAGTGTTTTTTCCCTTGGTTATTATTGGTTATTGAACAAATGACTGATAATTTCCGAGTTTTTCACTCACACCTCCAAAGCTGGGGTAGTTGTCTTGGTGTTTCGGCCTTAAAAGGTTATTACAGCCTTCGTGTCAGTGTTTTTCAACATGTTAGGCATTCTGATTGAGTTGTATGAACATGTACTAGGTCCCCCTAGAGTTTCGTTGGATTCCAAGAAAAATAATTTTTTCCATTTTTAAGCCATTTTTTAATGGTTTAAAAAGAAAAATTCAAAATGTAAAAAATATGTGATCCGAAGTCTATTTTCAGCATGGTTGGGCTCATTTTCAAGCCCGAAGCAGCATCTTTACCCCAAGGGCCACTTTCACTATGTTTCGGCCAGCCGAAGCATCTCGAAAGTCATCATTCGGCTAACTGAGCGTCATAGTGGCATTTTAATGCTAAATTTGGACAAAATGCACTAAAATCCAAATTTAGAAAAGTCGAAATTCAAAGTCAAATTTAATATTTTATTGGTGGGGATGACTTGGCATGTGGGTCCAAGCAACTTACGACCCTCTTCCACATGATATGAAATGAAACTTTGATTTAAAATTGAAGTTTGGGTTAAGATATAAAAGGAGGGTGACGTGAGGGAAGCTCACGAGTGGTTGAAAGCGTGAGCATAGTTGTAAGCCTATGAGGTGGACCCTTCAAATATAAAATGGCAAGCTTAAACCATGGTGTTGCCAACTTATTTGTACCATAGTTGGATTAGCTGAGGAGCCGCCATTTTACAAACATGATAAATGTTTGTTTCCGGTATATCAGATGATCCGCCTTTGTGCCTAGCCAGTTTTGGCTAGTCAGTTTTTGTTTTGAATAATTATGACCATGGCCCCGCGGAGTTTGTAATAAAATGTGCTAGTAGGGTGTTTTGAGTGGTTCGGTCTATTGAAAATCAGACCTTTGTTCACTTACAGATTTTGTCAAACACTTCATAAACCATCAATATCAGGCCTCAACAGTAAACCACAATCAAGCACATTAATTAACCATTCAATGGAACTATCCTGTAGGCTGATATACTGTTTATAAAGCACATTTAGCAGCAGAAAAACATAAATAGCAGCAGACTGTAACACATTTAAAGACACAGTATTTTTGGTCAAATTAGACCCTGGAAAAACCCCACACTTTGGGGAAAACCAGCAAGAGAGTAATTTTATTGTGGAGCTTCAGAAGAAAGTTTTACATGAAAATGTACAGCACTAAATATTCAGCATTAATTTCACAGTACTTATCTCACAAGTACCACAGTCCAACAGCTCGAAAACAACACCAAACTTTGGAACCAGTGCCCACTACACTGTACGGCCCTCTCTCTGTCTTTATCTCAGCAATGTACCACGATTTTTGTGCACCCACTGCTTCAGCACTACTGCTGTACTGTACAGGTACATTGTACGGCCTCTCTCAGCAGCTAACTACTCCAGTTTCAGCAACAAAAACTCTTCCTCGGTATCTATGCCAACATATGACAGTACAGACACCACTCTACAGCAGTACGACCACCTTCAACAGCAGCTGTACGACCAGTATTAATGTCTGATTTTTCTTGGGAAGCGTGCTCACTTTCTACCTTCAAAAGTGTGCCCCTTTCAATGCTGTACAAACTGCATTTAACTCAGCAGTCATTCTGGAAGTGCGTGCCCCTCTTCTCATCTGGAAAAGCGCCCTTTTTGTCTTCCATCTCAGCTCCACTGCTCCAAAATACCTCTCTTGAAATTTGTGCCCACAAGGAAATAGCTCTCTCCTCTTGAAAATCGAGCCTCTTCCTTTTCTCACCAAAACTCTCTTTTGGATATGTGCCAAAATGAAGTCTCAGCACTTTTATTTACCCTATTAGGGTTATTCTCATGACTTTTCACCTTCAACGATCGAGATTAGATCTTTGGCCAAGAGATCTATGGCTGGGATCTAATCTTTCATTCACTTAAATCTCCTAAGTGAACTTTACACCAAATTTTTTCTTTTTGAAAAGTCACATCACCCTAAATATTTAAAAGTACACTTTATGACTTAAAGTCACTTTAAAAACATAATAAAGTGAAACTCACTTTTAAATTATAAAGTCACATCAAAAAGGTACTTTAATAAAAAATACATTACTAAAGTCACTTTTCGAATATAAATGAGACTCCATAGTTAATGACCCCTGCACCTAGGCACCTGATGCAGGAGTGCCACCGAGCTATTAAAAACTAACACTCCCTCTTAGCGAGGGAGGTACTACTGTCATCAGCTCCACCTGAATCTCTCCCTCCAACAACTGAAGCTCCCTCTGAATCTGAATGCCTATCAGATCTCTGCACTGGATCAACTGCTGAAGGTCTCCGTCTGACAACTCTGAACTGAGAGTTCTCCTCACTCTCCTGCTCATCCTGAAGAACCATCTCATACCAACTCTGTTTCCTCACAGAGTTGGATGAATCCTCCATACTGACAGCCACTGCTGCTACCACTGAGTCTGATCTCTCACCAGGCTCACCATCCACCGGATGACCCAAAACTCGGTACATCCGGCCATCACGGATGCCAAGCAGACTCGCTGCACCCAGGCCCCCACTCACCGGATATATATAAACATGCCCACTCACATGAAGAACCGCATATCCGTCATCCTCCAAAGCTGAAACTGAGACCAAGTTCCTCTTCAGCTCTGGAACAAACAACACATCGCCAACCTCCAGATAACCACCAGACTCGAGTTGGAATAGGACTTTTCCAACTCTTTCTACTGCATGGGTGCCGGCATACCCATCCTCAGTCAGTATAACTCTGTCATGATCTGTCAACTCTCGGAACACTGCTCATATCCCCATCATACGGCGTGCTGCTCCGCTATCTATGTACCATGCTCCAGTATCCAAACTCTCTGCTACACTACTGTCTGAAAGAATGGAGACGAGCGAGAATTCCTTCTCGAAATCTCCCACTTCAGCTGAAGAGGCTTTCTCAGGCTCTTCTTTCTTCTTGTGCTTCTTCTTGTTGGGACACTGCCCAACATAGTGACCATAACTCTGGTAAGCAAAGCATTTTACTTTGCTCAAGTCTTTGGCTCCACTGTTTGAGCTACCCTTTTTCTTTCTACCCTTTGCTGAAAGGGCCACATTCTCTTCATCAGCAACCTGCTCAGTCTTCCCTTCTCGGATCTCCTCCTGAGTAAAGTCATCCCATAGTCTTTCCCAAGAGGGAAAGTTCTCTCTGCCAACTACACACTTCACGAACACGTCCCACTCCTTAGTGAAGCCCTTCAGGGCTATCCGCACTAGCTCAGGATCAGGAATCACCTCACCAACTGCACTCAATTCATCTTTTATCTGTCTGAGTCTAGTGAGGTAAGAGGCTACATTCTCACCTCTCGTCATATTAGTGCCATGAAGCTTATCTTTTAGGGCCATTTTACGATTTTCATTCTTGTTCTCATACAAACTTTTTAAAGTATCCCACATCCCCTTAGCAGTTTGTTTCTCTGCCAAATGTGGGATGAGGTGATCTCGAACACCATCCAGAAGCAATCTCTACGTTCTGGCCTCCTTCACCTCATGTATGTCAAGGGCTATAGGATCAGCTACGGGAGGAGCCACTGTGGTACTAACAAAGGCCCATAACTTGTTTTCCTTGAGAACAGCTGTCATCCGTGCTTTCCACTGTAAGTAGTTGGAAATCCCTTCCAACCTATCTTCAAATCGGATGCAAGCCATCATTCTCTTCTCCTCTTTTTCCAACAAGGCACACTCTGCCTTCTTTGACCAAAAATATCAGCTGTACTGAACCAGCACTTCTCTGCTCACTCTCAGCAAAAAAAAAAAAAAATTAACAGACAGCTGTTACTTCACTAGCATCAAAAAAATCAGCATTTCTCTGCTGTCCAACAATCTACTGAAATCTCAAAGCCCCAGCTCTGATACCATGTTGAAAATCAGACCTCTGTTCACTTACAGATTTTGTCAAACACTTCATAAACCATCAATATCAGGCCTCAACAGTAAACCACAATCAAGCACATTAATTAACCATTCAATGGAACTATCCTGTAGGCTGATATACTGTTTATAAAGCACATTTAGCAGCGGAAAAACATAAATAGCAGCAGACTGTAACACATTTAAAGACACAGTATTTTTGTTCAAATTAGACCTTGGAAAAACCCCACACTTTGGGGAAAACCAGCAAGAGAGTAATTTTATTGTGGAGCTTCAGAAGAAAGTTTTACATGAAAATGTACAGCACTAAATATTTAGCATTAATTTCACAGTAATTATCTCACAAGTACCACAGTCCAACAGCTTGAAAACAACACCAAACTTTGGAACCAGTGCCCACTACACTGTACGGCCCTCTCTCTGTCTTTATCTCAGCAATGTACCACGATTTCTGTGCACCCACTGCTTCAGCACTACTGCTGTACTGTACAGGTACACTGTACGACCTCTCTCAGCAGCTAACTACTCCAGTTTCAGCAACAAAAACTCTTCCTCGGTATCTATGCCAACATATGACAGTACGGATACCACTCTACAGCAATACGGCCACCTTCAACAGCAGCTGTACGACCAGTATTAATGTCTGATTTTTCTTGGGAAGCGTGCTCACTTTCTACCTTCAAAAGTGTGCCCCTTTCAATGCTGTACAAACTGCATTTAACTCAGCAGTCATTCTGGAAGTGCGTGCCCCTCTTCTCATCTGGAAAAGCGCCCTTCTTGTCTTCTATCTCAGCTCCACTGCTCCAAAATACCTCTCTTGAAATTTGTGCCCACAAGGAAATAGCTCTCTCCTCTTGAAAATCGAGCCTCTTCCTTTTCTCACCAAAACTCTCTTTTGGATATGTGCCAAAATGAAGTCTCAGCACTTTTATTTACCCTATTAGGGTTATTCTCATGACTTTTCACCTTCAACGATCGAGATTAGATCTTTGGCCAAGAAATCTATGGCTGGGATCTAATCTTTCATTCACTTAAATCTCCTAAGTGAACTTTACACCAAATTTTTTCTTTTTGAAAAGTCACATCACCCTAAATATTTAAAAGTACACTTTATGACTTAAAGTCACTTTAAAAACATAATAAAGTGAAACTCACTTTTAAATCATAAAGTCACATCAAAAAGGTACTTTAATAAAAAATACATTACTAAAGTCACTTTTCGAATATAAATGAGACTCCATAGTTAATGACCCCTGCACCTAGGCACCTGATGCAGGAGTGCCACCGAGCTATTAAAAACTAACATGGTCTCCTAAGACGTAGAATTTCAACTAAGGTATTCCAGGGAGTTTTTTGCCCTTGACAATTATGCTTTGCCTATAGCTGAGTATAATTGACGAGGTTTTCTCCCGCTTCCTCCAAAGCTAGAATGCCCGATTTTAAATTCTGGGCCTTGAGGGGTTATTAGAGCCCAACTGAGTATGTATAAACCTAGTAGACATTTTTTGAATAGACTATGGTCATGTCCTAAGTCACTAGGACCCTCCGAAAAAATTCCGAAATTTTTTTATCAGACGCGTCAAATTTTTTTTTTTTAATTTTTAATTTTTTCCTAAGTTTTTAATTAAATTTTTCCTTAATTTAAATGGAAAAATTCAATTTGTAATAAGTCAGCCATCCGGGGTCCGTTTTCAGTGATTAAAGGCTCTAACCTTAAGCCAAAAATCATTCATGATCAGCCAGCCAGCCAGCTAGCTCCAAGTTTCAGATCATCATTCAGCCACATAACTTATAATTTCTCAAAAAAAGTCAGTTTTGGGGAAATTATCGATTAAATAATAAAAATGATTATTTTGGAGAAAATCCAAATCTCTCCAAAATTAATCTGAATGGAGCGAAATGAAATGCAGAATGACATGGCATTGGGCACTAATGATGATTGGAGTCAACACAACTCGGCTTCAATCAACATTCAATGAGCATTGAGTTATCATTCACTTGGCAAATTTGCCTCCTTCAGTGATGACCACGTTTGGGTGATGTGGAGCCTATCTATTGGTTCGGTGATTCATTCGAGGTTGAGCATTGACATGTGTCCATGGCTTCTAGGTTTTGGCTCCTCCAAACCTAGCACAAGCCTCCTTATGGCCTCACGCCTTCCTCCCTAACCTAAAATGTGTGCTCTTCCTCTCCTTCACGCCCTTGCACTGGATCCTCACGTTTTTACTAATGGAGGGCTCGTATGGATGATGGTTGGTTTGGTTAGGGTTGGAGTGGGGGTGCCTTGCCTAGGTGGAGGCCTCCCCTCACTCCTTGCCTCATTATCTTAGGTTTTGGCTCATCACATCGCTGGATGATTAGGTTCTGCGCCCTCCCTGCGTGGTGTGGTGTTAGGGTTTAGGCCTTCTTTCATTGTATAAATAGAGGATCCTTTAGCTCTATTCGAATGGAACTTTTGCGCTGGAGTTACTCTGTAAAAATTGTACCAAGCTTTGCTTGCATTTGATTAATAAGAATTTCAACTTTGGAGGTCCATGAGCTCTTTGCGTGTGGTGAATGTTCCATGGTTGAGGTGATATTGCTTCTAACCCATTACTCCTTTATACTTGAATGAGATTAGTTTATGTGTTAAGCTCAAGAGGGCCACTGTTGGCACGGTAGAGTGATTGTTTGTAGTTTCAAATCAATTATTTATGCAAAGTAGGTTGTAATCTTGATGAATATGAGTAGTTAGTTATACGTAATATTGATCTTGATTGAACTATCTTAGCATACTTTTCATGTGATATGATCTCACTTGTTTTTTGAGTTTTGGTATTAACAGGGTTCACAGGTTGAAGAATGGTGCGAATTCAGCTACATCTAGCCCAAGCTTCAAGCAACCGATTGTTTAACACTTTGTGATTGCAGGGCCTACAAGGATCATGTTCTTCTCATTCGAAAGAAAGCCGGAGTCTTCCTCCATCTCTTGTGTTCCATCCACAAGAAACTTCCTTCTCTACCCTTCTCTTTAATTTTTTGCATTGCTCAAAAAATAGATCCAAGCTTTCAATACTCATTATTCAGATCTATCTTTTAGGGCTTTGTTAGATCTAATTTCATTCATTAGATCTAGGGAAAATTTGTGCTTTGCAAGTAAAATTCTGAAATTTTTTCTAAATATAAATTTTTTCCAAAATTTATTTTTTCACTTTGTCTTTCCTACCATCTTTTAGTAATATATGCTCGCTGATTTTTTATTTTTGTGACAGGTACAGCGGAAATGATGGCGAAATTTTGAAGAATCAAGCTTAAAAAGACTCATACCCCCCCCCTTTCTTCTTTCCCCTTTCTGCAGCTTGCTCCAAAAGCCTTCGAAGAATAAGAAAAGAAGCAAAAAGGCAGCAAAGGAAAGCATTGTAAACAAATTAATAAAGAGCAAGTGGGATTACGGCTCCCACACCCCTCTTCCCCCATTTGGGGGAAGCTTGTATCGTCTCTTTATTTTCATGTTTGGTTTAAATATTTTGCTTAAAGTAGAATAGGATAGAATAGTTTCAAATTGTTAGAATTTTGTTTTTCATTGAAGTTAGATAGAAAAGTTGATTAGTTCATCTTTCATAAAGTAGAAAAGATAAAAAGTTTCCTGTTTTATTGTTTAGTTAGTTCAAAGTTTTATTTACCTTTTTGATATAATATTGCAAAACCTAAAAAATACCAAAATCTCTTGAATCCCACTTTGTGGATCAAGAGTGCTCTCTATCGGAGAGTTGTTTTTCTTTTGTTATCTTTTGTTTTGTTTACTTACCCCCATGCTCTCCCGATTAGGGCCTAAAAAACTTGAAAGAGTCTCTTGGGTAGATTGGTTCTTTAATTTTTCTTAAGTTTAATCAATTAATTGCTAAAGTCTTTTGAACCTGCCATAACCCAAGTCAAGAGCACTCTCTATCGAAGAGCATAGTTAGACTTGCATTTTCTTTGCATTAGGCATATAGAATAGCTAAGTCTCTTGAACCTTTGTCATAAGACAAGGTCAAAAGCGCTCTCTGTCGGAGAGTTTTAATTAATTCACTTAATAAAATTTTGCAACTCACATTCCCCTAATTAATTAACTTCGTTGATTATCCTTCACCTAGTATGCTCTACCGACTTTCGAGTTGGGCTCGTACTCAGAACGGTGAACGGACTTGCTAAGTTCGCAAAGAAAAACATAATAAAACTTAACCCCATAGCCAACGCACCGACATTGTAGAAAATTTCCTAAGTTCTTCTTAGTAGAGGCGTCGGAACTCCTCGCTGTCTAAGCTTCTCAGCTAGCTGGTCAATCTTTGCGATACCAGACTGGGATACTGGGCGGGCCGTCATGTCTCCAACAGATTAATTTGGAACATCTTCTCGGCTATTGAAAACCTTTCGCTGAAACCATAACCAAGATCACCATAATTGTTAAAACTAACCAATATTAAGCGCAACAAACATTCACTGGCATCACTTTGGGATTCACATCATATTTACGCTTGAAGCATCTTTGATAAGTTGACTCCATAGACACTGGTTCTATCTTTTATGGTGATAGCAACGTGGATTGCTTTGTCTTGTGTTTAGAATTCATAATAAACAAACACATTTCATCATAATAACTCCTAAACAACACCCATCCACATCCGTAACCATTAAAATCACTTTAACAACTTAAGAGCCATAGAAACTCTTTTGTAGGGACTACCCCCCTTGGCTTTGTTAGGAGTTAGCCTAAATGGAGGAGCTAGGAGTAGGTGATAGTACCTAGCTCTGTGCTTTCCCCCAAGGTCACACCTCTCCCACTTTCTCAAGTGAGGAGACAGCTTTCGAAAAGTTTCTGCTGATGGTGTGCAATCGACGGACAACACATGGCATATAAAATACATGCAAATTGTTTTATGTGGGAGTGGTGGCGTCAATGCTAGAGCTCTCACGCTAGCTCATGAGATGGTTGCGCTAGCATATAATGGACCCCTCTCCACGTAATGGATGTAAAATTAAACCATAGCATATCGCGATGGTTGAGTGTATGTTAAGCGAATATTCCATTCACGTAGTCGTACACTTGCGAAAGCAGGAGATTAACGTCAACATTAAGATGGAGATCAAGCTGATTTGGACATGGGGCCACCTCATGGCTTGGCTCCCTTCAAAGCACGAGTTATCAATTACTTCAGCTTAGACTTGACTCCCACAAAGGACTCACGCCTACCTTAAGCTGGAGTTTGACTCCAATCATTGCTCCGAGCTCATCCAATCAAAGGAATTCGCCCTAGTTTGGCTCCTAGCATGCCGAATCTGTTTTAGGTTGTAAAGTTTCATATAAGTAGAGGCTCTTGGAGCTCTATTCTTCATGGATATTTTGGGCAAACTTACTCTGCCAGAATGTAATTGTGTTATAGCATTTTGCTATTGGAAATAAAGTGACTTTGGAGGTCCATATGGTGTGTTGATTCTTGTCATGGGAAGTGCTACATCTGTATCAAGGTGATTTTGTTCTTGTTTATTACTTATATTTCACTCTTTTGATCAAATTGTTAGCTTAGAAGGCTTTATTAAGTTCATAGGGTGGGCATTTGAGTTAAATTTGTCCATTTATGCTGGGTTTTATGTGATTTGGAAGGAGTAGACTATAGTTGGAAATACTTATACTCTTTTAATCCCATTTTGTTTTGCATACAATATTTGATCAAGATGTGTTTGTAAGTGGTTTCTTGTGCAGATCTCCCAGGTTTGAAGAGAAGTTTGAGCTCGGTTGCTTCTCTCATCTCTTCAAAAGACCTATTTTTCTGACATTGTGTGCATTTCAGGGCCTCCTAAAGTCGATCTCAAGCCTCAAAAGATTTGGCAAGAGGCACTAGTTCGAGGATCCATCTCTCAAAACTACATCTTAAAACTCAGTTACTTGCTACCTTGGAAGCCCTAAACCTCCTCCTTTCGTTTTTGGCCTCCTACCTTCTCCTTTGCTCTCGTCTCCCTCCTTCTTCTAGCTTTGTTTTCCTTGGTCTTTCGTTTTTCCTTCTAGATCTCCTTTCTCCTAGATCTCTCAACCCTTTCATTTTGACCTCCTTGTCTTGCATTTGTCCCCTTCCTTTCTCCTTCATTTCTCTCTACCTTCCTAGCTCTCATCCCTCCTCAAGTTTGGCCTTCCATCCCTTTCATTTTACCTGTAGAATTGTTCAAGCTTCCTCCTTTTCGTCCCCCCTTGAGCATTTCAAAAAAATCACAAAAAGCAACAAAGGTTATTTGATTAAGAGTTAGTTTTGTCTCAATTTTAAAAGATTATGTAGTTAGATCTCTTTCCATTGTATGCTTTTTCCATTCGTAGATCTCACAATCACATTCCTTTGAAAAAAAGGCATTAGATTTTATTTACTTGTTGCAATCTTAGAATCTAGGGTAGTTTCATTTTTTTTAATTTTTTTTTAGCTAATGCCTAATGGGTGCTTTGAGATGACTTGCTTTGTGTAGTTATTTGAAGGACACGAGAACCAAAAGGCTAGATACAAGCAAGTTTTGATCCCAAGGAGCTAGATCTAAAACAAAGAATTATTTCAAGAGAAGCCATTTACAACCAACAAGGAACAAAGCTTCACAAATACCAAGGAAATCCAAAACTCAAAGTCCAAACTCATCTTTCTCCTTTGTATAAGCCCTCAAAAGGCTTTAGCTTCATTTCATTAGTTGCATTTCTATTTTAAGGGTTGAACCCCCTCATTTTGTACTTGATTAATAAAATAAGGCTAAGTGGGATAAAGCCTCCCATAGTTGGATTTTCTTCCCCATTTGGGGAAATAGTGTCTTGTGTGTTCTTAGCTTAAATTTGCTTTAAATATTCATAATAGTTTTATTTGTGCTTAGAACACTAATTGTTGGTTTAGTTTGTTTTTTCTTTCCTTAGCTTAGTTTATTTTTGCAAGTAGCTTAGCTTCATTTTTATTGTAGAATACTAAATTGCTAGATTAAGTTCATTTTGCAAGTACTACATTAACTATTGAGGCATTTGTTTATCATTTATTTGAGCTATTCACTTGTGTTTCCTTATTTAAAATTTATAAATCTTTAAAAGGAACCAAGACTTTTGAACTTTGTAATAAGACGAAGTCAAAAGCACTCTCTATCGAAGAGCATTTGTTTTGTACTTTTATTGCCTTTAGCATATAGATTAGTCAAAGGCTCTTGAACTTTGTCATAAGACGAAGTCAAGAGCATTCTCTGTTGAAGAGGTTCATTGTGCTTTAATTAAAATTCACCACTCACATCCCCTTTCTAAAATTTATTTCGTTGCTTTCCATCACCAAGTATGCTCTGCCAACCCTAAAAAGTTGGGTTCTTACTCAAAACGGTGATTGGATTTGTTAATCTTACAAGTGATAACCATAATAAAATCTTCACCCCCATAAACCAACGAACCGACGTTGTTTCGAGAGATACTCAGGTAGTGGGAAAGTTCCTACTGGTGGCGCAGAAAATCACCGTTGTCATAGAGTTCTAGCTTGCTGGTTAAATCCACTGGACACCTAGCCTAGAATACTGGACGATCCATCAGGTCACCAAGGGGAGCCACTGAAGGTATACTTTTCCAGTTGGACTCATACCTTGCTTTTTTAGCCTTAATAATCAAGATCACTAAAACTCATAAAATCAACCAAGATAATTTGCACAACATTCTCACCAACATTATTCTAAGACTTGTATCTTTGGCATCCCCAAGCACTACACATTTTGACTCCATTTGGCACTGGTCACTTTGAACTTTCATATATTAATTAATCTGGGCCATTTGTCCATTGGGAATTTGTTTATGTTATTATCTATCTGTGGATGCCATTTTATTGTACAAGTCTTCATTATATTGTTTATCTACAAATCTTGTATCTGCAACGTGGATTGCTCTTATCTTGTGTTTATCTCATTCATTACAAAAACTGTGATCTCATTAAAAAAACTCCTAAACAACACCTATCTGCATCCGCAACCATAAAAACACTTAAAAAACATATGGCCATAGACAACTCTCTGTAGGGACTACCCCCTTGGCTTCGTTAGGAGTTTGCCTAAACGGAGGAGTTGGGATTTAGGTGACAGTACTTGGCTCATTGATTTCCCCCTAGGCCACACCTCTCCCACTTGTAGTGAGGAGACAGCTTTTGAAAGATTTTTGCTGCTGGTGTGCATTTTGGCGAAAAACAATAAGAAACTGACACATAAGTTTGGCCATCATATATATTTTTTATAACTATTGTTTTATTTTTCATGTTTTAACTTGTTTAATAAAAGGTATCCAAAGTCTCTTGAACTTCGCTAAAAAGTAAGTCAAGAGCGCTCTTTGTCGAAGAGTCAATGGTTACTTGTTCAAATTTGGAATAAACCTATTTTTCTACCACTACGTATGCTCTACTCTTGTTTGGGATACTCAAAAATAGTGGACGTACTATTTTAACATTTCACATTTAACTTAATCAGTCACCTAATAAAATTAACTACCAAAAAGATAAGCAAAAATCCGACGCTTCTCAATTAGACTTCGTGTGGACAAATTCTGCCTAGGGACGCTGGAACCACTATACTTAGATCTTGGGGGCACCGTTAGACTACATCCCTGGTTGGTGTACTGTTGAACACGCTCTTGGGACTTTGGCAGCCAACATGTCCTTGTACAGAGCCACCAAAGCCTAATTTTCAAACATTCCTCTCTGTACCTTCACGATATCTCAATAGTTTCCCTTCTTTCCCTAACCAAGATTCACATTCTAATAATTTAAAATTTACCAAGATACACTTGCACAACATTTCCCTTTTTTAACAATTATCATTTTTCTCATTGTATTGACTCCATAAGGCACTGGTCCTTGTACTCTCATTTGCTTATCATCAATATCAAGTATCATGCATCTTTTATATATCTTACAGTGATTTTTAATTCATGATGTTAAAAGGACTCTTTTAAACTATTGTTGCAGTTATATCTTGAAACCCCACTTTTAAACTCCCAAAAACTTAATAAACAAACCATCAACTAATTGGATAATCCTAATAACCTTAGTAACTTTCCATAGGGACTACCCCCCTTGGCTTCGTTGGGAGTTTACCTAAACGGAGGAGTCGAGATCAGGTGACAACACCTGACTCTTTGCTTGCCTCCAAGGCCGCACCTCTCCCTTCTGCCTAGGAGACAACGATTCAAAATATTTTCGGCTGACGGTGTGCACATTGGCGGGTAACAGAACCGAAGGAGATTCTTGGAGGTCACATTTTTTTTTATTTTTAACAACAAAACTACAGTGTTCCACGAGGATGCGTCCCCTAGGGTGGGGAACGTGCCCCCTCGCTCCCCCACGCTTTCGGGACGAGGAAACTCCTAGGGAAACGTTTCTCCATGTCCCCCTTTTGGGGGAAACTCGGGGAAAAGTGTTTCCCCACGTTTCTCCAAGTGCAAAACATGTTTCCCCCTAGGGGGGGTTTCTAGGCATCCCCCCCAAATTTTCATCTTTCACAATAAAAATAAATGCAAATTAAAATATTAAACGTGTTTAAAAAATTAAAACATAATTAAATTAAATCCTAGACTAACCTAAGAATCTAATATGTTCCTGAACACTATCCTTGTTGAAATTTACCTAGGAGTTGTTCCCCTAAGTGACTTTTGCCTAAGTCACTAGGAAAAAGGGGTTTTTAAGTCACTTGGACTTTATATTAATCACTAGAGATGAGCATCAATTGGACTTTAGGGAAAAAGTGCACTTTAAGTAAAATATTTAAAAAGTGAGTGAAATTAATTATTTTATGGAGAAAAATGATTTTAATCACAACCACTCATCTAGACTAATCTGAGCCCTAGGATTAGATGGTTTTTCATTCACCCTAATTTTTTTTCACCAAAATAGAAAGTTTCCAAGTGAAGAGGCACTTTTGCATTTTGAGAGAGGAGAGCCATTTTCTTAAAAAAAAGAGAAAATACCAGCAGCAGCAATTTTTTCTCTTGGCATGCATTTTGATGAAATGACAGCAACAAGAGAGGGCACAAAAATTGAGGAAAAGACAGCAGCATTTATTGTTGGTCCGTACAGTCCGTACGATATTGTTTCAGTACAGCAGGCACGATTTTCTAAGCATATTTTCTGGGCACGATTTTCAAGAAAAAAATATGGGCACAGATTTCGAGGTCCATACGGTCTGTCCGTACAGTGGCACGAATATCGTGGCAGAAAACAAAAAATTTCTGAGTTTGCATTTTTCTGTTTGGCACAAAAAATGAGGCAGAAAATTTTCATCCGATTGAGATAAGTTGGCCTGAAAAAAAATTTGAGCATTGTTGTAATTTATTTTGCTGAAAATAAAAATTTCTCTCACAGGTTTTCTCCAGAGGTTGGCGTTTTTCTTGGGTCATTGGACCAAAAATATGGTGTATGAAATTTCATGGTTGAACGTGTTTATTTGTTGTTAGTGAAAATGTTATAGAAGTTTTTCTTGTGTTTCTGTCCTATGTTGTTTATGAGAAAAATCTAATTTGCAGCAGTAAAACAAATTGGGTTGGGCATTAAACAATGTTTTAAAATGGAGTTGGAAACCGGGTTGGGAAAGTGCTGAAAAATCTACATGGTATCAAAGCTTTGTTAAAAAGAGGGCAGATTTATACACAGTGAAAAATTTCAGACTTCAGTGATTTCTTTTGTCAGTGGGCAGCACCTTGTTGAAACTCGAACTTTACAAAGATAGTGGCAACTGGACTTAGGGTAGAGGATAGGCTTGATGGGGCTAGGAATTTTGTCCCATGGAAAGCTAGGATAGTGCTGATATTGAAGGAGAATGAGTTGTGGGATGAGGTGGTTCATAACACTACAACAGTTCCAATTGTTGTTCCCCCTTCCATCGATGCAGCAACACTTTCAACAAGAAGGACATAAAAGCTAGAAGAATAATCCTAGATGCAATTAAAGACCATGTGATTCCTCACATCTCGAGTAAGACCCGTGCATATCAGATGTGGGATGCTTTGACCAGCTTGTTTCAAAGCTCAAACGAGAATAGGAAGATGGTTTTGAGGGAGAAGTTGAAAAGTATCAAGATGGCCTAAGGGGAGGTTGTGATATCTTACCTTACTAACATCTCTCGAGTGAGAGATGAGCTTGCAGCAGTGGGGAAGATTGTTCCCTAATGGAGAGCTAGTGCAGACAACTATGAATGGGATTTCAAACCCTCAGGCTGTGTTTGTGGAGGCTTTGGTAGCTAGGGAGAACTTGCCCACATGGCACAGGATATGTGATGATTTTGTTCAGGAGAAGACTCGGAGGGGTCTTGTGCAGGGCAATGCTTCTACTAGTAGGGAGGATGAGGAGAATGTGGCTTTGACAACAAAGGGGAAGAAGAAGTTCAAGAAGGGTGGGGCCAAGCAGCAGGATGGGTAGAAGAACGACTTAAGCACTGTGAAGTGCTTTGCTTGTCAAAAGATGGGGCACTATGTTGGGAAATGTCCATAGAAGAAGAAGAAGAAGAAGAAGAAGCAGCTGACAGCAGCTTTGGCAAAGATTGCGGATTTTACAACGAGATTTGGGAGAGAGTTTTCTCTTTGCACTGGACATATTGATAGAGAGAGAGCATCCATCATCACCAGTATGGATGTTGATAGTGAGAGGGAGTATTCCTTGTTGACAGGTCATTCTTTGAGTGCATCCACCACCAGCACGTCGTACATTGATAGTGGAGCTTCGAGCCACATGACAGGTGCTTGAGACATGTTCTCCGAGCTTTCACAGTCAGAGATTCATGTGGAGGTAGTGTTGGGGGATGACACAGTTGTCAGAGCAGTTAGGCATGGGACCGTTACCTTTCAGAGGGAATCCATGAGTCCCATGACTTTGAGAGATGTACTACATGTACCTGGGATGAAGAAGAACTTGATCTCAATTTCAATGATCGAGGATCAGGGTGTTCGGATGTCCTTCTTAGATGGACATGTGCGTGTGTTTCCCAAGACTGCAGGACCATCTTCTTCCTACACCATTGGAGTCAGATGTGGGAAACTGTACAAGCTCTTGTTTCAGCCTCAGCATGCTTTGGCACATAGCAGCGGCAACGAGCTTTGTGAGTTGTGGCATAGGAGGATGGCTCACTTGCATCATCCAGCTTTGAGGTTGTTGAGATACATGGTTACAGGTTTGCAAGAATTCAACACAGAGCATAGTGATGTTTGCAAGGAGTGTGCTTTGGGGAAGTACACCAAGACTATTTTCACGAGTAGTGACAGCAGGTAAGCAGGAGTTCTTGACTTGATACATTCTGACTTATGTGGTCCCATGTCAATTGTTTCTCTGAGAGGATAGGTGTATTGTGTGACACTCATCAATGACCATTCCAGGAAGACTTGGATTTACTTCCTGAAGAGCAAGAAATCTGAGGAGATCTTGCAAAGGTTCCAAGAGTTTAAAGCTCTTGTGGAGAACCAGATAGGGAGGAAGAATTGGGCACTTAGATCAAATAACGAGGGTGAGTATACCTCCAAGCAGTTCGATGAGTTTTGCAGACAGGAGGGCATCAGGAGGCAGTTGACAATACCATACACTCCAGAGCAGAATGGAGTGGTAGAAAGGAAGAACAGATCTATTGTTGGAGCAGCTAGAGCTATGTTACATTATTTGTCACTTCCTTTCTTCCTTTGGGAAGAGGCATGAAGTACAGTTGTTTATCTTCAGAACAAAATTCCCCATCGTGCCTTGGGGAACAAGACACCTGAGGAGAGTTTCACAGGAAAGAAGCCTGAGGTGAGTCATTTTAGGATATTTGGCTGCCTGACTTATTCACATGTCCCTTCTGAGAAGAGGACAAAGTTTGATCCCGCAGCAGAGAGAGGCATCTTTGTGGGCGTATGATGCAACTGCGGAGGCCTTCCGCATTTATCTTCCTTCTGAGAGGAAGGTTGTTGTGAGGAGGGAAGTGAGCTTCGAGGAGGAATGGGCCTTCAAGAAGTCTAGAGAGTCAAAGCAGAGAGAGAAATAGGTTCCCACACCTCAGGTAGTTTCACAGGTACCTTCAGTGCAGCCAATAGGTTCACAAGTTTCCGGGGTTACTAGACCACACAGTATAGGCACAGGTTCTCCAGTTTTTGTGGTTCAGCCAGCAGGATCTTCGAGGACAGGTTTTGGGTCTAAGGTTACAGGTTCACCGTACAAAGCTTCAGAATCACAGGGTTCACCAGTTGTTGGCACTCCAACTTTTGGTTCACAAGTTACTGGTGTTTCTACCTCTGGTAATTCATCAAATGAGGACAGACCAGTGTGGGAGCAGTCTTCAAGGAAGAAGCCTAAGTGGCTTCGGGACACCTTGAAGGAAGCACAAGAGTTTGGGACTCCCAGGGAGCCAGTGAGGGCTATTCAGATGCTAGACAGATTGGGTATGGCATTAGTGGCTAGTCTTCGTGATTGAAAGCCTTCTACTTTTGAGAAGGCCTCTCAGCATCATGTTTGGAAAGATGCCATGATCGAAGAGTACCATTCGATCATGAAGAACGATGTTTGGGAGATAGTTCCGAGACCCGACGAGAAGTCAGTGGTGACTTATCATTGGCTTTACAAGCTAAAACATGTTGCAGATGGTAGTGTGGAGAAGTACAAGGCTTGATTTGTGGCGCGGGGGTTCTCACAGGTTGAGGGAGTTGATTATGATGAGACCTTTGCACCGGTTGCTCGTTATACTTCTATCAGGGCTTTGATTTCCATTGCTGCAGAAATGGGTTGGAAAATCCATCAGATGGATGTGAAGACCGCATTTCTCAATAGAATCATACAGGAGGAGGTTTATGTTGAGCGGCCTTGGGGCTTTGAGATTCATGAGAGAGAGTCTCATGTTTGCAAGCTGAAGAAAGCCTTGTATGGGCTGAAGCAAGCTCCTAGAGATTAGTACTCCAGGATCGATTCTTACTTATAGCAGATGGGGTTTCAAAAGAGTGAGGCAGATTCGAATCTCTATTTCATCATGGTTGGAGATCATCCGCTCATTCTTTTGTTGTATGTGGATGACTTATTTATCAGAGGAGGAGAGAGACCTATTGCTTCATAGTACGAGATGATGGACATTGGGTTGATGAACTATTTTTTGGGATTGGAGGTTTGGCAGGAGCCTGGACATATTTTCCTGGGACAAAGAAAGTATGCAGTTGATATTCTGAGGAGATTTCGGATGGAGGATTGCAAGCCGATGTCTACACTGTTAGGATATTTAGACACTTAGGAGTTAGTTAAGATCAACTTGTGTAATATATCCGTTAGGTAAAAGTGTGTTTCTTTAGTATGCATTAGTACGCATTTGTAAATATTCTAATCTGACGGTCACGATATGTTCTATACATAGAGTGATCCGACGGTTCAACTTCTCTTAGATCATACCTACCATTGATCCGTGGCTTAACACCCGATTGGTCCATGATCTCTATTTAAAGAGCATGGAGGGTCCTTGGCTAGTTGATCGATTATGAGAACCTCATATGTAACTTTCTTTCTTTTGCATCATAAATTGCTCCAAGTAGCTATTTGGTTGGGGCCGTGGACTGTTTCCCTCTCGAGGGTTTTAACCACGTGACAAACATCGGTGTGTTGATCTATGATCTATTTGTGTGAAGCGGTTGCTCAAGGTGTTCGGTCTTTTGGGAGTACCCTGTGCACCCGAACATGGTATCAGAGTGTTTATGAAGAGCCGCTTTCGGTTTTGATCAAGATCTGGAACCGATGTTGCTGAAACTTTGAAAGGGTTTCTGGTTCTGGATTTTTTGTGCATTTGTGGCTTGTGGGAGCTGTTCCATTGCGTCTGGAGCGTCGTTTCCATTGGGAAATACTTTTTGTTTCATCGAAAAATATTTCCGTTTGTTCTTGAAACACCCATTTCGGCAAATCTGAAGGTATAATGTTACAGTGACGGATTTGTTTTATTTTTTCTTAAATATCTCATATTTTATCAGTTTTATTCATAGATCTTTACTGTTTTAGTCTCAGACTATTGCCTTCCTTGGCTGTGTATGCTCTTTGCCATGCACCTTACGCGATCGCAGCGAATCAGAAACAGAAAGAAAAAGTTTTTTTTTTCTTGTCTTCTCGGCTACGTATGCTCTTTGCCGTGCACCTTGTGCGATCACGACGAATCAGAAACAGCGAAAAAACTTGAAAACGTAGACTTTTCGGGTAAGCTAACCAAGATCTAACCCCACCCATAGAGTGGAAAAGTTTTTTGTTTTTTTTGTGTTTTGCAGAAAAAAAAAGGCAAGCACGAAGAACGAGAGAAAAGAGTAAAAAAAAAGCCCCCTTCCTCTTTCCATTCTTTTACGTATCTTTTAAACTTAGCTCACTTGGTTCAAAGTTGTTTTCTTCCTTAATAGGTCTTGAGTTCAAGTCTTATTAAGTTACTTTTAGTGCATGTAATTTCTATTTTCAGGTTACTTTATTGTAAAAGTGCATCTCACATAAATAAAATAAAATAAAAAGTAAGTCACTTAAGTCTTTTAATTTATTGCGCACTATTTAAAAGTAACATTATTGTAAAAGTGAACATCACTTATTTTACATAAGTGATTCACTTAATAAAAACAACTTTCTTGTAAGTGATTGTCAAAGGTTCATCTTGGGAAAAAAGGGGTTCTTTTTTTTAGTTGGTCAAGTTAATATCTGCCACGTCACTATTGGGGACATCTTCAACATTTTCTTTGATCAAGCATAGCTTCATCATCCAGAATCAGTTTTCAGTGCCATTTTTTTTAAACCGCATATTTTTTCGAGCTCTTTGCATCCAGACAGTTAGTTTTTGTTCTTTCAGCCATTATTTTACAATATGGCCGCCCCTTGTGATATTATACTTACAAGTTCTAACTATCTCTCATGGAAATCTCGTATGGAGGATGTTCTACGAAGTAGGGGACTTTTCAGGATAACCTTAGGGAAAGAAACAGAACCCTCTGATGATGATAAGAAAATTAAATGGGCAAATAGATGTGATGAAGCTCGTGGATTGATTGGGATGTCAATCTCTACTGATTTGCAATTCCACATATCTGGAATGGATGAACCTGATAAAGCTTGGGAAAAGTTGGAATCTGTGTTTAGTAAACACAATGAAATTCGAGGTCATCAACTTGAGAATGAGTTGATTTCTTTGAATCTAAGTGACTTTTCATGCATTCAAGACTATTTATCTAAGTATAAAACTCTCAGACTCTTATGTGAAGAATGCAAGATTAAGAAAGAAGACAAACAATGTATTTATCATATTCTTTCCAAACTTGGACCTGCATATTCTGTTTTTGTATCTACATTCTACTCCATGAAAAAATCCTTGACTGCAGCTAGCTATCAAGAGCCTATTCTTGAATCCTTTTGTGATTCCCTAATTAGAGAGCAAGATAAGCTCATTCATCTTGGAATAATTAACAATGCAGATACATCTGGGAAAGCCTTATTGTCCCAACAGAAAGAAAAGTCCAAACCTCCCAAGAAACAGAATTTTCGCAATAATAAACCAAACAACAAGGGTCTTGTTAACCCTCAAAATGCATCTGCATTTTAAGGAGGTCGAGGTCTCAGCTACAGCAGAATAAAGATCATATCAGCATCAGCCTTAGGTCTTTTGGTTGGGGGTCCAATTTTGTAGCAGCAAAGTGTAGTGGAAAGTTAAAAGATCAAATTGAATCCCCTAGCAGTGGCCCTCCAAGTGATGCTCGCTCAAAGATCGTACATACATACATGGATAAAATTTGGTGATAAGTCTAGGGTTGGAAGGGTTCATATGACTGCTAAAGTAAAAAATTGCTTGCCATGTTGCTGAAGCTGGAATCCCAGTTGTTATAACCAGTGATTTGCTTCTGGTGGAGTTTTAAGAGGGTCACATCTACATCGTTAACCAAGCAATCCAGCTTGCAAATGGTCTAATTATAGAAAACACGACCTGCCCCTTAGGTGTGCTATTTATATTTCTTGAAGTCCGACCCGAAGCTCTGGTTCAGATAGCTTCATTAGCAGTTCGGATTGGAAATGGGCTTCTCCTTAAAGGTGGCAAAGAAGCAACTCGATCAAATACAGTTTTGAATAAGATTATTACCGAAGCATTACCCAAATCTATCGGATCAGAGCTGATTAGCCTCGTTAATTCCAGAGACGAAATTCTAGATCTGCTAAAGCCGGATGATGTCATAGATCTTGTCATTCCAAGAGGAAGTAATAAATTGGTGTCAAAAATCAAGGAGTTGACAAAAAATTCGTGTTCTTGGTCATGCTGATGGCGTTTGTCATGTATATGTGGACAAAGCAGCTGATTTGGATATGGCCAAACGAATTATTTTAGATGCAAAGAGTGACTATCCCGCTACTTGTAACGCTATGAAAACATGCCTTTTACATGAAGCCATGATGAAAACTAGGGGACTCAAGGATGTCCAAAGATGGAAAGCCTGTCAAGGGGTTGGTCTGCAACGTCATCGATAGTCTCATCCAGTGCTATGAACAGATCACTGTCCTTGCAAAAACTTAAAATCTCTTCCGGAAACTTCACAGGTTCTTCAATATATTGTAGATTGCAATCCTTTACATGAGAAGCAAATTGCATTGCTTGAGAAAATGTCCATTTACGGTTAGCATTTGTGTAGTTTTCAATTAGATTCTCAGCTTTCTTCCAAACAGCTTGAATAACTGCTACATCCTCTAGTAGTCCAGATCAACGAGCCACCTTCAATTTTATTGTATGGATTTGCAGTCAAACTCGTGATGTTATAAGTGAACTTTGTCTTGCCAGTGCTGCCCCCACTAGTTCAACTGATTAAGGAAGGCAATAGATGAAATTGGAGATAATGAAGCATCGAAGTCACGACATGATAAATTACAAATCAAGTTTCGGCTGGCATCGAGGAATTTTACGCTGACATCGACCCTGAATAGAAGATCAGACCCATGCTTACATTTGCAGCCAGCGTGATTTCTTAGAGCCCGAGATCTTCTACCTTTGACACTAATGGAAATCACGATTTGTGGAATTCACCATAAACAAATGCAGATAGAATCCCATCCTTCATTTCGGCGTGATGCATTAACATCCACTCAGAGCAGATTCATAGTCATGTGAAGTCTGTTCATAGGGTGTCGTCTTTCATGTGATCCACGTGGAGCCGGGATCCTTTTTTGTGCAGCCGAATGGATTAAGACTTTCTTGAGTTTTGGTAGTCCCTCTTTGAAAGGGAACGAATAGATAAATATGTTTCCTTTAATAAAGTGGATTTTGTAATGAGTAAAAGGTGGATCTATGATCTTTCTTTTCTCTCTATTATTTATTTTCTTTTTATTATTTTATCATTTTTATTTCTGAAAAAGAGAAGTGCTTTTTGTCTATAAAAAGACCTGCCTTCTCTATTGTAGAGGATGGAATTTTTGGATGGGAGGATTTTTCCCCAGACCTAATAAAGAAAAAATATCATGTTGAGTTTTTGGGATATGTTGGGTTTCTCTGTCATAGTTTTGGGTTTTCATGAGTTATAGACCAAGCCAGCATAGAGGGCTAACAATCTAGCACGCTGGGCAAGCATTTGCAGCTGCCAAGTTGCTTGTTGCCGTTATGTTCTTAGAGGTTTGGGAGTAATGGAAAGTAGTCAGTTATACTTCCATTCTCCTTGCCTCTGATTATGGAATGGACCAGCTTAGTCTCACTTCTACGAAACACAAATCCCTTCTAAGTCCCCTTTTGACTCCATTTACCCTTCTGGTACTAGCACTGGCCTTCCCTCGAGGACTGATCCTCCCTTCCCTTCCTGCCCATCAAGCCGAATCATTTTCCTTTTTTGCTACCCGTGTTTCTCTAAGGCAACCTCTTCAGATCATCTTTCCCTCAGCCGCACTTGCCTTAGCGATCCTAACTTACCGAAACCCCCCTAGAGCTAGAGAAGAGCCAGCCTGAAGCGAAGAGAGAGGGGTGTGGTGACGTTGGCCTCTCGAGAGAGAGTTGTCGCCGGGCCAGCGCGCCCACGATTTGGGCTTTCAACACCCGCGTGCCAGTTTTGGGCGACAATATTTTGGCGCTGTTGCCAGGGACGAAGTCCAGTTCCCGGATTTTGAAGACTATGCTTCATTGACATTTGTGGGAGATTACATTGCAAATTCTTCATCTCACATGGCGACTCCACGAAGGGACAGAGCCCTGGTCCTTTTGCAGATTTCAAAGATCCGATTGGGTGTAGAGGTGAGCACACTCATCAGAAGGCTTTCAAGCTCACCTTGGCAGCTCCACAGTTTGGTATGAGGTATGGTTATATGCATTTTTCAGATTTAGTACCTCGTTATTGATTTATGGATGATGATACAGGAAAGCCGTGGGATATTTGGCGCGCAGCTTACAGCCCGCTAAATTTCTCAAAAATCCACGAATTCCCTAATCAGTGCTATGACCGTGGGAAGGTGCATAACATTCTTCCCGAGTTCAATGGAAATGTTGGTGTTTCAGCCATCCATCATATTGCCTCTCTCTGCAAACTGATGGCTGATTTTAATGTTCATCATGAGGATAATATTATGGTCGTCTTTGCTATAACTCTGGGAAGGGATGCAATGCTCTGGTTCTATGGCCTTTTGGATGAATCCATAGATTCAGTGGCAAATTTTTTCGAGAGGTTTCTCCTCTGCTGGCATGATGGGACAGTAGATGAGATTGAGCAGCTTGCTAAAGAATACAATGCCCTCATCCCTAGGCTCCATCCTGAGCTTAAAGAACAGACCATTGAAGATCCAATTGGGGAAGCATTACAAGAAACCTTGGTTGAAGACATCACTGAAGATCTTCTTGAGGTTGCTGAAGTAAAGAAAAATGAAGATAGGGAGCTGCCTCAGATCTATGTCACTGAACCACTCCATGCTGAAAATTTGGACTTGCCTCAAGTTCATAATGTGATTGATGCAGATCAGCTCGAGCAGCCTTATAATGGAGGTTTGTATGTGAGCCCTATCAATCAATGGATAGAGTCTTCTTGTGCACGGTTTGATTCTTCCTGGTATAACTTCTTTTTGCCTAACAATCTGATGTTACAGATCAGCTTCATTCATGACCAGATTGCAAGGCATAGTTGTCTTATGATGAATTTATCTTTGTTTCATTCACTAACTAAGCTCAGAAAAAGGAAGTTTGCCATGGAAAAGATGCTAGAATGGCTTCATTGGTTGTATGCATACACTTAACAGTTTCTAGATTCATGTTAAGTTAGGTAGGTGTTATCCAACTTTTTGTACCATAAGTTGGGTTACCTGAGGAGCTGCCGGTTGACAGACTTGTTCAAAGTCTGATTCCAGTGTATCAGTTGATCCGTCTGCTTGTCTAGCCAATATTGGCTAGTCACTTTTTTATTTGAATAATTTTGACCATGGCCCCGCGGGGTTTGTAATAAAATGTGCTAGTAGGATATTTTTGAGTGGTTCGGTCTCCTGAGACATAGAATCTCAAATAGGGTATTCTAGGGAGTTTTTTGCCCCTGACAATTATGCTTTGCCTTCAGCCGAGTATAATTGACGAGGTTTTCTCCCGCTTCCTCCAAAGCTGAAATGCTCAATGTTGAATTCTGGGCCTTGGAGGGTTATTAGAGCCCAACTGAGTGTTATAAGCCTACTAGACATTATTTAGATAGATCATGGTCATGTCCTAAGTCATCTGGACACATAAAAAAAATTCAAAAAAATCTTTTTTGAACAGTGAAAAATTATTTTTTAATTTTTATTACTTTTCCTAAGTTTTTTGGGTTAATTTTTCCATAAATTAAATGGAAAAAACCTGTTCGTGAGCCGGACTCAGAATTCAGTGATTGAAGGCTCTAACCTTAAGCCAAAAATCATTCTTGATCAGCCAGCCAGTCAGAACCAACTTTCAGATCAGCAATCGGACACATAATGCCTTTTTACTCAAAAAAGTCAGTTTTGAGTAAAAAATGATTTTTAGTAAAAAAATGATTTTTATTAAAAAAAAATGATTATTTTGGAGAAAACTAAAACTCTCCAAATTAATCCAAATTTAATAAAATAAAAGGCTAAATGACATCTCATGGAACACTTATGATGATTGGAGTTATCATAACTCAGCTTCAGCCATCATTAAGAGAACAATTAATTTATTATCAGTTATCAGACATGTCATCTCCAGCTAAAGATGAGATGGAGAGCTCTCATTGGTCCGGTGATTTGATCGAGGTAAAGACTGAAGCTTACACCATTAGTGGGCTTCCCAAACCTAAATCGGGCTCCTTCCAGACCTAAAGGATGAGCTTACCTACATCCAGACTCACACATGTGGCCTCATCCATGGCTTGTTTTTAGTGCACAGGTTTGGAGTGGGGGTGCCTTGCCTAGGTGGAGGCCTCCCCTCACTCCTGGTTCTCCAGTTTAGGTCTGGGCTCTTTGTTAGGTGGCTAAGATGGTTAGGGTTGGTTTTAGGGTTTTAGGGTTTTAGCACTCTCTCATTTGTTAAAAAGAGGCTCTTTCAACTCTATTGGAATGGACTTTTGGGCATAGAGGCTCTGCAAAAATTGTAATCATTATATTATTGAATAAAGCTTTTCGACTTTGGAGGTCTACAGGATTGTCTCTTCATTGGTGGATGTGTTGTATGAGGTGATCTCTTTCCATGCTTTCAATTTGTTATTTATGTGTTGAATCAAACAACTAGCTTTAGAAGTCTATTATTAGAACATAAGATTTACCATTTGCTGCTGTCAAGTTGGTTTATTATGCAAAGTTTATCATAATCTAGATGGGTACAAATATTCAGTTATATGAAGTATTGATCTTGATTTGCAAATTCCTAGCATACTAGATTTCATTGTTTGATCTCACTGGGTATCAAGTTGGATTGTCTTTACAGATCTCGCCATTTGGAGAAGGGTGCGAGCTCAGCTGCATCAAACTCATCTCCATCATCATAAGAACCTTCTAACATTGTTGACTTTCAGGACCTACAAAGAGTTTGGCTTTCTCCAAGAGGAAAAAACAAGGAGATCTTCCTCCAAAGTTCCATCTCAAAGTCTTTCATAAATTCTTCTTTAAAATTCTTTTGGTTGCCGGTTACTTAGGAAGCCCTAGTTTACTTCTTTCCATCCTTTGGCTTCCCTTTCTTTGCCTTGTTTGGCTCGCCTTTCTTCCTTCCTTTTCACTACCCTCTTTTTCCTCCTTGTGGACAGCTTTCTTTTGACTGTTCGCTGCCCTTTTTTTTACTGTTTTACAGCCCTCTTTTTGCCTTTGGACAGCCCTCTTTTGCCTCCTTGTGGACAACCCTCTTTTGACTGTTCGCTGCCCTTTTTTTTTACTGTTTTACAGCCCTCTTTTTCCTCCTTGTGGACAGCCTTCTTTTGACTGTTCGCTGCCCTTTTCTTTACTGTTTTACAGCCTTATTTTTGCCTTTGGACAGCCCTCTTTTTCACCTTTTCTCTCTCCTCTTTCTTGGTTTTTCTCCTCTCTCTTTCCTTTTCTTTCACCGCTGGTTTTTACCCTCTTTTTTAAGAATTTAGTTTTTAGTTTGTCTTTAAATTTTTGAGTAACGTATAACGTTTGAATTGTTTAAAGCTGTTATTTGCAGGAAGAATCGAGAAAAGCCCAAAGGGCCTTAAGCAAGCAAGGAAGCAAGCAAGAACAAAAAAGACAAATCTTCCCTCTTCTCTCTATCCCTTTCTCTCCATGTTCTTCCAAGGCAAAGGCAAAAAATAAAAGCCATCAAAATTGTAAAAATTAATAAGAAAGCGAGTGGGATTACGGCTCCCACACCCTTCTTCCCCCATTTGGGGGAAGCTTGTATCGTCTCATTGTCATGCTTTTCATTTTTGGTTTAAATTGCTAATGATAGGATAGGGTAGGATAAGTTGCATAATCATAATCAAATAGTTCATGTTTT
>LPNX010134389.1:262447-289032 GCA_001517045.1 Pseudotsuga menziesii
TAATTAATAAACTCCTTCCCTCCTTGCCGGAGTATGCTCTGACCGATCTCAAATCCGAGGACCCAGAAACGGCACTGGATCTTTAAACCCTGCAAGAGTAACCTAATAATACTTAACACCCCGTAACCAACGCACCGGCGTTGTAGGGATTCTTCCAAAGTTCTTCCTAGTAGAGGCGCCGGAACCTCCCGCTGTCTTAGATTCTCGGCTAGCTGGTCACTTGACAATATCAGCCTGGGATACTGGGCGAGCCCGACATGTCTTAAACGGAGGAAACTTAGAAGAGTCTCCCGGCTTTGACAAACCTTCGTTGACACCCTAATCAAGAGCATTCTTTAAAATTCTTAAAATCTACCAAGAGCACTTGCAAAACCTGATATTCACTAGCTTAATTCCTAGACTTTATTTCACGCATTTATTTGACTCCATAAGGCACTGGTCCTTTTTAAATTTTCATAATCATATTATTTGATCAATGGTCTATGGTTTATCATAATTTCTTTCTCTGAATGCACTATTAAAGTCTAGAATTTTTGCTTATCTTTGTAATCTGTTGTTAGCAACGTGGATTGCTTTTGATTTAGTGTCATATTCATAATAAACAAACACTTCAAATCATAATAACTCCTAAACAACACCCATCCGCATCCGCAACTAATCAAAACACTTTAACAACTTAAGAGCCATAGAAACTCTTTTGTAGGGACTACCCCCCTTGGCTTCGTTAGGAGTTAGCCTAAACGGAGGAGCTAGGAGTAGGTGATAGTACCTGGCTCTGTGCTTGCCCCCAAGGTCGCACCTCTCCCACTTTCTCAAGTGAGGAGACAGCTTTCGAAAGATTTCTGCTGATGGTGTCCAATCGGCGGACAACAGTAGGTAGGATGAATAAAGCTCCTGCGTGAACATTTACATTATCGGTGTTGTTTTGCTTATACATTTTTTCAAGGTTTGTAATGAAGTGTGGGATGTGAATGAAGCCATCCCAACACTTTTTCTTTCAATTAGTTGGTCTGCAGTACTCAGAGATGCTGAGGTTCTTGCATGCTCTCTCCGAGAGCACGCGTCCCCCATGGAGCCAGATGTTAACCCTCAAAATGCATCTGCATTTTAAGAAGGTTGAGGTCTCAGCTACAGCAAAATAAAGATCATATTAGCATCAGCCTTGGGTCTTTTGGTTGGCGGTCCAGTTCTGTAGCAGCAAAGTGTAGTGGAAAGTTAAAAGATCAGATTGAATCCCCTAGCAGTGGCCCTCCAAGTGATCCTTGCTCAAAGATCATACATACATACATGGATAAAATTTGGTGATAAGTCTACGGTTGGAAGGGTTGGTATGATTGCTGAAGTAAAAAACTGCTTGCCATGTTGTTGAAGCTGGCATCCCAGTTGTTATAACCAGTGGTTTGCTTCTGGTGGAGTTTTAAGAGGGTCACATCTACATCGTTTTTTTTTAACCATGGGAACAACAACCTCCCAAGAGTATATCCAATAGCCTGCAAGCCAGATATACCAATAACTTGTGACTTTAGCAGGGGCCGAGACGTCCCGGTGGGGTCGCCTACCCTTCAAGCCTTGTCACAACAGGCCAAATGAGCATCCCTACCCCCCGCCAGTTTTGAAACTGTGACCTCCAGAGAGATAACACATGTTCTTAACCATTAGGCCCACTCAAGTGCTCTTAACCAAGCAATCCAGCTTGCAAATGGTCTAATTCTAGAAAACAGGACCTGCCCCTTAGGTGTGCTGTTTATATTTCTTGAAGTCTGACCCGAAGCTCTGGTTCAGATAGCTTCATTAGCAGTTCGGAGTGGAAATGGGCTTCTCCTTAAACGTGGCAAAGAAGCAACTTGATCAAATATAGTTTTGCATAAGATTATTACCGAAGCATTACCCAAATCTGTCAGATCAGAGCTGATCCGCCTCGTTAATTCCAAAGACGAAATTCCAAATCTGCTAAAGCCGGATGATGTTATAGATCTTGTCATTCCAAGAGGAAGTAATAAATTGGTGTCGAAAATCAAGGAGTTGACAAAAAATTCCTGTTCTTGGTCATGCTGATGGCGTTTGTCATGTTTATGTGGACAAAGCAGCTGATTTGGATATGGCCAAACGAATTATTTTAGATGCAAAGAGTGACTATCCCGCTGCTTGTAACGCTATGAAAACACGCCTTTTACATGAAGCCATGATGAAAATTGGGGGACTCAAGGATGTCCAAAGATGGAAATCCTGTCAAGGGGTTGGTCTGCAACGTCATCGATAGTCTCATCCAGTGCTATGAACAGATCACTATCCTTGCAGAAACTTAAAATCTCTTCCGGAAACTTCACAGGTTCTTCAATATATTGTAGATTGCAATCCTTTACATGAGAAGCAAATTGCATTGCTTGAGAAAATGTCCATTTACGGTTAGCATTTGCGCAGTTTTCAATTAGATTCCCAGCTTTCTTCCGAACAGCTTGAATAACTGCTACATCCTCTAGTAGTCCAGATCGACGAGCCACCTTCAATTTTATTGTATGGATTTGCAGTCAAACTCGTGATCTTATAAGTGAACTTTGTCTTGCCAGTGCTGCCCCCACTAGTTCAACTGATCAAGTAAGGCAATAGATGAAACTGGAGATAATGAAGCATCGAAGTCACGACATGATAAATTACAGATCAAGTTTCGGCTGGCATCGAGGAGCTTTACGCTGACATCGACCCTGAATAGAATATCAGACCCATGCTTACATTTGCAACCAGCGTGATTTCTTAGAGCCCGAGACTTCTACCTTTGACACTAATGGAAATCACGATTTGTGGAATTCACCATAAACAAATGCAGATTTTAAAATTGGCGACCACTCAAACGTGATTCACTCACGGGTTTCTGGTATAGCCTTTATTAATGTATACGTGGAGCAGTCAAGACGTTTCTCTATCTAGCAGTAGGTCGCCGGATCGGTTCCACATCTTTCATTTATCAGCAGCTCGGGTTATTTCATTTTTATGAGATCAAATTTTTTTCGGGCGGCCCTTTACATATCTAATTCACCGTTGTTGCTGACCGCAGGTTGAGATATCACCACCAATTACTGGCATTCCCCAGCTCGGTGTTCAAACAGTGCCCACGACTGCAGTTCAAAATTTGATGAAACTGCTACTTAGCGTCGGGTTTTTTCCCCTTCTGGAAAATGATAGAATCCCATCCTTCATTTTGGCGTGATGCATTAACATCCACACAGAGCAGATTCATAGTCATGTGAAGTCTGTTCACAGGGTGTCGCCTTTCACGTGATCCACGTGGAGCTGGGATCCTTTTTTGTGCAGCCAAATGGATTAAGACTTTCTTGAGTTATGGTAATCCCTCTTTGAAAGGGAACAAATAGATAAATATGTTTCCTTTAATAAAGTGGATTTAGTAATGAGTAAAAGGTGGATCTATGATCTTTCATTTTTCTCTATTATTTATTTTCATTTTATTATTTTATCATTTTTATTTTTGAAAAAGAGAAATGCTTTTTGTCTATAAAAAGACCTGCCTTCTCTGTTGTAGAGGATGGAATTTTTGGCTGGGAGGATTTTTCCCCAGAGCTAATAAAGAAAAAATATCATGTTGAGTTTTTCGGATATGTTGGGTTTCTCTGTCGTAGTTTTGGGTTTTCATGAGTTATAGACCAAGCCAGCATAGAGGGCTAACAATCTAGCATGTTGGGCAAGCATTTGCAGCTGCCAAGTTGCTTGTCGCCGTTATGTTCTTGGAGGTTTGGGAGTAATGGAAAGTAGTCAGTTATACTTCCATTCTCCTTGCCTCTGATTATGGAACGAACCAGCTTAGTCTCACTTCTGCGAAACACAAAGCCCTTCTGAGTCCCCTTCTCACTCCATTTACCCTTCTGGTACTGGCACTGGCCTTCCCTCGAGGACTGATCCTCCCTCCCCTTCCTGCCCATCAAGCCGAATCATTTTCCTTTTTTGCTACCCGTGTTTCTCTAAGGAAGCCTCTTCAGATCACCTTTCCCTCAGCCACACTTGCCTTAGTGATCCTAACTTAGGGAAACCCCCCTAGAGCTGGAGAAGAGCAAGCCTGAAGCCAGGAGAGAGGGGTGTGGTGACATTGGCCTCTCTCTCGAGAGTTGTTGCCGGGTTGATGTGCCCGCGGTTTGGGCTTTCAGCACCCGCGTGCCAATTTCGGGCGACAACAGGTCCCAAACCCTCTTAGTCAGCTCCTTTAAAAAATGACAAAGGATCCAAGCAAAAAGGAAAGAAAACTGAGTGTCATTGCAATTTTTGTGGGAAAGATAATCATGATGAATCTAAGTGTTTCAAGAAGATGGAAGCCTTGGAAGCAGCAATGAAGAAGCAACACATCAACTTAGATTCGTCTTCAGAATCTACCTCTCATGGACATGCACTTTGTGCTTCTGGTTACTCTTATACTGCATCTTCTTTTTCAACTTCAAATGAATTGCCCATTGATTCTGGAGCATCTTATCATATGGCTAAGGATCAAGCCATCTTTTCTACTATGCATGAATGTAACACCAAGAAAATATTTGTTGGTGATGATAGATCTCTAAGTGTTGTAGGATTTGGAACAGTTCCAGTAGAAAATGGTCATTTCAATGATGTACTATGTGTTCCAAAAATTTCCTTCAATTTGTTATCAGTCTATCAAATTATTCATTCGGGTGAAGGTAAAACTGTGACGTTTACACCTCACCAAGTTGTAATCAAGGATTTTAAAAATCCTCAAAATGTCCTTGCTACTGGAACTGTTGATGATATTACCAGGTTGTACAAATTTAACAACTTTGGGTAATCACCTTTTCCT
Organism: Pseudotsuga menziesii; assembly: GCA_001517045.1. Lineage (NCBI taxonomy): Eukaryota > Viridiplantae > Streptophyta > Pinopsida > Pinales > Pinaceae > Pseudotsuga > Pseudotsuga menziesii. The sequence continues at coordinate 267,261 of LPNX010134389.1, forward strand.
TCAGTTTTTGTTGCTCATAGTGATAACTTGAGCAAACTTTCACATGAGCGATTTGGTCACTTAAATTATCGCTCATTGCAACAACTATGTAAAGACAATATGGTGACCGGTCTTCCGATGGTATCTTGCAAGGATGGTGTTTATTCCGGTTGTGTACTCGGAAAACATCATCGGGACAGTTTTGACAAACATGCCTCTTGGCACGCCTCGGTTCCCTTGGAGCTTGTGCATAGTGACTTGTGTGGCCCTCTTCCATCTGCTTCCTTTTCTGGTTTCAAATATTTCTTAACTTTCATTGATGACTACTCCAGACGCACTTGGATTTATTTCCTAAAACTTAAGAGCGAAGTATTTAACATGTTCTTGGCCTACAAAGCCCTTGTTGAAAAGCAATCTGGTCATCAAATTATTAAGTTAAGATCTGACAATGGAGAGGAATATGTTAACAACAAGTTCACTACTTTTTGCACTGAATAAGGAATCCAACAACAGCACACTGTTCCATATACACCACAACAAAATGGTGTAGTTGAACGGAAGAACAGCACTTTAAAAGAAATGGCTAATTGTATGATCCAATCTAAGGGGCTAAGTCTTCAATATTGGGCTGAGGCCATAAATTGTGCAAATTACATAGTTAATCGCACACCCACTAAAGTTTTACAAGGTATAACACCGGAAGAAGCATGGAGTAAAATTAAACCAGATGTAAGTCACTTTCGTGTGTTTGGTTGTGAAGCATGGGCTCACATTTCGGATGAAAAACGGAAAGCATTGCAGCTCAAAAGTGAAAATATTTGTTGGATATTCAGAAGATGTAAAAGGTTATAGACTTCTTCAGCCACATTCTCATGATATAATCATTAGAAGAGATGTTAAATTTGATGAAAATCTCTTGGCTTGCAAGCCTAACTTTGCGGGTGTGCCATCTTTGGCCTGCGAGCCTGATTCGGCGATTGTGCCTTTTTTTTCTTCTTCCAATTTCCTTGACAAGTTTCCAACTCCAGTTTCTAATGATGACAGTGAGGATGAAAATCCACCTCCCCCTACTCATGTTCCTCTAGTTGCACCAGCACCAATGCTTCCACGATGGGTCCGCTCAACATATGAAGTAGCTAGTGATCTTGTCGATGATCCTAGAGATCAACGTCGAACACGTTCTCAGTTTCAACAAGCCTCTTCTCTTTTGGCTCAAGTTTCCGAGAATCATGATCCAGAAACTTTTGCAGAAGCTTCAGGAAATCCAGATTGGGATGCAGCTATGGATGAAGAATATTGTTCCTTAATGGCGAACGATACTTGGGATCTTGTTCCTCTTCCAAAAGGAAGAAAACTTGTCAGATGTAAATGGGTCTACAGAACTAAGTATGCATCAAATGGAAGTGTTGAAAGACTTAAGGCAAGGTTAGTTGCCAAAGGTTTCTCCCAAGTTGAAGGGATTGACTATAATGAAACCTTTGCTCCTGTCGCAAAAATGAATTCCATCCGCCTTGTTCATTCCCTTGTCGCCTTACATAACTGGGAAGTCCATCAAATGGATGTCAAGTCTGCCTTTTTACATGGTGATTTACAGGAGAAAATTTACATAGAACAACCTCCTGGATATGTTCAGGATAACTCTAGCCCTGTCTGTCTCCTTAAGAAATCCTTATATGGCCTTAAGCAAGCTCCTAGAGCTTGGTATGCCAAAATGGATAGCTTTCTCCTTGACACTGGGTTTTCTAGATGCCATTCTGACCCCAATGTCTATACCAAGAAAGTGGCAAACCATCTCATCATACGTGTTCTTTATGTCGATGATCTTATCCTTACTGGTAGTGACCCTAAACTTATAACCCATGCGAAATCTAGTCTTAAGCAAAATTTTGAAATGTCAGACTTAGGACATTTGCATTATTTTCTTGGTCTCCAAGTCTTGCAAACAAAAGAAAGAAAGTTACATATGAGCTTCTCATAATCGATCAACTAGCCAAGGACCCTCCATGCTCTTTAAATAGAGATCATGGACCAATCAGGTGTTAAGCCACGGATCAATGGTAGGTATGATCTAAGAAAAGTTGAACCGTCGGATCACTCTATGTCTAGAACATATCGTGACCGTCAGATTAGAATATTTACAAATGTATACTAATGCATACTAAAGAAACACACTTTTACCTAACGGATATATTACACAAGTTGATCTTAACTAACTCCTAAGTGTCTAAATATCCTAACATCCCCCCTTAAGAACAACTTGGGATAGGATTGACGGATTTACAAAAGTGACACTATTAGGAGAAGGAAGGAGGCATTAGAGCCTATCCCCCCTTAAGGACACATTCCTGAACTCCTAACATAGACCGAAGTTTAGAAAACTTTGCTTCTGTAAGAGATTTGGTGAAGATGTCTGCAACTTGATCATCTGTAGGGCAATAGAGCACTTCAATAACACGATCATGAACAAGATTTCTGATGAAGTGCATGTGTAGCTCAATGTGTTTGTTGCGCCAATGTAGAACTGGATCTTTGGCAAGCTTGATGGCACTTTGATTGTTGCACCAAAGTGGAGTAGGCTGCTGCTGCTTCTACTTTTGAGAAGGCCTCTCAACATCATGTTTGGAGAGATGCCATGATCGAAGAGTACCATTCCATCATGAAGAACGATGTTTGGGAGATAGTTCCGAGACCCAATGGGAAGTCAGTGGTGACTTATCATTGGCTAGACCACACAGTATAGGCACGGGTTCTCCAGTTTTTATGGTTCAGCCAGCAGGATCTTCGGGGACAGGTTTTGGGTCTGAGATTACAGGTTCCCGTATGGCCTACAGAGCTTCAGAATCACAGGGTTCACCAATTGTTGGCACTCCATCTTTTGGTTCACAGGTTACTGGGGTTTCTACCTCTGGTAATTCATCAAATGAGGACAGACCAGTGTGGGAGCAGTCTTCAAGGAAGAAGCCCAAGTGGCTTTGGGACACCTTGAAGGAAGCACAAGAGTTTGGGACTCCTAGGGAGCTAGTGAGGGCTATTCAGATACCAGACAGATTGTGTATGGCATTAGTGGCTAGTCTTCGTGATTCAGAGCCTTGTACTTTTGAGAAGGCCTCTCAGCATCATGTTTGGAGAGATGCCATGATGGAAGAGTACCATTCCATCATGAAGAACGATGTTTGGGAGATAGTTCCGAGACCCGACGGGAAGTCAGTGGTGACTTATCATTGGCTTTACAAGCTAAAACATGTTGCAGATGGTAGTGTGGAGAAGTACAAGGCTCGATTTGTGGCGCAGGGGTTCTCACAGGTTGAGGGAGTTGATTATGATGAGACCTTTGCACCGGTTGCTCGTTATACTTCTATCAGGGCTTTGATTTCCATTGCTGCAAAAATGGGTTGGAAAATCCATCAGATGGATGTGAAGACCGCATTTCTCAATAGAATCATACAGGAGGAGGTTTATGTTGAGCAGCCTCAAGGCTTTGAGATTCATGAGAGAGAGTCTCATGTTTGCAAGCTGAAGAAAGCCTTGTATGGGCTGAAGCAAGCTCCTAGAGATTGGTACTCCGGGATCGATTCTTACTTACAGCGGATGGGGTTTCAGAAGAGTGAGGCAGATTCGAATCTCTATTTCATCATGGTTGGAGATGATCTGCTCATTCTTTTGTTGTATGTGGATTACTTATTTATCGGAGGAGAAGAGAGACCTATTGCTTCATAGTACAAGATGACGAACATTGGGTTGATGAACTATTTTTTGGGATTGGAGGTTTGGCAGGAGCCTGGACATATTTTCTTGGGACATAGAAGGTATGCAGTTGATATTCTGAGGAGATTTCGGATGGAGGATTGCAGGCCGATGTCTACACCGTTCGTCACCAACTGGAAGAAGCTTCATCCTTTTGAGGGAGAGTTGGTGGATCCTATATTATATCGTCAACTCATTGGTTCTTTGATATATCTGGTTAACTCTCGGCCAGATTTGTGTTTTGCAGTGAACACTCTCAATCAGTTCATGGTTGAGCCTAGGAGGGTGCACTAGGTAGCCGCAAAACATGTGTTGAGATACCTTGCAGGGACAGTGGAGTATGGTCTGGACTACAGGAGATCGGATGGGATCAAATTGATTGGCTTCATAGATTCTAATTGGGCAGGCAATGTGGCAAACTGGAAGAGCACTTCCAGATGTTGTTTCAGTTTGGGCTCGACAGCAATGTCGTGATTCAGTCGAAAGCAAAAGTCCGTTGCTTTGAGTTCTGCAGAGGCCAAGTATATGGCAGCTAGTCATCCCAGTTGCGAGGCGTTGTGGCTTCGCAAGCTATTGGTTGATTTATTTGATCAAGAGCTGAGGCCTACGTTGATTTACTGTGACAATCAGAGTTGCATCTAGCTCTCTGAGAATCCAGTATTTCATGACCGGTCAAAGCATTTTGAGATCAGGTATCATTTCATTCGAGATTATGTTCAAAGAGAAGTAGTGACATTGCAATACATTTCCCCTGATGAGCAGGTTGCAGATATCGTGACGAAGCCTCTTGGAAGAGGCAAGTTTATTCACTTCAGAGACAAGTTGGTTGTGGTGAAGAACAAATTCCTCAGTAAGAGGGAGTGTTGAAATTTACCTAGGAGTTGATCCCCTAAGTGACCTTTGCTTAAATCACTAGGAAAAGGGGTTTTTAAGTCACTTGGACTTTATATTAATGACTTGAGATGAGCATTAATTGCACTTTAGGGAAAAAGTGCACTTTAAATGAAAAATTTTAAAAGTGAGTGAAATTAATAATTTTGTGGAGAAAAGTGATCTTAATCACAACCACTCATCTAGACTAATCTAAGCCCTAGGATTAGATGGCTTTTCATTCACCCTAATTTTTCTTCACCAAAAGGGAAAGTTTCCAAGTGAAAAGGCACTTTTGCATTTTAAGAGAGAAGGAGAACCATTTTCTAAGAAAGAGGAAAAAATACCAGCAGCAACAATTTTTTCTCTTGGCACGCATTTTGAGGAAAAGACAACAACAAGAGAGGGAACGAAAATTGAGGAAAGGACAACAGCATTTATTGTTGGTCCGTACGATATGGTTTCCTTACAGCAGGCACATTTTCAAAGCATATTTCTGGGCACAATTTTCGAGGAAAAAAATTCTAGGCATGGATTTCGAGTTCCGTACAGACTGTATGGAAATCAAGGAAAGGACAACAACATTTATTGTTAGTCCATACAGTACGGTTTCAATACAACAAGAACAATTTTCGAGGAAAAAAAATTTATGCATGGATTTCGAGGTCCGTACAAACATTCTATACAGTCTGTCCGTACAACAGCACGTAAATCGAGGCAAAAAACAAAAAAAAAATGAGCTTGCATTTTTCTGTTTGGCACAGAAATTGAGGAAGAAAATTTTCATCCGGTTGAGATAAGTTGGTCTGAAAAAATTTCTGAGTATTGCTGTAATTTATTTTCTTGAAAATAAAATTTCTCTCGCAGGTTGTCCCCGAAGGTTGGGGTTTTTCCTGGGTCATTGGACCAAAAATATCGTGTCTGAAATTTCATGGTTGAATGTGCTTATTTGTTGTTAGTGAAAATGTTGTAGAAGCTTTTCGTGTGTTTCTGTCCTATGTTGTTTATGAGAAAAAACTAATTTGCAGCAGTAAAACAAATTGGTTTGGGCATTAAACAATGTTTTAAAACGGAGTTGGAAACCAGGTTGCGAAAGCGCTGAAAAATCTACAATCCTCTCACGATTTTATTTCATAATCATATTGCCACTAAACTTGGAGCAGTCTTCATTGTTCTAACTTCTAACTTCTATGTATTCATTGTTCAGTATCTATTTGACTATTTCAAACTTCAGCATTTGTTACGTTATCTTTTACAAATTTGAAATTTGAAATAGATATACATTGCATAATGATAATTATAATATTTAGTTTTTAGTTTTTAGATGGGTATAGTAACATAATTCAATATCATTTACAAATTTGAAATTTGATATGCTAATAACTAATAGATGTACACCCCATAATGATGAATTTAGTTTTTAGTTTTACTTTTTACATGGTAATAGTTACTGTTGGCATTTATCATTTTTATATTTTAAATTAATTTTTATGACTATGACGTACCCCTGTTTCCCCAAAATTTCACTAAAATTTGGGGTAGCTTCCACAGATCCCCCTTGTGTGTTTCTTCGCTCCCCCACTCCCCGCCCCAAAAACTCCGTGGAACATTGCAAAACTATTCATAAAATCTTTAAAAAGCTTTAGACTCCATTGTGTATGCTCTGCACCGTTGTGGTTCGTCCAAACAGTTGGTTGCATCAAAAGCAACGTGGGTGACTAGATTAATTAGTTTCCACGTCCCAAATTAACCTCCCAAGCGAAAATCCAGTGCCTCGAATTAATCTGTTGCGGTGGCAATATCCACAAAAGGAAGTGGGAACAATTGGGTAGGGACCTCGAGACACCGTTAGGCTACACCCTTATTGGTGTAGTGTTGAACACGTGTTAGAGACTCTAACCAGCCCACATATTCCTTCCGGGGAGCCGCATCGGATAACGTTTTTGGACATACTCCTCATACCTTTGGGTATATCTGGAGTCTCTTTTTCCCCTTAAGTTAATCAACTCATCTCCACGTTAACTTAAAATTTGACCAAGAGCACTTGCAACATTTTTTTCTTTCAGCAAAGCAACAACACTTTATCCATGGACTCCATTTTGGCACCGGTTCTTTATTTCATATAATCATCTACTTTCATCTACTTTGATATATTATCAATGTTCCATGGAGTTTTCGAGGCGGGGAAGCGTGGGAGCGGGGAAACACACACGGGGGACGTGTGGAAGCTACCCCAAATTTTAGGGAATTTTCGAGGACGGAGGGACCTCGAAGTAAAACTAAAAAGTAAAAAAGTAACTATTACCATGTAAAAAGTAAAACTAAAAACTAAATTCATCATTATGGGGTGTAAATCTAAACTAAAAACTAAATTCATCATTATGGGGTGTAAATCTATTAGTTATTAGCATATCAAATTTCAAATTTGTAAATGATACTAAACTATTGTATCATGGATGTATTACATACAGGTTAATGATTATGAAATTATGGTTATGCTGTAAAATTTTTGCCTCGTCTGATTAATTTTACCATGTTTGTTTGATCATTCTAACACTGAGATTCCTCTTCCTCGTTCATTCTTCTTTCATAGTGAGGTTCAATCCATCTTGATGATCCTGTACCTTTGCTAATTTTACATGGTATCAGACCAGGTGCTCAGGCCATCTTCAATCCTCAGAAACTTCCATTGATGCACCAAACGATCTCTTAAACTTGTTCTCTACAATCTTTGCTTTATGTCTTGCTTTCTCCAAAGTTGTGATGTTATGCATCTCTAATTCATCTTGTTTGTATTGTTTCAACCCATGTATATAAGTTTGAAGACGTTGTTCATCTATAAGTTCTGGGACTCGAGTTTCCAAGGCCTCCCATTCATAGGTGTACTCATCTACACTGCCCTTCTGTTGTAATCGGTTGATCTTAACAAAAAGATCCTTCTCAATTACACCTTGGAACCTTGTATGAAGATCGTTCTTAAACTTATTCCAGTTGAAATCACAGACCTTCATTGTAGCCTTCCACCATATGTACCAATTATATGCATTACCATCCAACTGCATGGATGCATATTTAAGTTTTTTCACTATCGATCTGTATGTTATGAACATCAAAGTATTCTCATGTCTTATTAATCCATGCAATACATTGCTTCTCGTCACCATCGAACTTAGGTAATTCTAGTTTACCATGATCAAGTATCTGTGTGTTGGTGGAATTGGGATGGTGAGAGGTGGGTTAAAAAGGTGGAACCCTTGAAAGGTTGGATTTGCCTAATGGTCACGTGTTTTTGGTGTGCTTGAACTAGGTGTCTTAAAAGGATCTAGAGGTGGGTTATTGGTATGAAAGGGGACAGAGGAACGCAAACTAGCTATAAAATACATAAGTTGATCATGATTTTTTTTTGTTCTGCTCTTAGGGTATTTATGTCTTCCTTTAATTCTATTCTAAATTCAACAATGGTCCGATCCAATTCTTTATTCTTTTTTTCGATCTCTGCTCTTAGATCTACGTAATTCTTGTTGACTTTTTTGTCAAGTTTATCTAATCTAGCGTTGAGATCTCCCATTCTTGTGAGTGCTGGAATTTTCTCTGTGCTAAATCGAGATTTATTTTTGTTGGTTGTTCGTTCCTAGCTGGGCACACTTTAGCCGTTTTGTACAGAATTTTGCACAAATGCACTTATGGTTAGTTGGAGTAGCGATGGGTTAATGGTGTGAAGATACAGTGGTGCAGGAAGGACGAGGGAAGAGCAGGAGGTGGAATGGGAGTGTCGGTGAAGAGGGAAGAGGAGAGGTGCAAAGTGTGAAGGGAGGGGGGCGGAGGGGGGTCTGTGGCAAGGCGAGCGAAAGGGAGGAGCACGCAAGTGAGCCGCGTGATGGTGGTGGAGAGGGTAGCACCCGAAAGAGGGAGGCTAGACAACGGATAGAGAGCAGTGGCAGCGTGCAGACTGTTACCTCCTGATTTGACAGGGAGTTTTACAAGGAAGCTGCAAGAAGACTTGCTTTGAAGGTGCCTGGGTTATTTAGTCTAGAAGATGTGAGAGTGTCTCCTGTTCAACAATCTATAGTGGATATCTTCAATGATCATGCTATTATTGCATCTTCTATAATATGGATCGAAAGGTATAGGTCTGTAATACAGTTTTTTATCAAGGAAATCCCTGAAACTGATTATGTGAAATGGAGACCCTCCGTTGAAATGTTGAAGGAAGAAGGATTAATTATAGATCTCAGGCAAAGGAGGCATGAAGGGAGACCGATGAAGGAAGACTGTTTTAAAAGTAATGTAATATCATCATCTTCAGAACAAGCAAACAAAGATGGACGCAAACCTGTTATGTCATCTTTGGAATGAGCATTAATTTATGGATGGCTTTTGCTTCTTGGAAATTTCAATGGCCTTCTTGGCACAGAAAAGGCATGTCCATAAAAAATCTGCAGGGATGAACACCTAGCTTTGTGCTTCCCAACTGTCAAATAATGCGTGGGGAGTAGGTTCAGCTCGGGGCCTGAAATTGGAGTTTTCCATGTATTGACAGCGGGTTACAGAGTCGCAGCAGTGAGGGGAGGTGCCACGTTTGATTAAGACCATCAAAATTATATATCACGCATCGTGAGTAAATGTTTATACAAAGACAAAATTTCTCCAATGCTGGTATCTCCCTTATTCAAACGATCAATATGTTCTGCTCCATAATGAACAAGCAATCCAAGACAGTAAAAGGCATCGGAGGACATAAATTTGATCAGAACTCTGAAACTGGATCATGCAGCTCAGCCGTTGTCCACAGGTCATGGCGATTAAATCTGAGTGTTGACAAGCGAGCCGCTCATAGATCCGTGCTAAAGATGTGACATTAACCACCAAGAAATGTTTCACGTAGGAGCCAAGATACATCTTGCCTTGCCACCGTTTTGCATCGTCGAGGGCATCAATCACGACAGTTGACTTCTCAGCTATAGCAGCAGAATGGAGAAATGTCTTTACAGCTACACAGAGCATGAAAGTTGCTTGCCGATTTTGTTTGGTGACGTTTTCACTGTAAACGTTCGTCCTAGGGTATCCAGCATGGGCATCTATCGCCTTCGTGTCATTTTTTCAGTTAGCTGTGGGGAGAAATTTGTGATCGATGGTAGCTTCAGGTCATGAAAACTTTGGAGTGGTTCTGACAGCAATTAAATGTTTGATCCCGAAATCGTGGATGTTGAACCCACACTGAATTTGCAAGCGGCTAGAGAGAAAATCACGGAGCAGTTCACCCTTAGATCGGTCTCCGCAATCTATTTGCCAAGGGCTCGGAGGTTTTTCTAGAGCATTTGTCAGTGATGTTGAGTCACAGTTGGCAGGTATCTGATCGGAGATCTAAATTCTTTTGGCAGTCGAATTGAAGGCTACCTGTCTCCACGCTCCTTTGGCAGCCGGTTCCTTGAACTGAGACTGTCGTTTCTAGCGTCTATCCACCTGATAACTACATGTCATTTGTTATTCTCTCATTTGGCTGCCAATCATAGGCACCAACATGCAGTCTTAAGTTTCAGCCGACTGAAGACAGTGCTGTTACGTGGAGTTTGGAGCACCTGAGTTAGCCATGTGTGACCCCCTTTTTCAGTTGTTTGTATAAAACTTATGGCTGTCATTTAGTTTACTCATGTTAGCAGCCACCTTTCGCTTAGGGTACTTCACTTTTTAAGGAGTTTTTAATTATCATCTTGTCAAAACTAGGAGTTGCTTTAAGGTTTGATGTAATAGTTTAGAGAGGAAAAAGTGGATCTTATCTCCACTTTATTTTATTATTTCCTTTTTTTTTCTATTTTTATTATTTTTTCATGGAGAGCCTTTTGAGGCCTATTAAGAGCAAGGCTCTTGGATTGTAAAAGGATGGAAAAGTTTTTGGGCTGGGAGGATTTTTCCCCAGAGTTAATAAAGAAATTCATTGTTGAGTTTTTTGGACATGTTGGGTTTTTCAGTGGTAATCTTGTGTTTTCTTAAGTTGTAGACTAAGCCGGCATAGAAGGCTAACAATCTAGCACGTTGGGCAAGCATTTGCGGCTGCCAAGTTGCTTGTCGCCGTTATGTTCTCGGAGGTCTGGGAGTAATGGAAAGTAGTCAGTTATACTACCATTCTCCTGGCCTCTAATTATGGAGCGGACCAGCCTGATCTCCCTTCTGCAAAACGCAAAGCCTTTCTGATTCCCCTTCTGACTCCATTCGCCCTTCTGATACTGGCACTGGCCTTTCCCTCGAGGACTGATCCTCCCTTCCCTTCCTGCCCATCAATCCGACTTATTTTCCTTTCTACTACCCGAGTTTCTCTAAGGCAGCCTCTTCAGATCACCCTGCCCTTAGCTGCACCTACCTTAGAGATCCGAACTTAGGGAAACCCCCCTAGAGCTGGAGAAGAGCCAGCCTGAAGCGAGGAGAGAGAAGGTGTGGTGACATTGGCCTCTCTCTCGAGAGGTTGTCGCCGGGCCGGCGCGCCCGCGGTTTGGGCTTTCGACACCCGCATGCCAGTTTCGGGCGACAACACAGACGATTGAGATATCGGCAGCAGCTATGCAACATATGTCAACCCTACTTTGATACAAATGAAATGCGAAAACTCCAATGGACAATGAATTTATGAATTTGCAAACATGATTGAAAAATATATATTTTAATAAAAATCTGATGATTTTGAACTACAATGAACCCACGTTATATAGTATAAGGGTTGACTTGGGTTAGTGCCTTTTCGAAAAGGTGCAACCCTTTAAAACAAATTAATAACCATTATATTTATATTTATTATAATCATATTTAATTTGATTATTTTATATTTGTTATTTTATTATATATTCATGTATAATAATTTTTTGTTGTATTATTATTTTTTATATAACATACTCTTACATGCTTAAACTAATTAGTGTCTTTTCTAGAAGATCTAAAGCTAGTTGGTTAAAGTATGTATTCTTTTGTAGACTAGATCTAGTTAATCAAGCTCTATATTTAGTAGATCTAGTTCCTAATTGAATATTTAGTTCTTATAAAAAATTATATATTCCAAGTACTTAAATAGAATCTTGAATTTGTTATGCTTTTAATGACTTATCTGTTGATTTTTGTACCTAGGAAAGTGTTCCCTTAGGTGACTTTAGCCTTAGACACTCAAAAGGGGAGATTAAAGTGACCCTTGCATTAAATGACTTGAGATGAGCATTTAATGTAACTTTAAAGATTAAAGTTAATTTTTGATAAATTTAAGTCGGTAAGTGAATTTAATATTTATGAGATTTAAATGAGAGCATTTAATCTAATCCACCAATCTAGTCTAATCTCAGCCATTGGATTAGATGGCTCCTCACCAACCTAGGGTTTAGACAAAAAGCAAGGGAAAAGGCATTTGAGTTCATTGTTGAGAGGAAAGCAAGAGAGAAGAGAGCGCACAGAATTCGAGGCATCCATTTCTGGAGAGTTTTCAAAGGGAACAGAAATCGAGGCACCACTGTTAGCATTAAATGAGTGGCACAGATTTTGAGAGCACAATAATCTGTATAGCGTGATTATGGGCATCAGTTTTGAGGAAAGTATTGGGCACATTTCTCGAGGCAGCAAGCATTTATTGTGGACGAATTTTGAGGCCGTACTTCTGCATTTATTACAGTTCGTACAACACGCAGTTTTGGGTACTGTAATCGAGGGCAGAACTGCGTTGTTATTTTTGGCTCAAATTTCGAGGAGGTTGCACAGAAATCGAGACAGCATTTGCACAGAAATTGATGCAGCCAGCTGGGTTATTTTTCTTGTTGAGATAAGTTGTATTTTTTACTGAAAAATTATTGTCCTGATTTTTCTCAGAAGAAATAATAAAATTCTCTCTCTGACTGGTTTTTCCCTTGTGGGTTTTTCCAGGGCTATTGGATAAAAATTTCTGAGTTTAAAATTGAGTTACAGCAGTGTTTATTTCAGTCTGAATTTTTTGTGTAATTTCCAGCCTTATGAATTTTTGGGTTGGGCATTAAACTGAGATATATTTTTGACATTTAAACCAATGGCTGAAACTGAGAAAAACATACATGGTATCAGAGCTGAGTTGGGCAGAAAATTAATTTTTGCAAACAGAAAAGTAATTTCTAGAATTCAGAGATTTTCTTTCGACAGTAGCAGCATTTTGTTAAAACTTGTTCTTCGAAAAATATTACTTCAACCAGACTGAGAATGGAGGATAGGCTTGATGGGGATGGGAATTTTGTCCCACGGAAAGCCAGGATATTGCTTGTGTTGGAAGAGAATCAGCTATGGGATGACATAGTCAATCATACTACTGCTCATCCCATTGTCATTCTCAATGCTACCACAGATCCAGTTGCGCTGGATGCCTTCAATGAAAAGGACATTAAGGCCAGAAGGATAATTCTTGATGCAGTTAAAGATCATGTTATTCCTCACATCTTGAGTAAAGACCGAGCATATAAGATGTGGGATGCTTTGACCGGATTGTTTCAGAGCTCAAACGAGAATAGGAAGATGGTTTTGAGGGAGAAGCTGAAGAGTCTCAGGATGGTCAAAGGCGAGGATATGTTGTCTTACCTTACTAGGATCTCTCAGGTGAGAGATGAGCTTGCAGCAGTTGGGGAGGTTATTCCTAATGCAGAGCTCGTGCGGACAGCTATGAATGGGGTGTCAAAGCCTTGGGTTGTGTTTGTTCAAGCGTTGGTGGCTAGGGAGAACTTACCTACATGGGAGAGATGTGTGATGAATTTGTTCAGGAGGAGACTCGGAGGGGTCTTGTGCAGGGCAGTGCTTCTACTAGTAGGGAGGATGAGGAGGATGTGGCTTTGATAACAAAGAGGTAAGAAGAAGAACAAGAAGGGTGGAACAAGAACAAGAAGGGTGGGGCCAAGCAGCAGGATGGGCAAAAGAAGGATCTGAGCACTATAAAGTGCTTTGCTTGTCACAAGATGGGACACTATGTTGGGTAGTGTCCGAACAAGAAGAAGCAAACAACAGCTTCGACGAAGGTTGAGGATTTTGCAGCTAGATTTTAGAGAGAGTTTTCTCTATGCACTGGACATATTGATAGAGAGAGAGCATATATTATCACCAGTGCGGATGTTGATAGAGAGGGAGTTTTCCTTATTGACAGACCATTCCTGCAGTGCATCTACTTCCAACACTTGGTATACTGATAGTGGAGCTTCGAGCCACATGACAGGTGCTCAAGAGATGTTCTCCGAGCTTTCACAGACAGAAACTGATGTGGAGGTGGTGTTGGGAGATGACTCAGCTGTCAAAGCAGTTGGGCGTGGGACCATTACCTTTCGAAGGGATTCCATGAGTCCCATGGTTTTGAGAAATGTATTGTATGTACCTGGGCTGAAAAAGAACTTTGTTTCAATTTCCCTGATCGAGGATCAGGGTCTTGGAGTGTCCTTCCTAGATGGACATGTGTGTGTGTTTCCCAAGACTGCGGGACCATCTGCTTCATTTTCCATTGGTGTTAGATGTGGGAAGCTGTACAAGCTCTTATTTTAGCCTCAGCATGCCTTGGCACATAGTAGCGACAGTGAGCTTTGTGAGTTGTGGCATAGGAGGATGGCTCACTTGCATCATCCAACTTTGGGGTTGTTGAGACATATGGCTACAGGTTTACTAGAGTTCAGCACAGAGCATAGTTATGTTTGCAGGGGGTGTGCTTTGGGAAAGTACACCAAGATTGCTTTTCCTAGCAGTGATAGCAGGTCAACAGGAATTCTTGACTTGATACATTCAGATTTGTGTGGACCGATGTCATATGTTTCCTTGAGAGGATATGAGTACCATGTCACATTCATCGATGATCATTCCAGGAAGACCTGGATCTACTTCCTAAAGAGCAAGAAATTTGAGGAAGTCTTCCAAAGGTTCCAAGAATTCAAAGCTCTTGTGGAGAACCAGACAGGGAGGAAGATACAGGTTCTCAGATCGGATAACGGGGGTGAGTGTACCTCCAAGGAGTTTGATGGATATTACAAACAAGAGGTTATCAGGAGGCAGTTGACGGTTCCATACACTCCAGAGCAGAATGGAGTGGCGGAAAGGAAGAACAGGTCTATTGTTGGAGCAGCCAGAGCTATGTTACATGACCAGTCACTTCCTTTCTTCCTTTGGGAAGAGGCATGCAGTACAGCTGTATATCTTCATAACAAGAGTCTCCATCGTACCATGGGCCACATGACACCCGAGGAGTGCTTCATAGGAAAGAAGCTTGAGGTCAGCCATTTTCGCATATTTGGTAGTTTGACTTACTCTCATGTCCCTTCTGAGAAGAGGACAAAGTTGGATCCCACCACAGAGAAGGGCATCTTTGTGGGCTATGATGAGACTTCGAAGGCCTTCCGTATTTACCTTCCTTCTCAGAGGAAAGTTGTTGTGAGGAGGGATGTGAAGTTTGAGGATCACAGAGTTCACCAGTTGTTGGTACACCAGCTGTTGGTTCACAGGTTGCTCGGGCTTCTACCTCTGGTAGTTCATCAGACGAGGACAGACCAATGTGGGAGCAACCTTTAGGGAAGAAGAAGCCTAAGTAGCTTCGAGAGACCTTGAAGGAAGCTCAAGAGTTTGGAACACCCAAGGAGCCAGTGAGGGCTATTTAGATGCCAGACAAATTGGGCATGGCATTAGTGGCTATTTTACATGATTCACAGCCTTCTACTTTTGAGGAGGCCCCCCAGCGTCATGTTTGGCGAGATGCCATGATGGATGAGTACGATTCCATCATGAAGAACAATGTATGGGAGATAGTTCCGAGACCTAAGGAGATGTCAGTGGTGACATCTTAGTGGCTTTACAAGCTAAAGCATGCTGCGGGTGGTAGTGTGGAGAAGTACAAGGCCAGGTTTGTAGCCCGGGGGTTTTCACAGGTTGAGGGAGTGGATTATGATGAGAACTTTGCGTCGGTTGCTCGGTATACTTTGATCAAGGCTTTGATTTCCATTATTGCGGAAATGGGTTGGAAGATCCATCAGATGGATGTGAAGACCGCATTTCTCAATGGAATCATACACGAGGAGGTGTATGTTGAGCAGCCTCCAGGCTTTGAGATTCATGAGAGGGTCTCATGTTTGCAAGCTGAAGAAAGCCTTGTTTGGGCTGAAGCAAGCTCCTATAGATTGGTACTTCGGGATCGATTCTTACTTGCAACGGATGGGATTTCAGAAGAGCGAGGCAGATTCGAATCTCTATTTCATCATGGTTGGAGATGATTCGCTCATTCTTTTGTTATATGTGGATGACTTATTTATCACAGGGAAAGAGAGACCCATTGCAGCTTGCAAGAAAGATCTTGCTTTAGAGTACGAGATGATAGATATTGGGTTGATGCACTATTTTCTGGGATTGGAGGTTTGGCAGGAGCCTGGACATATTTTCTTGAGACAGGGAAAGTATGGCGTTGATATTTTGACAAGATTTAGGATGGAGGATTGCAGGCCAATGTCGACACCGATGGTCACCAACTGGAAGAAGCTTCATGCTTCTAAGGGAGAGTTGGTGGATCGTACATTATATCCTTAGCTCATTAGTTCATTGATGTATCTGGTCAACTCTCGGCCAGATTTGTGTTTTGCGATGAACACTCTTAGTCAGTTCATGGTTGAGCCTAGGAGAGTGCATTGGGTAGCCACAAAACATGTGTTGGGTTACCTTGCAAGGACAGTAGAGTATGGTCTGGACTACAGGAGGTCGGATGGAATCAGGTCGATTGGCTTCACAAATTCAGATTGGGAAGGCAGTGTGACAGACTGAAAGAGCACTTCCAGATGTTGTTTCAGTTTGGGCTCGACAGCAGTGTCGTGGTTCAGTCGGAAGCAGAAGCCTGTTGCTTTGAGTTCTGCAGAGACCAATTCTATGGCAGCCAGTCAGGCCAGTTGCGAGACGCTGTGGCTTCGCAAGTTGTTGGTGAATTTATTTGATCAAGAGCTGAGGCCTACGGTAAGCTACTGTGACAATCAGAGTTGCATCCAGCTCTCTGAGAATCCAGTATTTCATGACTGGTCAAAGCATATTGAGATCAGGTATCATTTCATCCGAGATTATGTTTAGAGAGGAGCAGTGACTTTACAGTGCATTTCCACTGATGAGCAGGTTGCAAATATTCTGACGAAATCTTTAGGAAGGGAGAAGTTTGTCTTCTTCAGGGACAAGTTAGGAGTGGTGCAGAACACCTTCCTCGGTAAGAGGGAGTGTTGATTTTTGTACTTAGGAAAATGTTCCCCTAGGTGACTTTAGCCTTAGTCACTTAAAAGGGGAAATTAAAGTGACCCTTGCATTAAATGACTTGAGATGAGCATTTAATGTGACTTTAGAGATTAAAGTCAATTTTTGATAAATTTAAGTGGGTGAGTGAATTTAATATTTATGAGATTTAAATGAGAGCATTTAATCTCATCCATCGATCTAGTCTAATCTCAGCCATTGGATTAGATGGCTCCTCACCTAACTAGGGTTTAGACAAAAAGCAAGGGAAAAGGCATTTAAGTTCATTCTTGAGAGGAGAGCTAGAGAGAGCATAGAATTCGAGGCAGCCATTTCTGGAGAGATTTCAGAGGGCACAGAAATCGAGGCACCACTATTAGTATTTAATGAGTGGCACAGATTTCGAGGAGAGCACAGCAATCTGTACAACGTGATTTTTTGGTCACGAGTTTCGAGGAAGATTCTAAGCACGACTTTCTAGGAGAGTACTGCGCACATTTCTCGAGGCAGCAAACATTCATTGTGGCACGAATTTCAAGGTCATATTTCTACATTTATTACAATCCATACAGCACGCAATTCGAGGAATTTTTGGGCACTAATATCGAGGGAAAAACTGGGCTGTTATTTTTGGCACAGATTTCGAGAAGGAGGTTGCACAGAAATCGAGACAACATTTGCACAAAAATCGATGCAGCCAGCTGGGTTATTTTTCTGGTTGAGATAAGTTGTATTTTTTACTCAAAACTTACTGTCTTGATTTTTCTCAGAAGAAATAATAAAATTCTCTCTCTAACTGGTTTTCCCCTTGTGGGTTTTTCTAGGGCTATTAGCCAAAAATTTCTAAATTCTGTCATATTTCTGGAAGTGCATTTATTTCATTTTCTGTCATTAATGTTGAGTTACAGCAGTGTTTATTTCAGTCTGAAATTTGTGTAATTTCCAACCTTATGAATTTATGGGTTGGGCATTAAACAGAGATATATTTTTGACGTTTAAACCAGTGGTTGAAACTAAGAAAAACATACATGGAATCAGAGCTGAGTTGGGTAGAAAATTAATTTTTGCAGATAGAAAAGTAATTTCAAGAATTCAGAGATTTTCTTTTGACAGTAGCAGCATTTTGTTGAAACTTGTTCTTTAAAAAATATGACTTCAACCGGACTGAGAATAGAGGATAGGCTGGATGTGGCTCGGAATTTTGTCCCACGGAAGGCCAGGATATTGCTTGTGTTGGAAGAGAATGAGCTATGGGATGAGGTAGTCAATCGTACTACTGCTCATCCCATTGTCATTCCCAATGCTACCACAGATCCAGTTGAGTTGGCTGCCTTCAATAAGGACATTAAGGCCAGAAGGATAATTCTTGATGCAGTTAAAGACCATGTTATTCCTCACATCTTGAGTAAAGACCGAGCATATAAGATGTGGGATGCTTTGACCGAATTGTTCCAGAGCTCAAACGAGAATAGGAAGATGGTTTTGAGGGAGAAGCTGAAGAGTATCAGGATGGTCAAAGGTGAGGATATGTTGTCTTACCTTACTAGGATCTCTCAGGTGAGAGATGAGCTTGCAACAGTTGCGGAGGTTGTTCCTAATGCAGAGCTAGTGTGGACAGCTATGAATGGGGTGTCAAAGCCTTGGGTTGTGTTTGTGCAGGATTTGCTGGCTAGGGAGAACTTAACTACATGGGACAGGATGTGTGATGATTTTGTTTAGGAGGAGACTCGGAGGGGTCTTGTGCAGGGCAATGCTTCTACTAGTAGGGAAGATGAGGAAGATGTGGCTTTGACAGCAAAGGTGAAGAAGAAGAACAATAAGGGTCGCAAGAAGGGTGGGGCCAAGCAGCAGGATGGGAAGAAGAAGGATCTGAGCACTGTAAAGTGCTTTGCGTGTCAAAAGATGGGAGACTATGCTGGACAATGTCCTAACAAGAAGAAGAAGCAGCAGCTTCGCCGGAAGTTGAGGATTTTCCAGCTAGATTTCAGAGAGAGTTTTCTCTATGCACTGGACATATTGATAGAGAGAGCATCTATTATCACCAGTGCAGATGTTGATAGAGAGAGGGAGTTTTCCTTGTTGACAGACCATTCCTGCAGTGCATCTACTTCCAGCACTTGGTATATTGATAGCGGAACTTTGAGCCACATGACAGGTGCTTGAGAGATGTTCTCCGAGCTTTCAGAGACAAAGAATGACGTGGAGGTGGTGTTGGGAAATGACTCAGCTGTCAGAGCAGTTGGGCGTGGGACCATTACCTTTCAGAGGGAGTCCATGAGTCCCATCCTTTTGAGAGATGTATTGTATATACCTGGGCTGAAAAAGAACTTGGTTTGAGTTTCAATGATCGAGGATCAGGGTCTTGGGGTGTCCTTCCTAGATGGACATGTGCATGTGTTACCCAAGACCGCAGGACCATTTGCTTCATTTTCCATTGGAGTTAGATGTGGGAAACTGTACAAGCTTTTATTTCAACCTCACCATCCCTTGGCACATAACAGCGGCAGTGAGCTTTGTGGGTTGTGGCATAGGAGGATGGCTCACTTGTATCATCCAACTTTGGGGTTGTTGAGACATATGGTTACAGGTTTACCAAAGTTCAGTATAGAGCATAGTGATGTTTGTAGGGGGTGTGCTTTGGGAAAGTACACCAAGACTGCTTTTCCTAGCAGTGATATCAGGTCAGCAGGAATTCTTGACTTGATACATTCAGATTTGTGTGGACCGATGACATTTGTTTCCTTGAGAGGATATGAGTACTATGTGACATTCATCGATGATCATTCCAAGAAGACCTGGATGTACTTCCTAAAGAGCAAGAAATATGAGGAAGTCTTCCAGAGGTTTTGTTGTCGCCCGAAACTGGCACACGAGTGCTGAAAGCCCAAACTGCGAGCGCGTCGGCCCGGCGACAACTCTCGAGAGAGAGGCCAATGTCACCACACCCCTCTCTCCTCGCTTCAGGCTGTCTCTTCTCCAGCTCTAGGGCGGTTTCCCTAAGTTAGGATCGCTAAGGCAGGTGCAGCGGAGGGCAAGGTGATCTGAAGAGGCTGCCTTAGAGAAACACGGGTAGCAGAAAAAGAAAATGAGTCGGATTGATGGGCAGGAAGCGAAGGGAGGATCAGTCCTCGAGGGAAGGCCAGTGCTAGTACCAGAAGGGTGAATGGAGTCAGAAGGGGACTCAAAAAGGATTTGTGTTTCGCAGAAGGGAGACTAAGCTGGTCCGTTCCATAATCAGAGACCAGGAGAATGGAAGTATAACTGACTACTTTCCATTACTCCCAGACCTCTAAGAACATAACGGTGACAAGCAACTTGGCAGCTGCAAATGCTTGCCCAACGTGCTAGATTGTTAGCCCTCTATGTTGGCTTGGTCTATAACTCATGAAAACACAACACTACGACAGAGAAGCCCAACATGTCCAAAAACTCAACATGTTTTTCTTTATTAACTCTAGGGAAAAATCCTCCCAACCCAAAAATTCCATCATTTACAATGTAGAAGGCTGCCCCTTTTATAGGCTCAAAAAGACATTGTTATACTTTAATCAAAAAAGAAACAATAATAAAAAATAAAAATAAAAAGGTGGATGAAGATCCACTTTTCTCTCCATTAAAGACTCTTACATATCTAAAGTGTAATCAATACTTTGGCTAATCAATTAACCAAATGTCCTTTCATCATAATGAAACTTTTGTTTAACTAAAGGTTTAAAACCAAACTTAACTAAGAGCTCCCCGTTACCATCAAAAAATCGGATCCCTTGAAACTGACGTTTGTGTAATTGTTTCGGCTCCACAGCTCCATGTAGCAAAGTCGATTCCCTCAAGTGGCTACATAACTGAAACCAAGCTTAAGGCTGAAGTCCCGAAGTGGCAGATGTAATTATTTGGAAAGTCGGCGTACCCTGAACTCAATGATACCCCCAGCAGCTACCAAACTCTTCCTCACTGTCCATCTGAAAACTGGTTCTCTTAACCATGAGTAGCTCTGGCAAATGGAGTTTACGAATCGTTCTATTTAATGTTTGGTATACTGCCTGCAAACTCCACCTATACTTCCCACTCCAAAACCAGCAGCAACATGAGGATACACCCACACGACTGTCGGTTAATAAATATGTGGAACTTCATCAGAGATCCACGACTCGGCTGCCTCCGTGAGATGCTCCAAAAATCTGTGTGGCCATAAAGCTTGAATTCCACCTTGTAGTTTGGTTGAACACGCTACACTAGACTAGTGCACACTTCAGTTGCCAAAGGAGTCACGAACTGAGCCGTAATGATGAAGATACTCCCGACGGTTGCCAACAAATCGTGGAACTCCAAGCATTGGCACCCAATCACTCACCAGAAGCTCTACGTATAGCAAATATGCCATGAATTGCTCCTGAGCAGCTCCAAGACTCGGCTCCATGTAATACGGGATATGTTCTCGAACTCGCCGGGCGGCTGCCTGCGATCAATATCGACAACAGCGTTTGATATAGGACCAATCCATAAACGCTGAAACAAACTTTACACTTTCCATCCATTCCATATTAAGATATTCCGGCATCATGATCATCCATTCTCCTTGTAAATCTCAGCAAGAAGTGTTGCCAGATGCCGCAGGGGAGAACCCTCAGTAATGAATCCACACCAGTTGTATGGTACCTTCAATAAATGCTAATGGTCCTCTTTCAAAAGCCATAAAATGCACTTTTCGAGAATATGTTCCCTCTGCTCGAGATTGCCAAAACAGAGAGTGCTTTTGCACATCATGTAAATTTGACAAGGTCTGTGTATGAATATGTTCAAGATTAGAGTATGAAAAGGACTATACACCCCAATGTGAAAGGAAGGAAAATCACAACACCCAGAAAATGAGATACCAGCTAAGGGATAAAGAGCCTACAAATGTTAGGGAGGCACAAGACAAAGCTATTAAAATAGATAAGAATATGCAAGATTCGGGGAAATC
>LPNX010134389.1:293015-334316 GCA_001517045.1 Pseudotsuga menziesii
GGGGTGGGTTTGCTCCCACCTGTTGAGCGCAACAGCATTCCATTTTCAGTTTGAGAAGAACTAGATCGGGGTAGTCACACCACCGGATCTAAAACTAACTTCAAGAAGAACAACTCTAATCAAATTTATTAAAATTTACCAAGAAGCATTGCAAAACGTCCTACAAACACAGATCAATACTGTTTATCTTTGCCTTGCTGTTCAAGGTTTTACTACAAGCACTTTCACTTTTATTTTACTGCAAGCACTCCAACACTTTATTTTTCTGTTTCATTTACTTTCAGTTCTGCAAGTGTTATGTGGTGAATGCTTAACATTTGTTTGATTGTTTCAAGCAATACAACTTAAAGTCCTTTCTTTTTCATTTACTGAATTTCATTTAAGGCATTTTCCTTGTGCTATCTCTTGTAAATCTAAACTGTAACTATTTTNATTTCTTCATATTGTTAATATTGTAAATCTTGCTTAGCTTAGGCAATTGTGGATAATCATTCTTATTCTTTGTAAGTTTGTAACTTGTAATCTTTTGACTCCATTTAATCTAGGCACTGGTCTTGTAATTTTGTAACCTTAAAAAAGATCCCTTTAATTAATTTGTAATTAATTAATAAATCTGGAACTTAGTATTCCGTAGGGACTACCCCCCTTGGCTCTGTTGGGATCTAGCCTAAACAGAGGAGTTGTGGATTGTGGTGACAGTGGTCCCCAGCTCTAACTTGCCCCCAAGGACACACATAGCGGGTTGGAGACTTTCCTGTGTCTTAAAGTGTGTATTCGGCGGCAACAGTCCCTCCACAAGATGTGGCTCATAATCTCCATACTGCTCGGCATGTATAGAATCAATCCTCTCTGTTTCATGCCTCTCCACTACTTCCTGTGAATCTAATTGAGGTTCCTCTTCTGCCTTCTCTTCTACCTTGTGCTCATCCAGAAGACTCAAGGGTGCAATCTCTGATTCCTTATGGTCCAAACTGTCATATGACAAGAGAGAGCGTTTGAACATGATCCCATCTTCCTTCACTCCCCCAACTATCCCTTTAAGGAGATAGTTCTGGGCACTGTTATCGAGGGCAGAACTGGGCTGTTATATCTGGAAAAGATTTCGAGAAGGAGGTTGCACAGAAATCAATGCAGCCAGCTAGGTTATTTTTCTCGTTGAGATAAGTTGTATTTTTGACTGAAAAATTACTGTCCTGATTTTTCTCAGAAGAAATAATAAAATTCTCTCTGACTGATTTTCCCCTTGTGGGTTTTTCCAGGGCTATTGGCCAAAAATTTCTGAGTTCTGTGTGATTTCTAGAAGTGCATTTATTTCATTTTCTGTCATTAAAGTTGAGTTACAGCAGTGTTTATTTCAATCTGAAATTTTTGTGTAATTTCCAGCCTTATAAAATTCTGGGTAGGGCATTAAACTGAGATATATTTTTGACATTTAAACCGGTGGCTGAAACTGAGAAAAACTTACATTATCTAGCATTTTTAGTGCTTTCAAGTTGTTGGTTTTTAGCTTTTGACGAACTTGTAAGCATTTGGATCCTGGTCTACAAAAGACCAAAGGAATCCACCTAAAAGTTCTAAAAATCGTAATTAAAAGCAAGTGGCCTACCCAGCGCCCACACTCCATCCCCCCTCGGGGATTTGCGTCATTTTCGTGGTCTGACCTTTTCCGATTGCTGCTTTCATTTCATTTACTAACCTATAGATTACTTTTAGTTTCTTTCTTAAATTAGAGAAGTCAATTTCCTTTCAGTTATTTCATTTCACAATAAAGTAATTGAACCTTTGTCATTTATCCCTGATTAGGCTATTGTAGTCACGTTGGAACTTTCCTAAGTCGGTGGCCAACAATCAGAAATAGAATACTTGGTAGTAGTTTATTAGGAAAATCCATGCAAAGCTTATCATTTATAAGTGAGAGGTTGCATTGAACTTAGCACGGAGTCAAAGGAACGCTAAAAGCAGACTATACATCTTCCCCTGTTAGACACTTACTATTGTTGCTTTGTGCTACTTCTAGAGGATAAACTTTTAAGTGGGCAAAACCAAGAATCAACCCATCTTAATCAACTCATCTAATAAATTAAAATTGTCAAAAGGTATTGCACAACATTTCCCTTCAATAGTAATTACTTAATTATTTTGGCACTGGTCTACTTTACATGGTTAATTATATTACATGTTGCTACTTTAAATTTATTGTTGTTGTTTTCTTGTTCAGTATTTCAAACTCCTAGATTTACTTTTCTGCTTTAGCATAATCGGCCTTAGCTTTATTTTTCATTAGGGACCACCCCCCTTGGCTTCACTAGGAGTTGGCCTACACGAAGGAGTCAAGTGTTAAGTGACAGCAAGCTTGACTCGTGACTTTCCCCCAAGGATGCATCTAGTGGCTTGAAGATTTCTGCCACGTTACCTGAGGTGCATATTAGGCGACAACACTGCAAACAACAGTAAGTACAAAACAATATGAATATTCATATAAACTACCATAATGATACAATTGATTATTGTACTCAGCATTACACCCATCTGCAGGAGCTGATTTTGTGTGTCATCTAGAATGATGTTGATGTAATCTCGGTATCATCAACATACTCCCTCAAAGCTATTTAGTGTACCATCAATCTGCATGGAGCCTCTAGAAGCATATCCAGTTCTTCATCAAGATTCTTAAAACCAAAGTGGCTGCTACATTGGCTGGCAATATGGATTTCACTGCTGCTCCTACTGCAGTTCCTGGATATATATGTTAAAGTAATTCAGTGTAATGTTTAGCCTGGTGTTTTATGTAGCTGATCAGAAAACAAACTTTATTACTGAATCTGAAGGATTCTATCACAAGACCAATCCCTAAACAAAATGCCAAAGTGTAATGTCCTCATCTGATTAGGCATTAAGGACCAAAACCGCTAACCTATGTGATTCCTGTGGGTTCGAGCGGTTACTGACAGTTAGGGAATCATCTAAAGACTGATGCCATCTATAGAAAATCTAGGGCATCAATATGTTATCACAATTAGGTCAAGAAGGGCCACCGAGGCCAAACGCCACTGTCATGCATGCCATCTAAGCATCAGGGATAATTTTAGGGGCGAAATTTAGCCCATGGGCTATTTTTAGGGGTATTTCTCCAAAAAAAGATTCACCATTTTGCATTTTTTTAAGCCCTATTTCGCCCAATTTTGATGGGGTAAACGTTTTTCACCCTTAAAATCACCAAATTATTATACAAACAATATAAAATCCTTGGAAATTAAAATATTTTTTGAAAAATATCGCCAAACATTTTATAGTTTGTGTTTTAAGAATTGGTAAAATTCGCCAACATTTATACACTTTTAAATAAGTATGGTTCCTTGAAATTATCCCTGCTAAGCATTATTTAATGATGCATGCACCCATTTAAGTCTCCATGCGCATGCATGCAAGTCGATTGCAAATTAGAAATTAAAGTGACCTAATTAGGTCAAAACTTAGGGTTTATGCAGTTGAAAGTTATAAAAGGGAGATAAAGTGAAAAGAGACTTACTTTTGATGATTATTATTTTGGAACTCTTGAATAGCAGCACAGCAGTTGGGGTTGGAGACGGCGTCTTCAGATAGCGGGGTTTCGACAGTGAGATATTTGCCCTAGTCTCATTCAGGGTAAGCCATACAGGTTCACCATTTGCTCTTCCATTCATTCATAGGTATCCAGTATACTGCAGAGATTGTTGCAAGGGCACATGTGCAGCCGTAAGGGGTTTTCAGCCAAAAAGCCCTAATCATTCGTTGGGTCTTCAGATCTCAGTTTTCCTTCGCAACCCAGGCACCATTCTCATCATCGACATCTTACTCCAGTACCCGATGATTATCAGATCCGATCATGCTCATCCTGAGCAGTTATCAGCCATTTCGGGATCAAGGGGGCGTGAGCAACTGCACCTCTAGAACAATTCGCTAGCCTGCCTAGAGACCTCAGAACTTCTGCATGTGCCAGGCATTCTCTCCGGCACGGGAAGGCTATCAGTCCTGCAAAACAGCAGCTTCATCAAGCACCTCCTTCACTGAAAATGTCACCCTTAGCTGATCTGGGGTTTGTGCTGCTGGGGTTTCACCGGAAGCAGAAGATATCAGTTCTTCTCCGATTCAACTCTTGATGCATGCATACTCTCTCAGGAGCAGTCTAGCTCGCTTATCAGTGGTAAGTGTTCATTCGATCCCACAAACCCTAACCCTAATTTTTGCTATAAAATAGGGATTTTTGCATGGCAATTTGCATGCCCGATTGTATCAACGTATTTGCTTAGAATTAGAAAATATCGGGATTTGGTATATTACAGTGGTATCAGAGCTATCTTCTTGGCTAGCTATGGGCTTAAGAAATGAGAAATAGATGAATACAAAAGGAGACCCTTTTGTAACCTATAGGAAAAGAAGGAGTAGATACACAGGGGAATTTGAGGATATCCAACTAGAGGATATCGGCTCAGACATGGAACAAACAGGTATACACTCTGATAAGGGAAAGGGAACGGGAGAAGAGGAGGACAGGATGGAGTTTCGCAACTTAGTATCTGCATTGCAAGACTTAGCCAAAGGGAAAAAAGATGTACTCAATGCAATCAACAGATTATCTGCGAAACCAGAAATAGGTAACAACAGTACACCTCCCTCACCGATAGATCGCGGATCTACAAGCATCAGTGGAAAGGCTGCGCACACTAATATACAGAATACACCGCACATATATAGCAGACCTTCCAACAGGCCTACCATGCCTCACTTCTTGGCAGATGCAGTAGGTGGTCTAGTCATGCAGGTAGAGCCTAGCGAACCTTTTGGGGCTTATTTGCAGGAATATCGAGACTTAGGGGATGAGTTTCATGCTGCCATGTCTTTCTCAGATTTTTACAACATGAAGAGTAGGAAAAGGCCCAAGAATTTCAATAAGGGATTCAATCACAACTATGAGTTGCAGAAGACCTTGGGCAGGTTGACCATCCCAAACTTTGATGGGACTCGCGGAGGTTCAACGAGGATATGGGTTCAAAAGTTGGATACCTATTTCCAACTCAATCCTATGACAGAGACAGACGCCATTAAATTGGCTACACTCCACCTGGACGGAGAGGCTCACGAGTGGTGGTACCACGAATTAGTGACATTGGGTCACAATACCATACACTCCTACGGTGAGTTCACTCAAAAGTTCATGGAGCGGTTTGACAGGAAGGATCCAGAGATACATTTCAGGGAGTTGGCTCAACTCAAACAGACAGGTAGTGCAGAAGCCTTCATCTCAGAATTCCAGAGGATAGCAGTCATGGTAACAGACGTGTCATAGAGCAAGTTGACTATGTTATTCACTGAGGCCCTAATAGAGCCACTACGGGGATGGGTGAAAGCCTACAAACCCCCCACTCTGCAGGATGCCATTAGCAGAGCCCGAGATCTACAGGATTCAGTCCCAAAGAACAGGTTCCCGCTCAAAACCAACTTCCCTGTTAGGGACAAGGACAAGAAACCTTTCCAGCAAGTTGTTCCCAACAAAACATGGTTAGATGAGAACACTAGCAAAGACTTGAGGAGGAAGAAACTATGTTTCACTTGTCAGGAACCATGGGTGCCAGGACACAGGTGTGCAGGGATGGCGAAGGCTCACTACATCGAAGGGGGGTAGTCCCTACAAAAGAGTTTTCTATGGCTCTTAAGTTGTTAAAGTGTTTTTTGAAGGTTGCGGATGCGGATGGGTGTTTTTTAGGAGTTATTATAATTTGAAGTTGTTTTACTTATTATGAATGTGACACAAGATCAAAAAAGCAATCCACGTTGCAACAAGAGATTAAAAGATAAATTTAAATTCTAGACATCAATTAAGCATTTAACGATAACAATTATATTAAGCCATAAACAATTGATCAAATAATATAATTATGCAAAACAAAACAAGGACCAGTGCCTTATGGAGTCAATGAAGCTGAAATGCGCCAGAGAATTAAACACACGTCTAGAAATTAAACCGGTGAATGTTAAATTGTGCGAGTGCTCTTGGTAAGTTTTAAGGATTTTAATGGTGATCTTGCTTAAAGTGTGTAGGAAACCTAACCGGAAATACTTTCAGTGGCTCTGTTCGAAGACATGACGCACCTGTCTGTAATCACAAGCTAGATGTTCAATAACTTAACCAGCGAGTGTCCAGATTGGGTTGCCCGGCGCCCACACTTGGAATTTGCCCACTACCTGAGTATTTTATCGAGATAACGCCGGTGCATTGGTTATGGGGTAAAAGTTTTAATTATGTTATTATTGCGGTCTTAGCAAGTCCGTTCACCGTTCTGAGTACGAGCCCAACTCGAAAGTCGGCAGAGCATACTAGGTGAAAGATATCAACGAAGTAAATTAATTAGAGGGAATGTGGGTTGAAAGATTTTATTAAGTCAATTAATTAAACTCTCCGACAGAGAACGCTCTCGACCTTGTCCTATGACAAAGGTTCAAGAGTCTTATCTGATCTAAATGCCTAATGCAAGGATGTGCAAAACTAATGATGCTCTCCGATAGAGAGTGCTCTTGACTTGTGTTACTGCAAGTTCAAGAGTCTTACTTATTGATTAACTTATTAAACAATGAAAAGACAACCCTCCGATAGAGAGCCCTCTTGATCTACAAAATGAGATTCAAGAGATTTCTAATTTAAACAGTTGAATTACTTATGAAAGATACAAGAACTTAAAAGATGAAGTAATCAACTTAGTTAATGAAACAAAATGGGCTAATCTAACAATTAGTGTCTACTTTGCAAAAAATGAAACTACTCTAAGTACTTGAAATAAATCTAAGCTAAGAACCAAGACACTCTTCCCCAAATGGGGAAGAAAAACCAAATATGGGAGGTCTTATCCCACTTAGCCTTGTTTTATTAATGAAATACAAATGCCTTGGGAATTTAATCCTTGTAAGGACTTTGAAAAGTAACTTAAATAAAAATGAAAAACCCTTATGAGTTTGTACAAAGGAGAATGACTTCTTTTTGGTTTTGGATCTAGTTCTGCTTGCTCTTTCTTGCTTGGTTTTGCTTTTAATTCACCTGTGGATAAGAGCTCTAAACAAGGACTAGTAAGAGTGTTAGGAAACCAAATTTAACTTGTGATTCGAAAAGATTAATTGGATGAGAAGACAAGTGCCTTATGAGATGAAACAAAAGATCAAAACAAATGAATGAGACCCAAAATCAAAACTTGGAAAGGACCAGGCAAGCTCACCGATTTTTATGTAAAATGCACGATTTTTTACGAAACGACTTAAGACTTTTTGCGACTTTAAAATTAAAGATTTTTTAACATTTTAGGCTAATCTTCAAAATCTAGAAAATTGCAGAAAATCAGTAAAAAACAGCAATTACAAAATTGCACGTTTTTCGAGAAAAAGTCAAAAAATAAAAAAATAAAAAAAATTTCGAAAATTTTTCTGATTTTTATGAAAATTTCCAAAATTAAAAAATAACAGAAAAAGGTCAAAAATCAGCCAAAAAACAGCAAGCCTGAAATGGCACGTTTTTCAAAAAAAAGTACAAAAAACTTAAAAAATTAAATTTTTGGAAAATTTTCAAAAAAAGATTCTAATTTTATGAATTTCAAGAATTAAACAAAAATGAAAAAACCAGCAAGCCTAAAAGTGGAAAATTTGCACGTTTTTCGAAAAAACTTGTGCACGTTTTCCAAGGCAAAAACAAAGATGGATTTACAAAATGGAAATGAAACTAGATCTTTAAAAGTGGGCCTTTAGAAAGATAGATCTAGATTTGAAAAAAATAGATCTAAGGCTAGAAAGCCTAGATCTAACTTAGTAGAAGCCAAGCAAGCTTGAAATAAAGATTTAAATGACTTGATAACTTCTACAAAAGTGGAAAAGAGGTAGGATAGAACCTTGAAAATAGAGATCCACTTGTAGTAACCAACATAACCAAGAGAATTTTTTGAAGTTTGTTGGAGAAGGCAAGAAAGATCCGGAACCGCTTGCAACCCTGCAAACAAAATATATTAATAATGGAACACTTGTATGGTGAAGGTATTAGATGTCGAAAGCTCCCACTAGATGCAATCTCTGAAGACACAAACACTCAATGCAGATTTGATTAGAAGCCTAAGTACTAGATTGTTAGTCTTCAATAAACATAATAATCAAATTGCTATACAAGGGTAGGGTGAAAGAGATATTACTTCACATAAGATGAAGACACAATGCCAAAATCCCATCAAATGACCTCCAAAGTCTCAATATTTTATTAACAAAAGAAGTTTACAAAATCCAACAGAGTTTCTATGCCAAACTCTCCATCCGAATAGAGCTGAAGGAGTCTCTATTTATACAATGAGATCAAGCTAAAACCCTAAAACCAAACTAAGAGTAACACCGGAGTAATTGAATGAGCTCGGCATGATCATTTGGAGTTGAACTGAGCTGCAACTGAGTTGTAACTGAGTGTTGGAGTAATGAGGGGGGGTGAGGTGCCTCATCCTCCCTCGTAATGATCACCCAACCAATAGATAACCCACACTTCAACCAAAAACGGATTAGACCAAAGAGGGCAAATTTCTGACTGATAGTTCAACTGCTACACTCCGATATTTGATATGAAACTGACCGATATTGATTGGAATTATCATAAATGCTCTGTGCCATGTCATTTAGCCTTTTATTTCCTCGAATTTGGATTAATTTGGAGAGATTTGGATTTTCTCCAAAATAATCATTTTAATTAATTAATCAATATTTTCCCCAAAACTGACTTTTTTGGAGAAAAATGCGTTATGTGACCGAATGATGATCTGAAAGTTGGATCCAGCTAGCTGGCTGATCAAAAATGATTTTTGGCTTAAGGTTAGAGCCTTCAATCACTGAATTCGGGTTCCGGATGACTAACTTATTACAAATGGGTTTTTCCATTTAATTTATGGAAAAATTAACCAAAAAACTTAGGGAAATAATTAAAAAATTAAAAAGGAATTTTTTAACCCGTCCTGTAAAAAATTTCCGGAAAATTTTTAAAGGTCCTATTGACTTAGGACAAAACCATGCTTTATTCTAACAATGCCTAGTAGGTTTATAAACACTTAGTTGGGCTCTAATAACCCCCCAAGGCCCAGAATTCAAAATCGAGCATTCCAGCTTTGGAGGAAGCAGAAGAAAACCTCGTCAATTATACTCGGCTATAGGCAAAGCATAATTGTCAAGGGCAAAAAACTCCCTCGAATACCTTAGTTGAGATTCTACGTCTCAGGAGACCGAACCACTCAAAATACCCTACTAGCACATTTTATTACAAACCCCACGGGGCCATGGTCAAAATTATTCAAATGAAAAAATGGCTAGCCAGAATGATCCAGAATGGGCAGGCTGGATGGGGAATCATAGGCATGAATAATGTCATCAAACTTCTTCCCAAATTGGTAGGTGCTTGCGCAGGCTGCTTCTATCCATGACTGGATAGTGCTGATATACAAATCGAGATGATGCAGTAGGTCAACTACTCCATCATGCTGATCATCAAGGCTTATCAAATAATAACTCGTTGTATAAGCCCCAAGCTGCTCCAAAACATAAGGAACATCTATATGTGAAGACGATGGTTGAGAAAAAACTTCAACTAGTTGTATCCCATCTGATTCTTCACTACACTGCTTCTCCAAGTCCTTATTACAGATACTCAGATACAATTCTGACTGATCATATGAAAACTCAAATTGTTCTTCTTTACAACTTTCATAAGTCTCAGAATAAACACTCCCCTCGCTGGACAGATCATAGATGAGATTCTCAAAAATATTTTCAAAAATATCTTAGGTTGGATTTTCAATAAAAGTCCAATAATCATCATCGCCATCTATGCCGAATATGAAAGATGCCTCATCACTGGTATCAAATCCCTAGCTACACTCCTCATTCTGCTCAAAGCAATCTTCTTCAAAAAGTTGGGTTTCAAAGATATCACATGGGACCCAACTTTCCAAATATTTGTCATCCGGAGGAGAGCATGGAGAGCTCTCATCACATGAAACTTCTAAGATTGGATTTTCAATTAAAGTTTCGTAGTTGTCATCCATCTCAGAAGAAAGGGATTCTTCCTCACTTGTATTACATCCCTGGCTATATCCCTCCTCATGATCATAGTCATTTTCTTCAGAAAAAAGGTCACAAGGTAGTAAATCTTCCAAACTATCATCATTACGCTCATTTGTAGGATTAGTACCAAACTTTTTAATGAGGTTATCCAATTGCTGACTATAATTTTCGACTTGACCCCGGGTTTCTGTGGTGACAGGATGGAGTTGTCCAACTGTGTTAATGTATTCAGGCTCTCTTGAATATTGTTTTGTCTCTCTCCAACTTTCTCCTGAAATATCAGGCATGTCATCTACACAGTTTATGTACTCAAGCTCGCTTGATGGTGCTTTAGGACCACAACCCTCTGGAAAACCATGCTCCTGAATATAGCATGCATAATAGCACGAAGATTCTTCATGAAGGTCTTCACATGCCCTAAAAAATGGCGTGTAAGTTTCAACCATGTTAGCAGCCTCTAACTGATGAGGAGGCCTCTGTTCATGGCTGGGATTTCTTCTTTGCCATGTTGATTTTGCAGGGAAGGTTCTAGGAGGTGGTGGAGGTTGAGCTCTTTCAACAGTTATGACCCGATTCTGAACCTCTTTAATCTATGCTAAGTACTTCCTTTCCATGTCTTGCATTTTTTCTGTTAAGTCCATGAGCTTCTTTTCATATGCCTCGTTTGATGACTCTTTTCCTTTAGGCTCCACAGTTTTCAGGAGTTGATGATCTAGAGTAACCCTGGATGTTTGACTCTCCTAAAGACTGCATATTTTTATCAATTTTAATGGCCAAATTCTGAGCTTGAAGCAATGTGGTCGGCTCCTTGTCTCTAATCTGGTACTAGATCTTGCCACTTAATGCTTCAATGTAATAATCCAAAGTGGAAGCTGCAGGAGGAGCATGAGTGGCAGGGATGGAATTTGACAAATTTGTGAACCTATAATTGAACTCATCCATGGTTTCCGTTTCAGACTTCTTGATGCTAGTCAAAGCTGCTACTAGATGTCTAGGTTTCTTTTTACTGCCAAACTTTCCAAGGAAAGCAGTCTTGAAGTCCGCTATGGTAGTAAAAGAATTGTTTGGCAAATTATCATACTAGTTGTCGGCTTTACCATCCAAAGATAGAGCAAAAAGGGTCATGTATACATCTTCATGTTTGTCAGTATCCCTGACATAGGCATCACAGTGTTTTGAAAAATATCTGAGATGTTGCTCAGCAGAGGTAGAGGCATCAGTGCCTGTGAAAGTGACAAGCTTATCAATGGCTTTTTCAGGAATGTCATGAGGCTGACCTGCTATCTGAGTAAAATTGAGCTGAGTAAAAAACTCACCCATTGTGTTAGGAAAACAGTTTTTGTTTTGAAATTTTTCTAAGTTTTCTTGAAAAAAAAGGTGGATGTCTGAAACAGACTCAGATCCAAGTTCTACAAGGATCCTACGAGAAGATAGTTTGTTCAGTCTCCTCCTATAGACTTTTTCAGGGTCAGGGATGAAACTAAGCAAACCTTCAAAGTTTCTTCTAGTCGAATATCTTAAGGTGTTAACTGACAGTGGAGTCGCCAGGTGGATTTAAGTTTTTTTTTTTTGGTTTTTTTATCCTTGTCTTTGGATCTAGTTCTGCTTGCTCTTTCTTGCTTGGTTTTGCTTTTAGTTCACCTGTGGATAAGAGCTCTAAACAAGGACTAGTAAGAGTGTTAGGAAACCAAATTTAACTTGTGATTCGAAAAGATTAATTGGATGAGAGGACAAGTGCCATATGACATGAAACAAAAGATCAAAACAAAGGAATGAGACCCAAAATCAAAACTTGGAAAGGACCCGGCAAGCTCACCGATTTTTATGTAAAATGCACGTTTTTTACGAAACGACCTAAGACTTTTTGCGAATTTAAAATTAAATATTTTTTAACATTTTAGGCTAATTTCCAGAATCTGGAAAATAGTAGAAAATTGCAGAAAATCAGTAAAAAACAACAAGTACAAAATTGCACGTTTTTCGAGAAAAAGTCAAAAATAAAAATAAAAAATTGAAAAAATTTCTGATTTTTATGAAAATTTCCAGAATTAAAAAATAACAGAAAAAGGTCAAAAATCAACCAAAAAACAGCAAGCTTCAAATGGCACGCTTTCCGAGAAAAAGTACAAAAAACTTAAAAAAATAAATTTTTGGAAAATTTTCAAAAAAAGATTCTAATTTTATGAATTTCCAGAATTAAACAAAAATGAAAAAACACAGAAAAAACCAGCAAACCTAAAAGTGGAAAATTTGCACGCTTTTCGAGAAAACTCGTGCACGTTTTCCAAGGCAAAAAGAAAGATGGATTTACAAAAATGGAAATGAAACTAGATCTTTAAAAGTGGACTTTTAGAAAGATGGATCTAGATTTGAAAAAAATAGATCTAAGGCTAGAAAGCCTAGATCTAACTTAGTAGAAGCCAAGCAAGCTTGAAATAAAGATTTAAATGACTTGATAACTTCTACAAAAGTGGAAAAGAGGTAGGATAGAACCTTGAAAATAGAGATCCACTTGTAGTAACCAACGTAACCAAGAGAATTTTTTGAAGTTTGTTGGAGAAGGCAAGAAAGATCTGGAACCGCTTGCAACCCTGCAAACAAAATATATTAATAACGGAACACTTGTATGGTGAAGGTATTAGATGCCGAAAGCTCCCACTAGATGCAATCTCTGAAGACACAAACACTCAATGCAGATTTGATTAGAAGCCTAAGTACTAGATTGTTAGTCTTCAATAAACATAATAATCAAATTGCAAAACAAGGGTAGGGTGAAAGAGAGATTACTTCAAATAGGATGAAGACACAATGCCAAAATCCCATCAAATGACCTCCAAAGTCTCAATATTTTATTAACAAAAGAAGCTTACAAAATCCAACAGAGTTTCTATGCCAAACTCTCCATCCGAATAGAGCTGAAGGAGCCTCTATTTATACAATGAGATCAAGCTAAAACCCTAAAACCAAACTAAGAGTAACACCGGAGTAATTGAATGAGCTCGGCATGATCATTTGGAGTTGAACTGAGCTGCAACTGAGTTGTAACTGAGTGTTGGAGTAATGAGGGGGGGTGAGGTGGCTCATCCTCCCTCGTAATGATAACCCAACCAATAGATAAAGCACACTTCAACCAAAAACGGATTTGACCAAAGAGGGCAAATTTCTGACTGATAGTTCAACTACTACACTCCGATATTTGATCTGAAACTAACCGATATTGATTGGAATTATCATAAATGCTCTGTCCCATGTCATTTAGCCTTTTATTTCGCCGAATTTGGATTAATTTGGAGAGATTTGGATTTTCTCCAAAATAATCATTTTAATTAATTAATCAATATTTTCCCCAAAACTGACTTTTTTGGAGAAAAATGCGTTATGTGGCTGAATGATGATCTGAAAGTTGGATCCAGCTGGCTGGCTGATCAAGAATGATTTTTGGCTTAAGGTTAGAGCCTTCAATCACTGAATTCGGGTTTCGGATGACTAACTTATTACAAATGGGTTTTTTCCATTTAATTTATGGAAAAATTAAACAAAAAACTAGGGGAAATAATTAAACCCGTTCGGTAAAAAAATTTCGGAAATTTTTTAAAGGTCCTATTGACTTAGGACAAGACCATGCTCTATTCAACAATGCCTAGTAGGTTTATAAACACTTAGTTGGGCTCTAATAACCTCCCAAGGCCCAGAATTCAAAATCGAGCAATCCAGCTTTGGAGGAAGCAGGAGAAAACCTCGTCATTGACTATAGTCGTCAATTATACTCGGCTATAGGCAAAGCATAATTGTCAAGGGAAAAAAACTCCCTCGAATACCTTAGTTGAGATTCTACATCTTAGGAGACTGAACCACTTAAAATACCCTACTAGCACATTTTATTACAAACCCCACGGGGCCATGGTCAAAATTATTCAAATGAAAAACTAGCTAGCCAAAACTGGCTAGACACAAAGACGGATCATCTGATACACTGGAATCAAACATTTATCATGTTTGTCAAATGGCGGCTCCTTAGCTAATCCAACTAAGTGCAAAATTAGTGGATAACACACTGTCACTATGGTCACTGTGAATTTTTGGTCATGCCTTTTGGACTCACCAATGCTCCAGCCACTTTTCAGTCATGCATGAACCATACCTTCAGAGTTCAGCTACGTAAGTTTTTGCTAGTATTCTTTGATGACATCCTGATTTACAGCAAAACATGGGAGGAGAATCTGAAACACCTGGACGAAGTACTAAGCATTCTAGAAAAACATTCGCTTTACGCGAAAATGTCCAATTGTGAATTTGGCATGAAGAAAATGTTGTACCTAGGGCACATAATCAATGAGGAAGGAGTAAAGGTTGACATGGAGAAAATCTGAGCTATCAGAGATTGGCTCGCGCCAAAAACAGTCACAGAATTGAGAGGTTTCTTAGGTTTGTGCACTTATTACCAACGGTATGTTGAGGGATTTTCCCAATTTGCAACACCCCTCACAGATCTCACAAAGAAGGGAGCATTCACTTGGACAGAATTAGCATAGAAAACTTTCGAGGAGATGAAAGTTATCATGAGTTCCTGTCCAGTTTTAGCATTACCGGACTTCTCACAGCCATTTGTAGTAGAATGTGATACCTCAGGGGAAGGGTTAGGAGCAGTATTAATGCAAAATCATCACCCTATTGCATTTGAGAGCCGTAAACTGAAGAACTACAAACACCACTACTCCATATATGACAAAGAGATGCTAGCCATCTTACATGCTCTCACGAAGTTCAGACAATACTTGGTGGGCAATAAGTTCAAAATCAAAACAGATCATAACAGCCTCAAGTATTTCCTGGAGCAGAAGGAACTGAATGAGCGCCAAAAGAAATGGGTCAGCAAAGTACAAGCCTACGATTTCGAGATCGAGTATGTAAAAGGTAAGAATAATGTAGTAGCTGATGCATTATCCAGGCGTCCCGCCTCACTATCTCAGGAGTATATCCACAGATTGGAGGGCACTTCTCTTAGTAGAATACTCCAAAAATAAATTCGCTTGCGAATTATTGGATGGATGAATTCAAGATGACAGGTACAGGATTGTTGATGACATCATCTATTACAAGAACAGGATATACCTTGCCCCAGAATCCACTTTGAGGAAAAAGATCATACAAGCAGCACATGACTCTCCATTATCAGGACATCAAGGTTTCTTGAAAACCTACAAACAGATCCGAAAGAGGTTCTCATGGAAGGGCCTCAAAGGGGAAGTTATGCAGCATGTACAGGAATGTAGCATCTGTCAACAAAACAAGATTGAGAACATCCATCCAGCAAGGTTGCTTCATCCACTACCAATTCCAGAACAAAAGTGGGAAAGTGTCTCCATGGACTTCATTACAAGATTGCCCAAAGTCCAAGGGCGGGATTGTTTATATGTTGTAGTTGATAGACTGACCAAGTTTGCACATTTCTTTTCTATATCATTAGATTACTCTGCAGCTCAAGTAGTTGAGTTATTCTTCAGGGAGGTCTGCAAGTTACACGAGTTACCTAAGACCATTGTCAATGATCAGGATAGTAGATTCACATGTACCTTCTGGCAGGAACTATTCAGATTAGTGGAGACCGAACTGGCTACCAGCACGAGTTATCATCCCCAGAGCGATGGACAAACTGAAATTGTCAACGAGTGGATTGAAGGATATCTGAGGAACTACGTAACAGGGCAGCAGCGAACCTGGATCAAATGGCTACACTTAAGGGAGTACTGCTACAATACTACCTATCACATGTCTATTAGGATGACACCTTTTAAGGCATTATATGGCTACGAGGCCTTGGACTATGCAGATTTAGCATTTGGAGACGGTAGGGTTCCTAAGGCAAAGGATTGGATACAGGACAGACAAGATATTCTTAAAGTCTTGAAGGAAAACTTACAGACAGCTCAGAATCAACAGAAGTTATATGCAGACAAACACAGGGTTAAGCGGAGCTTTGAGGTAGGGAATTTGGTATACTTAAGGCTCCAACCTTACAGACAGTCTTCGCTTAAGAAGAAAGGAGCGAAAAAGTTAAAACCTCGCTTCTATGGACCCTACAGAATAATCAGGAAGGTGGGAGACGTGGCATATGAACTAGAACTACCACAGGAAATTTAAATTCACAATGTATTCCATGTGTCCAACCTGAAAAAGACCCTTGGGCAACACATTGCTCCATCAACAGAATTACCTCCTTTAGATGATGAAGGAATACTGACACTGATTCCTGAACGGATCATACAGACTAGAGAAAGGAAACTCAAGAACAGGGTAATTAGGGAATACTTGGTTCAATGGAGAGAACTACCGCCACAGGATGCTACATGGGAAGGTGAGCAGGTATTGCAGCATCCCAGTTTGCAGTTGCTTGAGGACAAGCAATCTCAAGCGGGGAGGACTGTAATGTCCTCATCTGATTAGGCATTGAGGACCAAAACTGCTAACCTATGTGATTCCTGTGGGTTCGAGCAGTTACTGACAGTTAGGGAATCATCTAAAGACTGATGCCATCTATAGAAAATCTAGGGCATCAATATGTTATCAGCATTAAGTCAAGAAGGGCCACCGTGGCCAAAGGCCACCGTCATGCATGCCATCTAAGCATTATTTAATGATGCATGCACCCATTTAAGTCTCCATGCGCATGCATGCAAGTCAACTGCAAATTAGAAATTAAAGTGACCTAATTAGGTCAAAAGTTAGGGTTTTCGCAGTTGAAAGTTATAAAAGGGAGATAAAGTGAAAAGAGACTTACTTTTGATGATTATTATTTTGGAGCTCTTGAATAGCAGCACAGCAGTTGGGGTTGGAGACGGCGTCTTCAGCTAGCAGGGTTTCGGCAGTGAGATATCTACCCTAGTCTCATTCAGGGTAAGCCATATAGGTTCATCATTTTCCCTTCCATTCATTCATAGTTATCCAGTATACTGCAGAGATTGTTGCAGGGGCACATGTGCAGTCGTAAGGGGTTTTCAGCCAGAAAGCCCTAATCATTTGTTGGGTCTTCAAATCTCAGTTTTACTTCGCAACCCAAGCACCATTCTCATCATCGGCATCTTACTCCAGTACCCAGTGATTATCAAATCCGATCGTGCTCATCCTGAGCAGTTATCAGCCATTTCGGGATTAGGGGAGCGTGAGCAGCTGCACCTCTAGAACAATTCGCTAGCCTGCCTAGAGACCTCAGAACTTCCGCATGTGCCAGGCATTCTCTCCGGCACGGGAAGGCTATCAGTCCTGCAAATCAACAGCTTCATCGGACACCTCCTTCACTAAAAACGTCGCCCTTAGCTGATCTGGGGTTCGTGCTGCTGGGGTTTCACCGAAAGCAGAAGATATCAGTTCATTTCCGATTCAACTCTTGATGCATGCATACTCTCTCAGGAGCAGTCTAGCTAGCTTATCAGTGGTAAGTGTTCATTCTATCCCACAAACCCTAACCCTAATTTTTGCTATAAAATAGGGATTTTTGCATGGCAGTTTGCATGCCCGGTTGTATCAACGTATTTGTTTAGAATTAGAAAATATCGGGATTTGGGATATTACACAGAGACAACTACCTGACTTAAGCTCCTTACAAACACAAAAATCTTCAATGGAGTTGCATATAAAAAGGGCTAAATCCAGTCAGAAGTCATTAACTTGCTTTGCCCAAATCTCATATGCATTCAGGGAGTTTGCTGGAACGTCAAGTAGAATGGGTTTGTTCAAGTATCCATAACCAAGAAAATCAATGGCATGAACTCTGTGACATTGCAAGAAAAGGTAGATTCATCCTCCAGTGATTACTGTTTGCATTAAACTGGTATATCATAACCTTGCGAATTCCAAACACTCAAAGAAGCTAGGAAGTAGTTTTTTTATAGCTGTATACTGCTATACTATTCTGCAAAAAAGCTAATGCATCATACTAACAGTTTCTCTATTATTAATTTGATCCTCCTCAAAACTGGCAGCCATACACTATCATTCATGCTGAAAAGTCACTCCTGTTGTGGGCTGTAATCTCCCCTGAAATAAACATTCTCTATTTACTGACCTGTGAAATGCCTTCAACAGAGTCTTTCTGGCTGCTTTGCTATGCTGGTTAATCGACCAGAGTTCCTTCTGTAATCTGCTGACTGTTACAGTCCTGAAACTCTCCATTATATCCCATGCCCACTATCAATATCTCCTTGACATGCTACCAGGAACTATGTTTAAACGCCCTACCACCAGCTACCCAACAGAAGAAAATCCATTATCATTGGTACAACAATTATATTCTGGTGTGTCCTGTTGCTTCAACAAAATATAAACTTGCTTGAGTACCAAATGCTCCAAGCAAAACTAGTATACTATCATGTTCTACTAATTCGTGTCCAGGATATTATATATCAGCTTGTCTTGGACTCTTAGGTCTGTAACCTAGCCTCCAGCAGGTCAGATATATATATATACTCTTTTGTTTCTTTGGCACCTTTATTAGCACCTTCACCGGTGCCCTTGGCCAGTCCTTTGTCAATATATTCTGCACTAAAAAGCCATGAAACAGATCTCATCGGTAGTACTCTCACTGCTGGTCACATCAGGCCATCCTTTACTGCTAGCTGCTGTGTGAAGAACCTATATTAGGCCAAGGGATATACCTACTGTCACCTGACTACTGCTGCAAAATAGAAGTGTCTTCAGCTCCGAATACTCATTTGCTTCTGAGATCACAGCTGGAAGAATGCTCAAAATGCGGAGAGGCAATTTGAGGGATAAAACCATGGAAAATGAAACGGATCCTGCAATTTTGAAACGAATCTTGAAATATATTCAGCGTTTTGATGCGCTGATCCCCAAAAAACTGATTTTTTTTATTGAAAAACTTCCAAAACCCTGAACTCATAAAGGCTAAGACCCTAAACCCCATTCCTGATCAAGGTATGATCTATCCTTATGTCAAGATCTGCTCTCAAGATCTGATCTATCAAGTTTTTCTCTCAGGGTTTGATGTATCATTATGGTCAAGGTCTGATCTATCATTATATGCTACATTGTTGTTCACCCTCTTAGTCCTCCCATAGCCTTCAAGAAAACCACTTCATTCACTACTGCTATGAACATCTGGATGTGGCTCCCAAAAACCCTGTTATGACCTGCTTCATGCTCATATTGAAATGGTCTTCAAAATTGTCAATTATAAATGATGGGTTTTAAGTTATCAAATTATTATTTATGATACATAATTGGCTAATAGTAATATGCATGAGAACTCTCTTTTTTGTTACAACTTATAACTTATAGTTCTACTCTTGTGGTTCCTGAATGATTTTGATTCTTAACTCTATCTTCCTTATTTATTAGAAAAATATTTTTATATTTTTCGTATTTGCCGTTTCCCTTCCATGTACGAATCCTGGCTTTTAAAAAATTTTGCAGATCCATATCTGTAGCCTGGTAACTTAGTGAAAAACATTGTTGGGTTGCTTCCTCAAGAAGACTTGTCACTTCAAACTGAGTATTGATATGTGGGGTCCTCTGTGGAGAGACTGCAGGTGGGTGTATGCTAAGCAGCTTCAGCTGTATGATACCCAAAAGCTTTAACCCCAGTTACACCAAAAGCATTTTTTGGAACTAGTTCTTAATAGCTTGATGAACTTCTTTCAATCTAAGGACAGATGGATCTGCAATTTACACAGTGTTTGATCCGTTCACTTGTCTTGCAATCTTTGGATCTTTCAATGGCTAGTTATTTATCATGGGCTGCCATCCAAGGGCCATTTGGCTAAGAGTGGATTGGCAGATGGGCTTTGTCTAGTTTGTGGTAAACCAGAGATAGTGAAGCACATATTTTGGCATTGCCAATTTTCCAGAGACTGCTGATAGGCACAAACAGGATCAACACTCGGCTTTTTTTAGATTAAGGTGCATTGGAGAGCTGCAATTTTTGGCGAATCCAAATATCTTGTGATCTCTCCTTTCACATGACTTTGGAGCTGCCTAAGAGTTACTGCCTTGTTCTCTACCTAGAAGCTGAGATGCAATTTTGGTTATACTAATGAGATCAATTCAATTCAATGCTTTTATTGTAACTGGTGGGAAGAGGTATGTATGCAATTGTTAGCTAAAGGAATTTTGCTCATTAGAGATGCTAAAGAACTAGATGCTCCAGCATATTCTGATATAGTTTCTGCTCTAGTAGAGCTGAGGAAGAGCATATAGTTATGCCTCCCACTTTTTCTTGTTCTTCTGTCAATATCTCTATTTTAATATAAGATGTATTTTCAATAGTAGTAATAATAGATTTGGATAAAATGCTCCTAACCAGTCCTCAGCCAGAATTCATAATTTCATGCAAACAAAAAAAGTGCATGTTATTTGGAAAAGTAGGAAGGTAGAACAAGTATTGAACGAGAAAAGAAAAGAATCTGTAAGCTTTGGACGTCAAATCATACCAATATCACTGTGGCATCATCCTTTGCATGCAACCAATGGAAGAAAAGGGGAAATAAACGCCTGAAATAAGCTAGGATAACGAGTCCCATTGCCTCAATCAACGGTTCAATATGCTGGAGCCAT
The DNA here is from genome assembly GCA_001517045.1 of Pseudotsuga menziesii. Classification (NCBI taxonomy): domain Eukaryota; kingdom Viridiplantae; phylum Streptophyta; class Pinopsida; order Pinales; family Pinaceae; genus Pseudotsuga; species Pseudotsuga menziesii. The sequence goes on from LPNX010134389.1 coordinate 313,689, forward strand.
ATTGTGCAGCGTTCCTTATCTCCAGTGTGCCTCTCCATCTCTCCAAGCATTTCGTTCAATATTTCTCCATACCTGTTTACTAGAAAGATGCTTGATCGTTATTGTTAGAATAATATGATATAGCTGAAATCATATGTACTAGAATTTATGCAATGCCACATAAAAAATTAAAAAAAAATTAACCATTCAATTTCTAAACTTTTGTCAACAGATGTTCAAGCTACTATAGACCTTAACACATCAGTTCGACAATATTAATGCATCAAGAATGCCAAAGAAAATATACAATATGTCATTACTAATTAGCATGGACTATAGGCATGAGATTCATTACAAATACTAGGCCCTAGTGGTCTAAAATATACCAATAAAGGATGGTGGATGTATTCAACTTTCCATGTTTAGACTGTTTTTTATTTGACCCTCAACAACAATACCATTCATTATATCAAAGGAATCAATGGATGGCATCATATTCCAAAATAAGGAAGCGATGCAAAGGCCCAGCAGTCTGCCTTAGCATCAAACTCTAAAGAGTTTATATCTTCCCTATATAATTTCCTCTGTAATGAATATTGAGCAGCTAATTTAACTTTAAAAATAGGTATTGTTAATGCAAACCCTGCAGCCCCAAGATTGGCAAGTGAATCAGCTGCTAAACTGACACAACTATGGATTCCCAACTCAACGTGTCACTATCGGAAGGGAATCCTCATTTAGGTTTACCAGGCCCAACAATAAACAAGCCTAGACTAACCAAGGGAGAGACCCTAGCCAAGCTTTTTCTAAGGTTGAAAGATATCCTATCTAGCCCCAAATACTGGCCTAGCTATATTTTTAAGTTAATGTGCCTCCTTAAGATATTCAATGAAATATGAAAGACACAAATCAGTATAATCAATGCTATACAAATAAATTATACAAAGAAAATGCTTGCAAAATGAAATAGACAATATGGACTTTAAAGAGTGACAATCCCCAAACCAAGGCTTATAGTCAATCGGAACTGTTGAAACAATTTTAGTAGCTGGGCTACTATCAATCTCAGACCAATTGTCCTAGGCCAGAGCTAGTTCTTTACATGAGTTGAGTATTCAGTGCCACATTGATGATCATGGACAGAGTACATTCAAAGGCAACTAGACTATTCGAAGCAATATTATCAGAGAGCCCTTGTCACTTCCGAGTCTTTTTCATGATCCCGGAGGGACATTTGTTATGTGTAATGTCCATTTTTAAGAAATTTTATTAAAATGACCAATTTTTCACTTTTTTCCCTATTTCGACCTTTGACTAGTTTTGATGTCTAGGTCTTCAATGGACCCAAATGCTCTCAAATCTTCTGAGAAGGTATATAACTGGTATTAAGACTTGAATGTGATGTTCACGGATGATTTATGACCCTACAAACACTTCTGCAAACTTGTTTGATATTCTGGCCAAGGTAGGAGTTTTCACTAGCAAATTGGGGTTCCGATTCCCCCAAGGTAAATGCTGAAAATGGCTTTCCAAATGCTCCCAAACCCACTCGAATTTCTGAACAGAGGCAGAGAATGTTTAAGGGACATTATTAAGGTCTCATGTGCATCATTATTCAGTTTATAAAGGATGTTATAACCCTCTCCCTAACAGCTACAAAATCACTAGTTCGACCCTTGGGGAAATGGCATCAAATCTTCTCCAAATGCAAATAAATTGAGTAAGATGACTTCAAATGCTTAAGTGTTGTATATGAAACTTGTAGTACTCATCAATGGCAGTCCATTCATCATAAATATATCAGAGAAACATTTTTTCATTCGAAATTATCCGCATTAGAATGGCATACATCAATATAGTGGGGAAATGGTCATTGTTTGCTCATTAATAATCAATTTTACATACAACCATTTGGTATTTCGACCTGAGACTTTTTGAAGATGAAGAAAAGAGTATATTAAGCTTATTACAATCAGGAATGGACCATGAGAAGCTCTCCCAAAGAGTACAATAGCTCACCCAAAGCGCAATCCCTCCATGAGCAAGAATATGCAATAAAGACTAGAAATGGTTGAGAGGATGTGTTGCACTAGAAGAAACCACAAGCTGCCATGTAGCTTACACCTGCAAATACCACTCCATTAAAGCTCCATGAAAGACCTGAATGGCCTCTCTAAACACCAACTTGGATTGGAATCTTTCACCCTCGAAATTGGCTAAGGCAAGAAACTAGTCATCCACTAGCTCTCTCTCTTCACAAATGCAAATTTCTCAAATGATCAAAAGCCCTTCTCTTGGTTGATCCCTGTATTTTATAAACATCCTTAGCCTTCTAAGGTTACCAATCCATCCACAAACTCAAGCCCATTCGAATTAGGGTGTGTGCTCAAGATTTGTTATGTGTCCTCCCTTCCCTAGCCTTCCATCTTCCCCCAATTCGAGCAGGGACCCATTGAGCTTCCCCAACTCACATGAGCGCCCTCTTGGATGCTAAATATAGGCCTGACATGTCATAATGGTCAAATGTCAGCCTTCAAGTCTGCAATATGTCATAAATGTCATAGCATCTTCATCATTGGTGTCATAGATGCCATAGATGTTAGGGAATCTAGCCCCAAGTGTCCAAGAAGCTCCAATTTGACTCTTCCTCTCCCATGTAAGTTACATTTCCTTCCAAATTCGACCTATGATGCATATGGCCAAGTGTATTAGCCTTCTAACTCATCCAAGAACATTAGGCTTCCCATGGATTCAAAATTGCAAGACGAGGATGCCATGTGGCACAAAAATTCTAGCTTGTGTGGGCCCCATAATCTCCATGTGTCTCCATGCTCCATTGCCACTTCAATTTTCTCTCGTATTTATTTAATTGGCTCCATTATTAAATATTTATTCCATTCTAATGTCTGAACATCATCTATTAGCGCCCTTATTAAAATTCCAAATGTATCCATCCAACCTAGGAAACTAGTAGGATTGATGGAATTGTCCTGCTATGCAATTATTTAAAATGGGGACATTACATTATGCCATTGGTTAACTCTATCAGAGCAGTAGAGAAGCCTGATGATTCATCCTTCCTTGCTATCCAGATGTCAGACGTATTTCAAATCCAATTGACCAAGCAGGTATATGGCATGAGGTTCGTGCTCCTTGTATATCTTATTAATCTTAGTAGATATGAATTGGCATGTGTAGTTAGCATTGGTGATCATAATCTATTGGTTTCTTGTGGGTTTGTGATTTGAATAGTTAAGTGGCAGTAGTGTTAAGCCTCTAGTATATGCTCACTAGTAGGATTAGTTTCTATACAAACTAGATCGTTCTCCTTTTAGTTTTGCACCACCTTCACTTGTCCTCCCATCCATCCATTGTTCCGTACTACAAACTTCAACTCCTTGACTTGGATAAGACTGATGTGCTTAAAGACTCCCCCCCACTATGACCTCTATGCTTCGATAGACCCCATGGTTTTTCTTGTGTCTCGGCTCTGGAATGTGTGGCTACCTAAGTAACAGGACACTTCCAAATAGGGCATGTGTCCCGTATTCCACGTGTCGGACAGGACACTTGCCCTAATACATGTTTGACACCAAATTTTTCGTGTCCTGAAATCTAGACACTTTCCAACACGTGTCCGACACGTTCCAGGAACGTGTCCTAATTTCTGGACATGTGTCCTGTCAAAAATGGTATAAAGGAGGAGGAGAATAGAGGAAAGAGGAACGTGTCCTAATTTCTGGACATGTGTCCTGTCAAAAATGGTATAAAGGAGGAGGAGGATAGAGGAAAGAGCTACGACAATAATGCTAATTTTAACATGGAGCAGCAGGAGGATGATTGATAGTGGCTAGTACCATTGATGAGCTATGATATTCTTCCCTATGGCTATTTAGTATTTTTATTTTGTATCTAGTAGTACTGTAGATACTAGACTTAGTACTAAGTAGTATCTACACTATTTTGTATTTGTCGGGAGCATTCTCTCGATATCTATGTAATACATTTTGATTTGTGTGGTTTGATGAGAAATATCAAATATGCAGTCTATGGTTCAAAGTTCATGATTCATTGATAACTTTATTATTGATTCATCATTGTCAAATTTCAATTGAATGATATTATGTTTGACGTACATTGTATATACTTCTAGTTTATAAAAAATGTAGATCTTTATGTATTTTTTTAATATATATATATATATAACGTGTCCATCGTGTCTTATTTCTGGGGTCGCCGTGTCTCGTGTCGAATACTCGTATTTTCGTGTCATGCATCCTTGTGTCATGTGACTTAGGTGGCTACACTTTTAGTTGGTCACCGTATGTGTCTCCCTTAGTCCTTGCAGCAAGTATTCTGCATCTTATGAAATCAAAGCATTAGCTCACATAAACATTATATCTAAAGGGATGCAAAAGGCCAAATGTCAGGCCATGAAATGAAATAAAAATGCCTCAAAGAGTTGTGTTTCTAAACACAAATTCAAAAATGCTACAATTGGTTGTGTTTTTCAACACAAAATTGAAGAAAGTCGAGACTTGCAATGAACAACAAGTGATTATATAATGTCTTGCAATGAATGGAAAGCAAGGAGTCTATTGGAGGCCCTCTAAACATTCTATCCATTTGTGAGACACCTCCATTCCCTAGAGTTCCTCTATCCAGCACATGTCACCATGGTCTCTTTTTTCCCCTATATCTGAGAGTCCATTAAGTCTATCCAATAAGTCAAGCAATCATTAAGCCTAGCCGCCTTATCCCATTCCATTTCACCCAGTGTAATGAGGAATGATCTCTTTTGTAGATTGGATTTGTTGCCCACCTATTTCGACTGGGTGGCAACTCCATGTACATGAAGATGTACATAGTTGTATAAATTGTACCATGGAAAAATCAAAGGATTTTTCACTTCTGCAGGGCAATTGCCCCTTTGTAAAACGAAATGTCCACTCCCCTGCGTGGGAAAATTAATGTAATTATATGTGCTAGTGTGGGTCATATGATATGGATGCCACACCATGGAACTGGTTGTTAGGGAAGTCCCCTCATCGAGTGTTTTTTCCCTTTCCAATTAATCTTGTTGTGTAAACGATTTTAATTGGTTTGGTTTTTCACTCAAAATCCTCCAAAGTGGTGACGGGCGTTCTAATGGTCAAGTCCATGGGGTGGCTAAGGGTTCAAAATGTTATTCATGACCATGCTAGACATTTGTATAGAGTCTTGCGGAGTTTCGTTATGTTGTTGTATTTTTATTTTTTTTCTAGTTAATTAACTTCATCCCTTGGTGGTTAATTAACTCAGTTTTGATGTAATAATGTAATTGCTCAAGCACTGGCATTTTGTAATAGGGGCTATGAATGCAAGGTAAAATTGCTATGAAACCCCCTAAGCCACTGCTTCGAGTCCCATGTCATTCAGATAAGGAGTTGAGAAGTTAGACCAATTTTGGTTAAGTCATGGTATTTTTTCCTAGGAAATTAATTTAATTTCCAAGGGTGAAAAATTAAATTATTTGATTTTGAAGGAAAAAATCAAATAAAGCCATAGTAATTAAGTTTGGGGAGTGGCTAAGCATAGCCAAAATTTCATGGTCAAAATAAATGTCTGCAGATCTCCTAAGTGGGGTGTCCCTCTTATCTTAATAAAAGATTTAAAGTAAAAGATTTAAATAAGAGATTAAAAAATTAAAAATTAAAAATTAAAAAGATAAAAGATAAAAATAAATAAATAATAAAAAGATACAAATAAAAAATAAAAGATCAAAAATTAAAAAAGTTAAAAAATAAAATATTAAATAGAAAATCAAAAAATAAAAATAAAAAGATAAAAATAAAAAATATAAGATTAAAACTTTAAAATAAAAGATAAAAGATAAAAAATAAAAGAATAAAAAGTTAAAAACAAAAGATAAAAAATTAAAATTTGAGTCAAAGGGGCCCCCACTTGGTCAAAAACCCTAGATCTAAGGGTGTGGATGGATTGAGGCATGGATCAAGCACCCAAGCCATGGATTAAGAAGTAACTAAGCCATTTGATTGGTTGAGAGGGGTGCAAAGTTAAATACCTAGATCTAGTGGTGGAGATTTAATATAGATCTAGATCTAATCTTGGCCATTGATCTTCAAGGGGTTGGGGTCTTCTTCAACTATATAATGAGGGTTTCACTCCCTCATTTGACATCTTCTCCCATGCTATTGTTATGCTGCCGGAATCTTTCCCTACTCTCTTCTCATATTGTCAAGCATTTGGCCCAAGCCTCTTGCCATTTTTTTTGTATTGAATCTTGCCCTAGTTGGGCCATAATAGAAGAATACTTTGGAGGAAATTTGTGCCATCACTCTACATCTCATGCATTCTTGTGGTGAGGTAACTTGTATTGTATTTTTATTTGCATTTGTACTAGCTTAGATAGCTCTCCACAAAGTATTTTATGGAGGGATCTGTAAGTAGAAGTATTTCTACTTCCATTTGTGAGTTTTTTCAATAAGATTTATCAAAGTATTTTGGTAGGTTTATTGGGTACTCACCTCTTTGCTTACATTTGCAGCTCTCTCAAGTTTATTTACAGGTTTTCCAAGCCAAGAAGGGCTCCTCCAAGTGTTCATTTTTCCGAAATTTCAATTCGGCCATTTTTTGTTTTCCTTCATAAAACTGGGTTTTATTCACTGTATAGTGAATATAACCCTTGTTTTAGAGCCCCCATCCATATTATATTAGTATAGACTTTTATTTCTACTGTTTATATGCTGTTTTCAGCCCCAAAACTTTCATTTTTAGCTGCTGAAATTTCATATTTTTAAAATTTTAAAGTTCAGATTTTTCTGTAAAATTTCTGGGTTTTACACTAATTATTTCTAACTTTCTGTTTTAGTTTTCTGCAGTAATTTCCAGTAAGTAAAGTTGCTGGTTTTTTGCAAGTTTTTGCACAGAAAGAGGGGGTTATGCTGCCCTAAATTTGCCAGAAAAAACCTAGCTAAAATTTGGTCCAAAAGAAGCCCTAAACTACACTTCTTCTCTCTCTTCTATTACATTGTAAACCCCAAATGAGAAGTTCTCTTTGGGGTATTTCTCTACTGTAAATTTGTATAAGTAGTTGCTTAAAGTTAGTTTATTATTTGCAGTTTACCCACCTATCTCTGTGACAGACCACTATCTCTGTTACAGAGATTGTTGTGTGGTTAGGATAATCAGTTTTATTTCTGTTTACCCACCTATCTCTGTTACAGACCACCATCTATGTAACAGAGATTGTTGTGAGGTTAGCTTAAGCATTTTGTTTTATTTCTGTTTACCCACCTATCTCTGTGACAGACCACCATCTCTGTCACAGAGATTGCTGTGCGGTTAGGCATTGTTTTAGTTAGTTGTACTTTCCTTTTCAAGTTTTATTTTTCTGTTAAAAGGGGTAATCATACAACCCATCTATCCTGTGTATCCTCTATCCACTTGTCATCTCCCTTTAGGGACTTCAAGTTGGATATGAAAAGCAGGAGAAGTGGGGGCTTAGTTAATTAAAACAACATTCATTTTCCTGCTACAAATCAAACACATTTTATTTTTCAAGTCCAAGATCAAATACTAGCACCTCCCATAAGGGATACTGCTTGGTTGATCTTGTTGACAGCTTAAAATTTACCTTGCATGTTAACCACCAAGACTTAAAATTTACCAACAACAACTTCACTATTTCCTGCTCCTCTACTCGGTTATCACCCTTAGGGGTACTCGCGAGATACGACAGGGGATAGAGAAGTCCTAGTCTAATAAGCATCCATCTTGCTATTTTTCCTGTCAACTAAAAACAGTGACCTCAGGAAGCTAGAAGGGGTAGTAGACCGAGGGGGGTCTCTAGGCGTTTTACGTCCTCCTTGTTGAGCACCGGGGCATTGGGGTTTGACCTGTGAGCTACGGGTGGGCTTTGCTCCCACTTTGTTGAGCGCAACAGCATTCCCTCTTTGACTGGAGAAGTACTAGATCGGGGTAGTCACACCACCGGTTCGAAAACTAAACTTTCACGAAGAAAAACTTTAATAAAATTTATTAAAATAAACCAAGAGACACTGCAAAACGTCCTACAAACACAGGTCATTACCTTTTATCTTTGCCTTGTTGTTCAAGGTTTTTATTGCAAGCTCTTCATTTTTCAGTTACAAGCATTTCATTTCAGTTTCGCAAACTCTTGTGGTGGCATCTTTAATTCATTGTTTAGTAATCTGTAGATCTTGTGTGACACATTTTTTTGGGTAATAGCTTCCATTTATTTAATCTGTTTATAACATTTGATACAATTGTGGATAATCATTCTTAATTCTTTGTAAGTTTGTAACTCGTAATCTTTCGACTCCATTTGTTAATAGGCACTGGTCTTCATTTATCTCAAGGTCTGCTTGTCATTAAAAGGAAATCTTTGCATTTGCATGCTGCTTGTCATTCCTTAGATAGTGTAAACCTTAGCTTCACACACTAATAAGATCCCTTTAATTTGTAATCAAATTAATAAATCTGGAACTTAGTATTCCGTAGGGACTACCCCCCTTGGCTCTGTTGGGATCTAGCCTAAACGGAGGAGTTGTGGACTGTGGTGACAGTGGTCCTCAGCTCTAACTTGCCCCCAAGGACACACAAAGCGGGTTGGAGACTTCCCCGTGTCATAAAGTGTGTATTAGGCGGCAACAGGATTGAATGTGAAAGTGAGTATATGATAGGCACTTCATTATTTACTATGCGACTGGTTTGATTATAAAGTCCAAATTATGTATTGGTTGTATTGATCACCACTATTTCATGCTACTAATGCTTCTAGTCTACTACTAATATGATAAGGAACGTACTACTTACACCTTATGTATGCAAAGACACTTAGAATTTGGCTTGGTCTCCATATTTGATCAGTTTTGACCTCGTCAATTGTTTGACTTGGTCAACAAGAAGGGCCCATAGATGGATGTGGCTATTATTGTTCGGTTGATGTATTTTGGTGCATTTGGAGGCCAACCGAACCATTCCATGCTTTAGTTTATAAAAATTTGCCCATTATCTTTAAGTTTATAAAATTGGTGGGCAAATTTTTAATTAAAAATGGTGAAAATTATTCACAGATTGCTATTATAGGTTGCTCCATGGTGTATGAGTAGTCACCATCCGTGCAATTATTTCAATGTTTCGAGCAAAGGTAGATGATGTTACGAGCATATTGAGTATTTACGGAGTATTTCAGCAGTTTAATTACAAATGATCAAAGTGGCCATGGCTTAGCAAGTGAAACGATGGGTAAGTGAATGGCAAAGAGGTGACTTGGGTTATGTTTCTATGGCACCAGAGATTCTCCTGGCACACTTTCACATGGGTTTTGCACCATCCGGCATCACTACTCTATTTCTCCATCTCCCAGGGTATTCACACTTCTCTTGGAGGGTCGCACTTTTGATGATGTATCTCATTGTCATATCATGTACCATGTGTAAAGTGTTCTTTAATGTCCTAGGAGGCATGACTTGGCCTGTAGGTGACTATTTTGATGTTATATCATGTATTATCATTTTACATCTTACATTTGGACGTTATGAAGCAACTCGCCCCCGCTCTAGTCTAGTGATCCATGTAGTGAGTGTGAGATTAGATCTCCTTTGATTATCATTGTATTATGTTTTAATCTCAACCATTAGTTAAAAAGTTGGTTAGGGATTTAGTCTCTCTCAAAACTATTTAAGATAGGATATCCCTCATTGTAATGAGAATTTGGATCTTGAGAGAAATAAAAGAAGATTATTCTAAGATTATTCTTGGCTCTTCTCTTTAGATTTCTTGTGGATGTTAGCTTCTCTTTCTTCTAAGATTTTCGTAAAACTAGGTCTAGATCTTTTTCCGAGCAAATATTTTAAACTTTGTCTTGGCAGGAGGGCATTTTCTCCCTAGTGCGAATTAGAGAGGGGACTCTCTCATTGGGGCGACTTCATCACAAGGAGTTTTTCTACATCTTGGATATCTATTGCTTTGTTCCATTTATCTATTGCGATCATTCTTATTTATGTCAATACAATAGCTTTGTTAATTCATTTTGATTATTGTAATTGCATTTTGCTTACAATGACCTCTTTGTTTTTGGAAAGGCGCACTTATGGATCTCATTGCTTGTTCGGGAATGGATGCTTGATGTATATGGTGTTATTGAGCAAAGGGAAAGGATCTACGTCAACTGACAGGATCCAGGTAAGTCCTCTAACAATTTTCTAGTTTTTCTTTTACTCCATTGTTATCCACAATAAATAAAAATTTGCTAAAACCCTCACTTGTAGTAACTAGGAAAATTCTTTGGGTCACATCATAGGGAATTTCATAAATTCGGCACTTGGGTATTTCTTACCATCCCTAAAAACCCCTAATAAACATGTTATCACAGATATGTCGTAGCTGGGTTACTATCATGTAGCATACAAATTTTCTCTTTTCCTCTGAAACAGACATATTAATGGGGATACAGGATGGATCATCATTATAGTATGAGCCATTCAAAGCATTTATTCAATATCAGATGCAGAGTATTTCCTTGCCAGGACTGAGATCTCCTTGTCCTTTGAGATGACTTCAGTGGTGACTTAGTTCATTCGAGCAGAGCAAGAGAGACGGTACACAATTCACAGATGGGCATATCAGTAGAGACATGTATATTGCCTCCTGGTAGGATTTTGCTCTCTAATGTACATTGTATACTAACACCTTTGACTTGTTATGTTATGATCATTATAGTGACCTATGCCTATATTATATGTTCTACTCATGATTAACTTGTGTTGAGAATGATTTGAGAATATGATGTTGAAGACCAATGCTTATGCCATGCTTTACACAACTTTTAAACTTTAGTGCTATGTTGGTTCCACGTATCATTTGTCTCCGCCCATCCAGTTTCATCCATGACTCTTTTTTCCCATGATTTTTGATTGAGTGAGACCTATGAGATTGAAGATCATCTTCCCCGTTTTGACCCCTATGCATGAAGGATCCCCTGTTGTTTTGTGTCTCAGCTCTAGGTTGTGCAACAAAATTTGTCGACGCCTTGATCCTTCTAGGCCAAGAGAACCCACTGGTGTTGGTTCTTGAGCTTAAGCAAGTTGGGTTTTGAAGCCTTGACCTCTCTGGTCGGTTGCCCCCAATGTTTGGTCCTGACTATGGATATTCCCCCCTAGTTGCCTAAAGACTGTCATCTAAAACTTGAAGCAATATGTCTACCATCATTACATGCATTATGTGTTATATGCTATATACTGAGAAATGAAAGCCCTCAAATAAAGTTGCAAACTATGTATTTAGACACAAACTCAAAAAATGGCTATGAAATAAAATTGTGAAAGGCCCAAGTAAAGCAGTGGATAAATAAATGCTAAATTTAAAGACTGTTGGCCATCTTATGTTAAATGTAATGATTAATCCCTCATGGAGCCTACGGGTTTTGAAGTGAGATGGAGTAAGGGGCAGCTAATTCTAAGTGTCCCTTAGGATCTCTTCACTACAGTTTCTTGTGTACTCAACGCAAGGGTCCTAGAAAAGATCCTTACGGAGCTTGATTGTTAGCTTGGATGTGAGACGTAGAATTCAAGATCAAGTAATGAGGTTTAAACTTAGTGTTGGTTATCAAAAGATTTCCAATCATAGTAAACATGTGAAGCTTAAATTCTTCACACAAAACCGAAATAATACAATAAAATCGCCAACACTAATCAAACCAACCAACACTTAAACAAGAGTTTTAGATACTTAATAAATTGTTGCACTTGTGAAGAATAAAGATACTTGGATTAGGATACTAAGAAGCTTCTAGATATGTTGGTTTTATAGAGAAGGGAGAAGCATTAGGGTTTGAAAATTAATAAGCCAATCGTTTTCCCTTCTCTTTCAAGCTTCTTTCTGCATGGATAATATAGGTGGAGAAAATTAGCTAAGCAAAAATTAATAAAATAGAAACCCTAAACTAGTGCCCGGTAAGATCTATTGCTTGGACATATGGAGTCATTTAAGCTCATATAAAAATCAGAATTAGGTTAATGAATCTTCAAGGGAAGACATGGATACTCAAACCCCCTTCTTGTCTCGATGTGACAATTCAAATTCATTCGCTCCAACTCCTCTTTGGCAACTTGCAAAACAAGGGAAATAGTCCAAACCCTACAAGAAGCTCAAAAAATCATTAGTAAAAGTCATAATGATTAAAATCGAAATTTAAACAAGTGTGGTTGCAGCAAACAAATAAAATAAATCATGAAATTAATTAAGATAGGCAAGATTGCAGCAATCACCTAGCTCTTTACAATGACTACGAAAAATTAATATGATTTACCTCATATTAGTAACGATCATCCAATAATAAATCACCCCACTACCATATGCTTCCACAATAGAAAATACCAAAGCAAAAGAATAGAGACTAATTTTAGAAATTTTATTGCATAGACAAAAATTCTCCCTTTACAAGTGAAAATGGCCCTCTTTATATAGACTAGAGGAGCCAATTTTCCTTTGGAGAAAATATCTAGGGTTACAATGAGTTTGTTGCATGAATAATTGGGTGATGATCATCCCAAGGAGTTGGTTACTAGATCAATGGTCTAGCACCACTCTCAAACAATAAAATATTTGCCACAAGTGCCAAGTCGTGCTAGGGTTTGAGGGGCCTCCTAGGCCTAGAGAACAAAAAATAATAACATAGTTAAAATACCATGGGTCTCCAAAATACCAAGGTGAGGAGAACCATCCACAAATTCCATAGGTCGTTTCCTGGATCCAAGGAAATGTTTTGACCCTTCTTAAGCAATTTGTTGGCTTGTGAGGGTGTCATCCTTCTTTGTTGGAGAAAAATAATTAAAATTCCTCATTACCATAGGGCTATTTAAATATAAAAGGAAAAATACCATGGGTTGTTTTTTCATTCCACTCTTTGATTCCAAAAACCAATAATTACTTTTTTACCAAGCCACACGTTTTGGAACAAGGAGGGCATCCTAGGCCCTTTAGGAGCAAATCTAATAGATGCGACTTAATGTTCACTTGAGTTTGCCTTTTTAAGATCCCAAGATGCCTTAACTTATGTGCCAAAATGCCAACTCATCAATTTCCGTCCACATGTGTGCCAAAAGCATCCTTTTGATGCAAGATGTTTTAGGCCTTTTTAGCTTAAATAATTTATAAAAAATTAAAAGTGCAATCTCAACTTAAATTTAGACTTTCATATGCATTTTATCCTTTAAATGACTTAGGAGGCACAACTTAGGAATTTTTTAATGAAAAACCTTAGGTGTGCACTTAATTAATTCATATTAAGCTTGATTTTTAACAGTGTAACCCATGTATGTTGGATAACTACGAGATGAAAAACGTTGGGCAAGGAGAGAGTTGTTCTAAGTTGGTTTCCCTCCTAAGAGCCCAAATAACCCAAAACTTTGTCACAATAGAGGATATTTCATTTCCAACTGCATGCATATTTTTGTCAACTTGTTTATCGACACTACGAAGGAGCCCTAGTAAAATCTAGCCAAACTTATATAGGAAGTGAAATGAAAAGGTTTGAATGTGTAGAAGGGCCAATTGGGTGACAAACTCTATCTTTAGATCTCTAAAATATCCATTATAACCTTCCCTTGCACGTCCATAAAAACCTACACTTGCTACACTAAGGAGAAGCCCACCATCTTTCTAAAAGTGAATAATCTGAGGCAATAATTTATGAATATGGTTGTTTATGATAGTCATTGATGACAACATTAATAACAAAGGTGAAGTGTGATGAACAAGGCATTGAAGCCATTAATGACTAAAGATTGATGACAAGGCCATGATAGTTGGGCAAGAAGGACAATGGAAGGACAAATGACCCATATTGTGGTCATTTATGGCTTAATAAGGGTATGGAACCCTTAAAGAAGGTTATGGTGCATATAAAGGCTTGGAACCTACTCATGGTGGTCAAATGAACCCTTGAAGATTTTTACATTTTTTCATTGAAGCCCTTGCTATGTTGTATGTGCTATCACATATATAGTAGCCAAGCTACCATATTCTATTTTTAGATTCTAGTACACTTTTTCAACCAATTCCCTTACATATGAGATGCTGAGATGAGCATCTATGATGGATCACTATTTTATGATGGACTATAGTACTTTCCCATGTCATGACTGAGTCTCAAGACACTCAGATTTGAAGACTGATGTAGCCATTTAGCCATTAACAGAGCAGTCAGTATTGCCCAGAGTTGCAACAGCAGTTTCTCAGTGGACAAGCGTTGGTTCGGACTGGTTATTTACAGGTATATGACTCGGCAGTTATTACCTTGTGTTATGGTTAATATTGCTTTTATACTCATTCTTGTGACATGTCTTAGCATTTAGTGTCATGATCTGGCGATCATATAAATATGTGGACTTGGTTGTATTGATATTATGTATGAATGTCCCTACTAAGACCTAGAAGTTCATGACCCATACTCATTGGTTTTACCCTCCTTAAAGAGAATAGAGGTGATCATTCCCACCATACTTTGGCTTGCTAGTGTTGGTCTCATTGTTCACTATCTCCACCCATCCATTACCTTCCAGTTATGTTTATAACCCGACCTATTACTTGACTAGTGGCATGGAGGACCTTCCCCCACTATAGCCTCTTTGTTGGATAAGCTTCCTTGTTTATTTGTGTCTCGGCTATGAGTTGCCTACGTTGTGTTGGCTAAACCTGAAACAAATAGCGCTGTCATCAATACAATGTATATGGAAAACAATGTTATCAAAACCGGACCGGTTGTCGAACCGGTCGACCCTGAGAACCAGAACCGGATAAAAACCGGGAAAACCGGATCAAAAAACCGGTTAAGCAAAAACACATTAAATATTCACATTTTCAATAGATATAGATATATTCATGTGCATCCCTGTGAATTCATTAGGCGACCAGTGCCTAATGAAGTCCAAAAGGGTGAATGAAAGAGTTGTGTGATTTGTAGAATTCTCGATGATGGAAACAACAACACATATGCAATTAGTTGATCAAGCACAAGCTTATATTATAGCCCAAAATGTAAGTACAACAGCACATGCAACAATAAGAAAGATAATTATGACAGCAAAAATCCAAGTACAGCATATATGTATTCAGTCATCACATCTCATTCAGTATTTATAGCGACATTTGACAATGAACAGCAGTATACACAATGGTATCATTTATGTGTCAAAACCTGATTTCTTATGCATGTATACGGTCTAATTCATATCAACGTTATGATATTAGTTAAGCATTCATTTTGGATAAGGAAGAACCGTGAACATTCAATCAAAAGCACTCAACCATACTATGTGTGGGACTGTGTGCAGACTATGTGCATTTAATAAGTGCAGCAGTATGTATTCAGTCATCTACTCAAGCACTTACAACAGCATTAAAGAGTCAGTGTTATAAGGGACAATATCATTCACTAACATAGTATAATCATCATCATTATTCTAGCATGCAACCATAGGTTTCAGACTTTAATTAGTATCGTTTGCACCAGCAGTAAATCAGTATAGTAGTGAATTTTTGGGATTTTAGGTTTTTGTCTGAACCGGCCGGTTTTTTATGGAACCGCCGGTTTGAAGAAAATAGACCGGTTTTTTCCTTGAACCGCTGGTTTGCTGTCCAAACCGGCCAAAAACGGTTTGAAGACGGGATTTGAACCGATCTTGCCTATAAATCGGTCCAACCGGCTGGTTTTTTCAAAGCCGGTCCGGTTCTGATAATATTGATGGAAAAGAAATGAATATCTTGTGAAAAGCCCATTCATGTAACAAGTGTTTCTAAACACGCATGAATGCAAGGCAAGCCTAATGAAATTGATTTTAAAGTATGAATGTGAAATGTGAAATGTAAAACCCATACATTAAGTGTTTTCAAACACGCATCGAGCATGAAGCCTCAATAAATATAAATCCATGTAACAAGTGTTTTTGAACATGCATGGAAAAAGGCTATGGAAACTCAAAGGCCCAAAAAGCATGGTTCTTAAAAGTTATATCTAAAAGATTGTTGGCCTCACTTGTATTTGATATGGATTGTGAACATTTGTCAAGGTGAATAAGCACATATGAACGTAACTTACCCATTTGTGAGACACTGCCATGCCTTGTGTTATTGCTTGTCCGGCATATGCTAGAGTGAGTATCACCTTTCCATATCCAAAGTGTCACGATGTCAAGTTAACAGTCACCCTTTATCCTAGCCTTTTGATTTTTAGCCTTCATCCTTCACTAGCAAATTGATTACAACTATGAAGTGAGTATGGTCTTGAAAGTCTGGTCTAAGTCATAATTAATAATTAACAAAACTCTATATATTTGGTTGGTAGATCGCCAGTAAAATGATTACTACTTGTTATAATTGTTACTTGAATGATTTGTAGAACATGTCTTAACCTCTAACACTTGCAGCAGTGTGATGTTAGCCTAGGTCATATTATTGGTCATGTTGACTGGGTATTCAGCATTATTTGATCATTTACAGATTATTATCATTTTATATGTTTGGGCATATTACATATTGTACATGATCATGCATAGATCCGTAGGGTGTATGAGTATGCATCTTGTATGGATTTGGGCTCCCTGAGTCCAATGAGACAGTTTGTTTTCAGTTCCGGGCAGTTACAGTGATGATTTGTCTCAGTATACCATTCTGGTGCAGTTTTTCCATGTTAAATGGCTTGTTAGAGCAAAGGGATGATTTGATTGGTTCACCTAGGGCGTTGTATGAGGAGGGGGTTGCCCAGCCACTTGTTCTTACCATTATACCCCCCTCCCAAAGACCCTGGTGGGCTTAGTTGGACAACGCAGGCACTCCAGGGGGCAATTTGGGCAGGTTCACAGTTCCTGAGGCAAATTAAAAATGGTGAAAATGGCTACTGAGGAATTCGATTTGGGATACTAAGGCAAGGGAATGGCAGGGATAAGCTTTGATGATGAGTGTGATGTCTTCCGCCCCTTCTCCGGCAGTTTCAGCATTAAGGAGGACCTACACCCATCTCTTCGACATGTTTTATGATTTTCTGGAGCTTTTGGAGGCTCACGATTTTCCCAGAGAGGCACTATTTTGCACTTAGAGTTATATTTTATTTATATTGTGCCATGGGGACACACTAGGGTGGTAGACACTACCCCCTGAACCCACCATGAACTTTATTCATGTTTATTTTGTCACATTGAGTGGGATCCCCTCTCCTAGGGCGATTTTGTCCATTGATGTGTTATATTATTATATTGATCCATGTATTTTATGTTGAGCTCATCTCAACCATTGATTAGAACATTTTGATCTTTTAATCTTATCAATCCATTCAAAAGGTGGTTAGGATTTTGATATCTCTCCATCCTATTTAAAGAAAGAGAGCTTCTCATTGTAAAAAGGTCTTTGGCTCTTGGAATCTTGATAATAGAAAAACTCTTTTGTGGAAATTCTTGGGTCTCCTTTGCATTTGGTGTTCTTCGATGGTGATTGCAAAGTCTATTGCATCCTAGCATTTGAGTATTTGTGGTGAGATCCATATTTTCGTGGAACTTTTGTTTTGTCTTCGGGAGGGCGACTTCACTTGGGCGTTTTTACAGGGCTTCCTCAACTTGCTTGTTTGGCATCGCTTGTATCAAGGGGTTATCATTAGTATCATTGTGATCTAAGGTTTCATCTTGTTATTTCTTTTATAGCATTTGTCTATTTCTCCTGATGCATCAAATATGATATTGTTGACGTTTGTTGTGCAGGAGGGAGGGCGCATTGGCTTCCTTGGGCAAATCAATTTGCATAGAATACTCATCCAAATCTTCTCAAATTGATCAGGAAGGCATAGATCATCATCATCAAGGCATCTACAAGGTTATCCAGGTAAGATCCACAGGTTTGTTCTTCTTTTCTTGGTTCCAATCCATTGGCATCTTTATTTTACTGTCAAAAACCTCACCTAAAATAATCAAAAAATTCTATGGATCAAACCACTTGACCAATAGGAAAACCATTTCTGGGTATTGTAGATCGGGTCAAACCCTAAGTGGATTCTCCTAGATGTCATGGTTGGGTGACTCCACTAGGCCAAAACTCCAAGGCACTAATCTCTCAACGCTAGCACATTCCTCACTTGGCCAATTTTTCCTGTGTTTTGATCCTATCTCTTAGGCTTGGGTACTTTAATACTGTCATACCTTTCATCAAGTCTATCCATTGGTACTAGAGAGCGCCAATCTTGTCCTTAACCTTCCTGCATTGGACATGGTTCCCAAGGCAGTGGATATTTTCATCATTTGCTAGTACCTTAATCCTAGATCTAGTAGTAAAACTCATAAGTCACTAGTATTTCAACCTTGGATCAATTTCACACTTCATACACTTCTTGATCCAAACCATAACTCACCTTGTGACTTCATCCATAGATCTAGGGTTTACTTCACCTTACACTTTACGTATTTCATCTTCCATTGATTTGATCTAGTGTCTTGGTTTGATCTCTCCTGTCAGGAATAGATCTAGGTCTCCCCCATTGTTATCTTGGGCTAAGACAACATCAAGTGAAGATTTCCTTGATTGGCGTGACAACCATCCATTTGGGAGTCGAGACTATCTTGGTTTCACCTCTTTGGTTTCCCATCCCTCTACCATCCATCTTGGATCCATCTCATATGGGCAACTACAAGTCTAGTGACAACAGTGTGATGATGAAGACCATAACAAGTATGGAGCCCATGTCTCTTCTTGAAGACCAAATAAAAACCATGAGAAGTCAACTCAGCCTTTAATGATAACTCTTAATTAAATATAAAAAATAAAAAATAAATAAATTTAAAATATATATATATATATATATATATCATAGGTCGGCTCAGTAAAAAATCCATGATGAAACCAGTATAAATACACTTTATATCTCACTCAAAAAGAAGATGAATTTCGTGTGAACTCTGAGGAATTTTGAGCTGCTCACTAAGGAGAATTTTGGGTACTGTAGCAGCTACGGTAGACAAGAAACTTTTAAAGTTTTTTAGCTCTAATTTTTTTTGCTATACTGAGGCAGCCGCAGTAAAAAACACAATCTGATATACACAGTCCACTGTGGAAGCAGCCGAGGGTCTCAATAGATGGAGGTTCATTTTTTGTTGTTTTAATCTCTTGCAGCTGCTGGGTGAACAATCTCGTTTTAGAAGACAAACAGAGAATAACCTTGTTCTGGTTTCCTTCTCAAAGCTTGAGGTCTAACCTCTTCCTTCTTCCACAGTCTGAAGTTTGCAGACCCGAGTTTTGATCAGTAGTCTGAGGCTTTTTCGATGGTGAAGGACCAGTCAACAAATGACTTGACTAAGTCCAAATTTTATTCAACAGCAATCTGAGTGTATGATAAGGTTTACACTTCCTCTACAAAGTTTGGTTCTTTTGGCAGTGCATAAGGTTACAAAAGAGAAGTCTTAAATTTTTTGGTGAATGGCATTAACCATTGTACGAGGTGATACTTGACAAACAAGCAGTGCAATTTGTGATGATGCTCTATGATTATATACACCTAACTTTAGGTCAAGTGTTGACAAGACACCCTTAAAGTCCTTGACAGTGAAGTAAAGTAAAGACTGACATTACACAAAATTATTATACTTTGTGGCAGCAGCATGGAAGAAGTCATTGTACCTTTGATTTCTGGGTTAAACTGAGGTAGACAGGATGCTGAAGTGAAGACATGATGCTGAATCAGAATATGGTGATGGACAGAAAGATGATGTGGACAGACTTGAAGACTTCATGGTGACAGCAATGACATGATCTTTATGAGCAGGTTTATGACATGTTGACAGAATGAAGATGAACCTACAGGCAGAACATTGATATGAGAATGATGAACATAGTCGTAATAATGTGATTGATGTCATGATGGTGTATGTGATGTAATGTGACAAATGTGTGTATTATCTACAAGTTGGGTCTTGTACATGTTTTCTTAATAGGATCTGTTGCCGCCTAATTCACACTTTAAGATGCAGGAAAGTCACAACCTGCTATGTGTGTCCTTGGGGGCAAGTGAGAGCTGGGGACCACTGTCACCACAGTCCACAACTCCTCCGTTTAGGCAAAATCCCAACAGAGCCAAGGGGGGTAGTCCCTATGGGAAAACTAAGTTCCAAGTTTATTAATTAATCACTGATTAATTAAAGGGATCGTTTAAAAAAGAAAGAGGCTAAAACCTTATATAAAACAAGACCAGTGCCTATTACAATGGAGTCTAAAGATAGATTATGTCTTTATGAACTTTACAAATAAAACTAAGATTTAAATCTGCGATTAAACTATAGCTTCGGTGTTTAATAATGAAACATATGAATAAACAATATAATTATAAACAGTAATGAAATAAAACAAATGTATGGACAATGAAACAGATTTACAAGATGGCAGAAAATTGTTATAAATGAAGATTATTGAACCAGCAGTAAATTTAAAGTATGAAAAGATTTTAAGCAGTTAACATTCACCACATGATCATTTGCAGAATTGAAGGTAAAAAGATGTAACTGAGAAGTAAAGTGCTGGAAGTAAAAAATTGTAGTGCAATGTTGGAGTGAAATAGTGCTTGAAATAGAAGAGTGTTGTAGAACCGGTTTT
>LPNX010134389.1:335796-348700 GCA_001517045.1 Pseudotsuga menziesii
GAAGCTAAATGGTTGAGATTAGATCTAGATCTAGGGTTTAATCTCCACCACTAGATCTAGGTATTTGATTTTTATTCTTCTCAATTAATCCACACCCTTGGATTAATTTTTAATCAATGGCTTAGAAGCTTAATCCATGTCTTAATACATCCTCACCCTTAGATCTAGGTTAAAACTCATCCAAGGGTTAAGAGTGGAGCATAACCCCCTCTATATTTGTCTTTGACCAAAACGTGGGCCCAAATGTGGCCACCCTCCTCTAAATGTGGCGGCTCCAAATGTAGCTAGCGCCCCTCTATTAAATTAGAATCTCCTCTAAAGTAGGCCCCTCCCTTTTAATGTATGACGCCCTCTAAATATAGTAGCGCCCCCCTAAACTTGGGGCGTCTTCTTTTAAAATAGAGCCTCTACCATATTTGGTAGCGCCCTCTTCCAATGCATGCACCCTACCCAATTGGCTAGCGCCCTTCCATATGTAGCTAGCGCTTCTATTTGATGATAGCGCTCTCCAAAATTAGCGCCTTACTCCAATTTAGTGTGGGCCCTTTCCACTTGGACGTGGGCCCTCTTAAATTAGCGCCCCACTACTTTAGCGCCACTTCTTTTTTGGTTAAACGTCCTCCATAAACATTAGCGCTCCCACTTAATATAGTAGCGCCTTTACATTTTTTTGGTGGTGCCTCCATATAGGTAGCGCTTCCTCCAATTTGGCGTGGGCCCCCTCCACTAAAACGTGGGCCCTCTTTACTTTAGCGCCTTCCTCCAAATATGGTGAGGGTTTATCTTGGACGTGGCTCCTCCTTTAGCATATAGCGCCCCCACTATAAATGGTAGAGGTTTTTACATTTAAGCTTAGCTTGGAGTTTAGCCATTTGCTCCAAAAATAAAATTTAACCTTAGACTTAGGCTAAATTTCAATTCACCTTAGATTTAATTTTCTTTAACTTAATTTTTAAATTTTCCAATTTTTGACTTGGGAAAAAAATTAAAAATAAGCTTCAAAAATTATATCCTGGCCATGGGGGGGTGGAAATAAATTTTCCTAGGCTTAACAACCCCCAACCAAATTTACCATGGCATTATTTGATTTTTCTCCAAAATCAAATAATATGAATTTTTAACCTAGGAAATTAATTAATTCCCAGAAAAAAATAGACCTTGCTTAGACAAAATGGCCTATCTCCTCAACCACCTGTCAGAATGACATGGGACTCGAAGCAGTGGCTTAGGGGGTTTCATAGCAATTTTACTTTGCATTCATAGCCCCTATTACAAAATGCCATGCTTGAGTGATTACATTATTACATCAAAAACTGAGTTAATTAATCACCAAGGGGTGAAATTAATTAACCAGAAAAAATAAATAAAAATATGACAACACAACGAAACTCCGCAAGACTCTATACAAATGTCTGGCATGGTCATGAACCACTCTTTGAAGCCTTAGCCACCTCATGGACCTGACTGGTATGACGCCCGTCACCACTTTGGAGGATTTTGAGTGAAAACCAAACCGATTAAACTCGTTTACACAACAAGTTCAATTGGAAAGGGAAAAAACACTCGATGAGGGGACTTCCCTAACAACCAGTTCCATGGTGTGGCATCCGTATCATACGACCCACACTAGCACATAAAATTACATTAATTTTCCCACGCAGGGGAGCGGACATCTTGTTTTACAAAGGGGCAATAGCCCTGCAGGAGTGAAAAAATCTTCAGATTTTTCCAAGGTACAACTTGTACAATTATGTACATCTTCATGTACATGGAGTTGCCACCTAGTCGAAATAGGTGGGCAACAGGATCTAAAACAAACTAGGCAAGGTCCCAAATAAGGAGTTGGCGCTCTTTGTTTCAGTAGGTGTTGAATTGCCTCACGGTCGCAACCGTTTGAAATACAAAAAGATTTCAAATATTATATCTTGTATCTCTTATGCAATGTGTTGATGATTATGTGTTTAACTTGATGAATGATTAATGATATAGGTTATTGATGAATATGATAATGTAGTAAATGTCTGAATGAAGATAAGAGTTTTTTTATTGAAGTTGAAATTTGAATTAAGTATCATCTCATCAATTCACTCCCCCCCCCTCTCGGTGAGCCATTGTGTCTAACAATTGGTATCAGAGCGGGGCCTTCAACATAAGCCTAACAAGCTTGAAGGGATTTGGGGACACAATATGAAAGGATCAGCAAAGCTCATTGACCAGGAAGTTCCAATCTTGGAGAAATCAGATTATTTTGGATGGAGAAGTAAAATGAAAGGTTGCTTGAAACAATTTGGTGTTTGGGAAATAGTGGTTAACGCACCTAACCAGCCTAGCAAGAAGACAAAGGCATCGGTTGAGAAAGACAATAAAGTTGCATTGAATTTCTTGATGGATGGACTCTCAAGTCCTATCAAAGAAAGCATTGGAAAGTACACTTCAACCAAGGATCTCTGGTTCAAGCTGGAAGAAGAACACCAAAATAGGAGTCAAGACAGAGAAAAGGAATCAGATGTCAAGTCTACTGAAGATGAAAAGCAAAAAGAAAAGGAGGAACACGCATCATACTCCAATGAAGGTAAGAACCTTTCTAATGATAGTAAGAATGATTGTGATAATACTGAAAGGGATCTTGAAGATGCTAAGAAAGAAGTCCTAGCACACATTTTAGGAGACATTGATCTTAGATACAATCTGAGACTTAAAAGAAAAATTTTGGGGTCCTTCGAAAAGTACTATGAGAAATCTGTGGATCTCCTCAAGAAACTCAGTCTCAAAAAGACAAGCCTCGAAGATGAAGTTGAAACACTAAAGACTGAATTGATTAGTCGAATAGGAGAACAAGAAGAGTCTAATGAAGAACTTGAAGAAACAAGAAAGGTAGATGTTGAGCTGAAGACTCAGTTAGAAGAATCCAAAAGGATAGAGGAAATCTTGAAGGACAAATTGGACGAAAAGGAGAAGACTTGTGAGCACCTAGAAATGGAAGTGGTTGGACTCAAGAAGAAGATTGAAAAATCAAATCTACATGTGAAGTTCACAAATAGCTCAGTCATATTGGAAGAGATTTTGGATAGTCAAAGACCCACATTTGACAAGTCTGGTCTTGGCTACAACAAAGCAAAAGAAAAATCAGAGGTTGGAGCATGGTCTCCTGAGACTCCCAAAGCAAGCTCCTCAATGACCAAAGATGAAAGCGAAGCTCCTCCTCATGTACCTACACATGACGGCCAAAAAAGTTCGAAGATCAAGTATGCATCACAGAGTTAGTTTTGGACCTCCAAGCGAATCAAGAAAAACAACTTCAAGATGGAATTCAAGTCCAAAGTACGAAAGTAGATTTAATGGCTATTGTTTTTCTTGCTCTAATTTTAGTCACAAGGCAATGGAATGTTGATCCCATGGAAAAAGAAGTGTTGGAAGCCCTAATGACAAAGTTAGGTGTTGGACATGTAATCATATTGCCCATGTTGCTGCTAATTGTCACACAATGAGGTGCTACTCATGTAGTGGTTGTCATGACTTGTTGTCATCAATGACAATTTCATCAACAGAAAATAGATTTAATGGCTATTGTTTTTCTTGCTCTAATTTTGGTCATAAGGCTATGGAATGTAGATCCCATGGAAGAAGAAGTGTTGGAAGCTTTGTTGACCACCAAAACCAACTAGGTAGACAACGATGTACCATGCACATGTTGGATGTGCCTTGAAGATAAGAATGAAGTACTTAATGATTATATCAAGCGAGGGAGCTCTTCTTCTCTTCTTCTCTCTATGAAATTTCCGGCCCCTACGAGGGATTTTGTAAGGATATGTCAGCATGAAGGTCTAGTTTTTTGTAACTTGATCACCTAAGACTTAGTCATTAGGGAAGTCCTTTCATCGAGTGTTTTTTCACTTGGATAATTAAAATTTCTTTTTAGAGATTTTAATTATTTGAGTTTTTCACTCAAAATTACCTCCAAAGTGGTGAAAGGTGTTCTAGTGATCGAGTCCATGGGGTGATTGGGGCCCAGGAATGTTTTATATTACCATGCTAGACATTACCAGAGTCTTGCGGAATTTCATTAAGTTTTGCATAGGTTTTTTTTTATTTTTGGTCATTAAAAATTGTCACTCATGACAATTTGTTGTAATGTAAAAGAGGGTTACTTGGTCCCTTTTAATGTTGTATAGGGGTATGGGTACTCAAGACAAATGGCATGAGCACCCCTACACCCTTCGGCCAAGTTTGAAGTCATTCGAACAAGTATTACTATGGTTTTGGTCACCTTTGCCCAGGTCAGTCATGGAAATCAAGAAATTGGGCATTTAATTAAAGAGCCAAATTTTGGAAAAGTGACTATAGTCACTTGGGGTGGCCAAGTAAAGGTTCTAATGTTTATATTATGTTCCTAAGACAAATTTAAGACCCAAAGGGGGGCCCCCAAGAAAGCATATAATAAGTTTTGAGTTGCCAAATCTAGGGGAGTGCCCCTTTCTCTCTTTGATTGGTTGGGTGAACTAAAGTCAATGGAAAGGGCCCCACTATAGTGGTTTCTTCCCCATTTGACTTAACAATAAGGTTGGAAGCATTAAATTGGGGGTTTCTCTCCCCATATTTGAGATCTCAAACCTTGGTTTTGCCTTCCTTGAGCAAATTCGCCCCCCCCCCTCTTTTGCCCCCTCTCTCCCTTATGACACTTGGCTAGCATGCAAAGAGCCTCTCTCTTTCATTTTTCCTATTTAAGGAGGCTTCCCCTCCTCATTTAGGTTACACAAAAACACACTCACACCCACTCTCTTGCTCATGCTCTCATTCTTTCCCTTGCTTTTGCTTGGGCCATTGTAATTTTCAGCCATTTGGCTTTTTTAATCAAAATCTTTGGAAGAATCTTGTGTGCATTGTTCTCATTGATGATTTGCTTCCATGCTTAAGGAGCTACACAAGTTTGGTTGGCCAAGGAAGCATACTAATTTGCTTTGGTAAGATTTATGGTATTTGTATTCCATAAATTTTGTGAGTTTTCATTCTTGTAGTAAAGAAGTTCATATATTTTCTAATTTGAAGTTTATGATTTCTTTGCTCATTATTGGATTCTTACCTTCTAGTAGTTGTGTAGTGAAAATCTTATAAGTTGCAGGTTATTTGGATTGAAGAGTGGGATTTCTCAGTTGGATGCCCCATTGCTTCACTTCTTGAAGAACAAAGGACCAATTTTATATTTCCTTACATACAAATTTCTGAATTTTAATTTTAGTTTGTTGAGTGTTTTAAATCTGATTTTAACTCTTATATACTCAACTTCTTTCAAAATTATTCATCTGGCAACTCTGTATAAATTCTGTATATATATTGCACTAACATACTAACTTCCCCAAAGTGATTTTGGGCACATTTTATCACTTTCTGTTTGCTGGTTTTTAGCAGGTTAGTAACAAACAAACAAACAAAAAAACTCTGCCAAATTTCAGCCTTATAACAGTTTTAAGGCCACCCCAAAGGAAGAACTACAAGGACATCTCAAGAAAGGGAAAAAACACGGTTTTTCTCACTCCTTTTACCTCTTTCTTTACGCTGAAATTTCAGCCTTTGTAACAAAGTCCAAGAGAGTCTCTTGGACTTAATTTCTTGCTTTGCATTTTCAGATTAATCAAGTCTCATTTATTTGCCATCCATTGCTAGCAATAGAAATTGGGCTTGCCCACCTTTGCATAATCAATTGTTGATTGGCGTGGGTTTTAGATTAGTTAGAGTTTCATTTTGTTTTTATTTTATTCTTTATTTTTTGCCCGCACCTTGTAAGTGATTTGGCTTTGCCATCCTTGCAATATCGCGTTGGCTAGCATTTTTATTTAAAGTATTTGTTTATTTCCTTTTGCCCGCACCTCACAATCGAGTAGGCTCTGCCTCCGTTGTGATATCACGCTTGGCTTGTTTTGTTTATTTTTTCTTTAAGGATAAAATTTACCACAAGCCCCGTTTTTTCCCCATATCCTCTCCCCTCGCCAATTCGACTGATCTAGGGTGACGAGAAAGGGCAAAGATTTGTGTTGACTAGTTTAATAGGCACCCAGATAAGTATTTTCATTAGAAAGGAGAAAAAGAGGTTTGACCTGTGGAGCTAGTGGGGTAGAGGCCGTAGGGAGCTTCGTGGCACTTTGTGTCCTCCAGTTGAGCACCCAGCAAGTTTCGAGTTTGACCCGTGGAGCTAGGTGGGAACCTTGTGTTCCCATGTTGAGCACCCGACATTCTCTCTCTAACCGAAGGAGATAGTTTCTTGGGGTAGACATCTAGAATAGTTCATTTTTTTGCAACAAACACCTTAATTCCCTAAGTCAAAGAGAGACATAAAATTTACTAAAACTTACAGGACCACTAGCATAACATTGTTACAATCATTTACATTTCTCTACTTTGTAATCACTTTATTTTAACTTACTCATTTATTGGAAGTCATCATGTTCTTGTATATTTGTTAAGGTAAATGAGTTGATGCTTTAGAAAATTATTTGAAGTTGATTATTGTGACTCCATAGCCCGAGTAGAGACGGCACTGGTCATTTTGATTATTTGATTGTTTCTTTCTTTCATACATTACTGGTTGATTGTTAAAGGGTTTTGCTTGACATTGAAATATTTGCATCACTGCACGCTGATTGTCATTTTTTGTAATTTACAACTCCTAGAAAACATTCTTCAAAAAAAGAACTTAGTAAGTAGGGACTACCCCCCTTGGCCTTTAGGAGTTGTGGTCTAAACGGAGGAGTTTAGAACCGAGGTGACAGTGGGTTCTCAACTCATAAGTTTCCCTTGGGAACACACACAGCGGTTGGGAGACTTACCCGTGTCCAAGTGTGTTTTAGGCGACAACAAGCTCTAATGACAAAGTTAGGTGTTGGACATGTAATCATATTGGCCATGTTGCTGCTAATTGTCACACAATGAGGTGTTACTCATGTAGTGGTTTTGGTCACAAGGCTAAATAATGCCCAAGTCAAAGGAGTCAACCTAGGAGGAGCCCATCATATACATCAGCAAGGAGAACTAATGAATCATGGAAGAAGTATAACGAAGGAATAATTGAAGATCAGAAGATAAACAATCTAAGCCAAGGACACTCTAAGGTATGGGTAAGAAAAAATATTTTGCTAGATCTAAATGAAGTTGAAGATCAATGCACAAAAGGTGAAGGTGGTTGCCATATGGCAAGCCATACTTAAAGTCTTTCAAAGACTTTGAGTATGCCATGAGTTCATCATTGGAGAATGGACTAAAATGGTATAGAATGGCTCTCCAAGAAGTAACAGGTCCTAGGACCAGATTGCAATACACTAACTATTGGTATGAAGGCTTATCTTGTATTTTTCAATGGTCCAAAATCAGACTTCAAATCATGTAGAAGGATGATGCATACACATTTTCGATGATTTGGCAGTGTTAAAACTACAGCAGTATGGAATGAACTCTCAGCAAAATACATGATGATGAGATGACATGTAGCATCTTGAGCAGAGAAGGACAAGCAGTTGTTGATGACCAGTTTGAGTTGACAAACAGAAGTGACAAGTTGAGAAGATTGATCACTGTGATGATGGTTGAAGGGATGTCCTTGATGCATGATAACTACAGCACTCTTAAAGTGTACAAATGACATCTTCTAGCTGTGGATGACTTCTAACACACTTGTTGGTATTTAACTAGATGACTTATCTTGAGCTTGATATCGAGATTTTTTTCACATTTTGAAAAGAGCATCTAACTGGAACGTCCTACACTCTGATCTCCTCAAGAAGCTGCAGGAGTCATGTGAAGAAGTTGTCACAGAGGAAACATATTGATAACCTTGAACAGTAATTATGGCACCCATTGAAGTGATTGGAGCAGTTGAGGACCATTCCTGAAATAATCTTGACTGAACCAACAATCATGGTTTGACATCCAGGACAGACATTTGAATAGTCTGGCAATGAATAGCTGCTAGTATGCTTGCTCTAACATGGATCAGCAGTAAAAGGAGAAAGGTGTACCTTATCTTCTACTGCTAAATAGTCAGCATAAAAC
Source organism: Pseudotsuga menziesii (assembly GCA_001517045.1). NCBI lineage: Eukaryota > Viridiplantae > Streptophyta > Pinopsida > Pinales > Pinaceae > Pseudotsuga > Pseudotsuga menziesii. Next base: position 343,837 of record LPNX010134389.1, read on the forward strand.
ATTGACACCAACCGAAGAAGAAGAAATAAAATCCAAAGATACATCATGGTTGAAGACTTGGACTGATCTGGATGCTATGATTGAAGTCTTTCAACACCTTTGGATAACATAAGATCAAGTGTATTGTGTAATGGAAGCGTATGCATCCCAGAGTTCAAGCCTGACCTCTATCTTGAGGCATCTGAAATTAATCGGTAAAGATCTGATCTAATTTCTGTCAAGGCATTCTAAAGTCAGATCACAAAGATCATTTCCAGCTTTTCTGACTGGAAGTCAAAGACACTACAAATGAAAGCCTGAAGGTTTAAAAGAAACAAGGCAAGAATTTTTTAAAGAAGGACCAAACAACTATAACAGCATTCTACGGGCCTAAAGAATCATCCCAACTCATAACCCTTAGTCTCAAGTATAACAAGTCAAAGAAGAGTTGTAGTCTCAAACTCTGAATTTGAAAAAGGCATCCATCTCAGAGTTGTTGGCATAAGAAATGAGCATAAAAGAAGGAACTATTCACAAGCAATCTCAGGCACATTTGTATGATTAAGTATTGTCCTTGATGTATGCTTACCATTTATGAATTTACTGGACATTAGCATACCAGTCAGGGGGAGCATGTATGTGAAATCTGAAGATGGCAAAATTCAGGCCTCTATTAATTGGAGAATATTTAGACAGGCCAGGAAACGGATACGAATACGGGGAGGGAAACGGATACCACAAATTTTGAAAAATGTGGGATACGATACAGCAAGGAAACGGCAGCAGACTTACATATATATCTATATATATATATATCAAAAAGGCCATGAGACATACATACTTTAGACTACCATTCATCAATTAGATTTAAAGGTAGTTGTTTCATTTATAACAATTAAAATCAGCAAACTCAAATATTGTCTTAAACAATATTCTTCTATCTCAAGTGCCATAGATAAGTCACCCGCTGGCAAGCATTTAAACAGGAACATGTCAACTACTTCTAAACATCAATTTCAAACCCTAGAATTACTCGATGGAAGTGTCCAAATGTTACCATCTAACAAATATTACGTTGTTTACACCTCTAGAAAAGTGTTAAAATTTGTGATTAAACACAATTTTTTATGTAAGACAGACTCAATTATGTTGTATTTAGGTTGGTCCACTCACTGACGAGACAATCAACTGGGCAAGTGAGAGTCAATTGACCAACCAACTGGTTCCAAAAGTGACTAACTGACTAGCTCTTAAAGGGCCTAAATTCATAGGATTGTCTATGATTTGCAACCGACTTGGATATTCAAATTTGACATAATGAACCATGTTTTAAGGGGATTAATTACGCACACAAGTATAAATAAGTGAGCTCATGTTTTAGTGCAACTTAGGTGTTAGTGTGATGACATGCAATATTGCACTCTATGCAATAATACTATCTCTAGAGACCAATGAGTTTCCTTGGATATGTTGTTTATGTTTTATGGTCTATACTAATAAAAATGCTTGAAATAAGATTAAAATATCACATGCACATCTTATGGAGAACTAGCTAAACGATGCACCATCATAATTCTCTCCACAACATAAGGATAGGGATATGAGTGTACTAGCAATGGAGTAAATAAGGCCATAGGTCAAGGGCTCATACTAATTCAAAAAGGAAAAGAAGAAAACTGAAGTTTGTTGGAAGATTATTGGAAATATGTTTTGGTTTATGTAACCCTTCATAAATGTAGTGTGCTATTTTGTATGGCTAAAGCTGCCATTGTATCAATTTTGATATGCAAGTTAATTTATCACATATGCAAGTCATTGGGGTTTATTTAAAACGAAGTTGTAGGGAATTGGCAAAAAAACTAAAAAGAAAAAAAAAGAAAAAAATAAAAGTCATTGTACTTCTACACTAGGCTGTGAAACTATCACTATAGTAGACAAGCATTTGATACAATAAAATGTCCACAGATCAATGATTTTTTGAACCAACGGTAGGCCTCTATCAATTTTGGAAAATTATAATGAATCACAATCAATGAGACATAAGATGTCAAATTACCATTCACCAATTTAGGATTAAGGTTTTGCTCTTGATTTATAAGCTTTGAGGCTTTATATCTATGTTTTGAGGTTCAATTTTGGGTTATGGTTTTATAGTTTGCCTTGGGGTTATTTATTTGTTTATTTTCATGTCAAAAAATCAATATTTCTAGTCAAAAACTTACCCTGTAGCAGCTGAAACGTTTCAGATAACCAGAAAACTGCTGGAAACGTTTAAGGAAACGGCTGGAAACTTTGGAAACGTTTCAGGAAACGGCTGGAAACGGAATGGAAACATTTCTAATTTTTGGATACGGCTTGGAAACGTTTCAGTGGCGTTTCCAAGTGGTATCCCCTCCGTTTAAGTTTCCGAAACGGGGAACGAAGTTTCCCCTCCCCTTCCTAGAAGTTTCCGATAACTTAGAGCCAAAGTAATAGACTTATGAATTGAACTGTGGCTGGTTTGTGACTGAGATTTGTGACAATTTTTTCTTTAGCTTTCTCTCAAGGATGACCAAGGTTTTACATGTACACATTTCTATCTGAATTTCAAACACCTACAGCAGTAGCATAACTTGACTTTTCAATGCAATAAAATGAAGACCAAGGGGGAGCTACAGCAGTACACTTGATAGGGGGAGCAATAAGGAAAAAAGAACAGCAGCAAAACTCAGCATCCCAACAAGACAGCAGAACATCAATCACAAACAGATCAAACTCAGCGAAAAAAAAAATTGGGTATTATGAAGCCTTAAATGGCTAATTGGCCCTTTGTCATTAATGTCAAAGGGGGAGAGAAATCAGGTTGCCATCAACGACAAAGGGGGATATTGATGAATATGGTTGTCTATGATTGTCATTGATGACAACATTAATAACAAAGGTGAAGTGTGATGAACATGGCATTGAAGCCATTAATGACCAAAGATTGATGACAAGGCCATGATAGTTGGGCAAGAAGGACAATGGAAGGACAAATGACCCATACTGTGGTCATTTGTGGCTTAATAGGGGTATGGAACCCGTAAAGAAGGTTATGGTGCATATAAAGGCTTGGAACCCACTCATGGTGGTCAAATGAACCCTTGAAGATGGTCTTTACATTTTTTCATTGAATCCCTTGCTATGTTGTATGATGACGAAGATCATAACAAGTATGGAGCCCATGGTCTCTTCTTGAAGACCAAATAAAAACCATGAGAAGTCAGCTCAGCCTTTAATGATAACTCTTAATTAAATATAAAAAATAAATAAATAAAATATATATATTTTTATACTAGGTCGGCTCAGTAAAAAATCCATGATGAAACCAGTATAAATACACTTTATATCTCACTCAAAAAGAAGATGAATTTCGTGTGAACTCTGAGGAATTTCGGGCTCTCACTGAGGAGAATTTCGGGTACTATAGCAGCTACAGTAGACAAGAAACTTTTAAAGTTTTTAAGCTCTGATTTTTTTTTGGTATACTGAGGCAGCCGCAGTAAAAAACACAGTCTGATATACACAGTCAATTGTGGAAGCAGCCGAGGGTCTCAATAGATGGAGGTTCATTTTTTGTTGTTTTAATCTCTTGCAATTGCTGGGTGAACAATCTCGTTTTAGAAGACAAACAGAGAATAACCTTGTTCTGGTTTCCTTCTCAAAGCTTGAGGTCTAACCTCTTCTTTTGATCAGTAGTCTGAGGCTTTTTCGATGGTGAAGGACCAGTCAATAAATGACTTGACTGAGTCCGAATTTTATTTAACAGCAGTCTGAGTGTATGATAAGGTTTACACTTCCTCTACAAAGTTTGGTTCTTTTGGCAGTGCATAGGGTTACAAAAGAGAAGTCTTAAAGTTTTTGGTGAATGGCATTAACCATTGTACGAGGTGATACTTGACAAAGGAGCAGTGCAATTTGTGATGATGCTCTATGATTGTATACACCTAGCTCTAGGTCAAGTGTTGACAGACCACCCTTAAAGTCCTTGACAGTGAAGTAAAGTAAAGACTGACATTACACATAATTATTATACTATGTGGCAGCAGCATGGAAGAAGTCATTGTACCTTTGATTTCTGGGTTAAACTAAGGTCGACAGAATGCTGAAGTGAAGACATGATGCTGAATCAGGAAATGGTGATGGACAGAAAGATGATGTGAACAGACTTGAAGACTTCATGGTGACAGCAATGACATGATCTTTATGAGCAGGTTTATGACATGTTGACAGAATGAAGATGAACCTACAGGAAAAACGTTGATATCAGAATGATGAACAGAGTTGTAATAATGTGATTGATGTCATGATGATATATGTGATGTAATGTGACAAATGTGTGTATTATCTACAAGCTGGGTCTTGTACATGTTTTCTTAGTAGGATCTAAGAAAAACTAGGTAGGGTCCTAGATAAGGAGTTGGCGCTCTTTGTTTCAGTAGGTGCTAATTTGCCTCACGGTTGCAGCCGTTTGAAATACAAAAAGATTACAAATATTATATCTTGTGTCTCTTGTGCAATGTGTTGATGATTATGTGTTTAACTTGATGAATGATTAATGATATAGGTTATTGATGAATATGATAATGTAGTAAATGTCTAAATGAAGATATGAGTTTTTTTATTGAAGTTGAAATTTGGATTACGTATCAGCCTGTGAAACCGGATTCGCTGTACCCCCCCCTCGTGTCCCGTGGGGAACGAATCGGACACGATTCGTGTCCGACACGAGGGGGTCGAATCCGAAATTGGGACACGATTTTGCCAACGAATCGGACACGATTTGGAACGAATCGCGATTTTCGGACACGAACCCCCAAAAACAGGACACGTAACCCGCGGAAATACACAGTCCGGTTCACTTAAA
>LPNX010134389.1:351034-374948 GCA_001517045.1 Pseudotsuga menziesii
GCATCTGTGTCTCGTTGTGATTTGTGAATGACAAATGTGTTGTGAATCGTGACTTGTGAATGGCAAATGTGTAATTTCATTAATGTGTTTTTATTCTAATTTCTATTGAATATTTGTAAATGTTCTAGTTTCTAAATATTTTTGGATCTATATGTCTATATTTTTAAATTTTAATATATATTTTAAAAATATATATATATGTATATAAAAACGTATCCTACGTGTCCTGATTCCGGGGTCACCGTGCCCGTGTCGGACACCTCGAATCCCCGTGTCCTTCGTGTCCCTTGTCCCCGTGTCAGGTGACTTAGGTATCAGCTCACCGATTCACCCCCCTCCTCCTCTCAGTGAGTCATTGTGTCTAACAATAATGATCATTAAGACTTCACTTGCCTAGGTAAATGGCCAAATGGGTATCCAAATATGCTTTTACATCACAAGTATGCCTTGTAGATCTTCATATATGGAAAACCCCCTTTTTAAACCATCAGAGGATTGATACCATAGTTTAATTTCAAACTCCTAGACTAATTTCATCTTTTGTTTCTTAGCTTAAAAACCTTAGATTATTTTATAAGGACCACCCCCCTTGGCTTGGCTTTGCTAGGAGTTGACCTAGACGGAGGAGTTGAGAGTTGAATGACAATATCTCAACTCGAGACTTGCCCCCAAGGACACACCCAGTGGCTTGAAAATTTATGCCACGCTACCCCCCCCTCCCCCTGAGGTGCATGAAAGGCGGCAACAAGGACCATGCTTTGACTTGGAGCATAGTATGCATCGTATTTGTTTGCCATGAACCAAAAATATGGAAAGATATGATTTTGTTTGAAAATTCAGGAATCAGATGTGACTATGATTTCAAGTTTCAACCATGATTCATGAGTTACATATAAAAATCAGCAAACTTTTCTTAACCTGCATTCTAATGAGTATACAGTCATTGGAAACAAACATGGTCAAAATTCATTTAGCACAACAATATTCAACTAGAAACTACCTAAAACAAAAACAATATTTATCTAAGCCATTAGCAAATGTCAATGGTTCACAGAATGATTGCTCTGAACAGAATAGTGCTTGAATTGACATTCAGATAAAATGAATTTGAATGCAAAAACAACAGAAGTACTCACTGGAAAAATTTCCAAAGAAAACTTCTTAATGAAGTCATTTTCAATATTTTAATTGGAAGACAGTACCCTCAAGTTAAAAATTATACAATGGTCTACAAAACAGCATGGGCAAGGATTATATCCAATCATAAATTCCATAAAAAAACTTACCAGCGTCCACGAGGGTTCCTCCCCTCAATACAAGTCACAAGTGTCACAGACATTTCAACTACAGATTGCCAAAGCTGTTCACTACCAGCTATGTTCCGGCAAGTTGCATCAAGTATCACATCCTTGTACCAAAAGAGCTCAGCTGAATTCAGACTCTTTGCTAAATGTACAAGAACTATCATACCTTGACCCTGATATGCAAAAGGAACAGAACAGGGAAAATCAAAAAGATCAGCCTTAAAGACAAAAAGGAATTCTACTGCTAAACACATACTACAAGCATTATTATATTTGTATATCTACTGACTATTTGAGATCAAGAACCTTATTTAATCTGCACTGATCACCAAACACATGCTTCTCACTGCATGCTCAGGGTTTCTATTTAACTGCATTCTATATCTAGGCTGTACAAACAAATTAGCTGCAAGCTATCTAATTTTAGTGAGCATGACTGTTATGTTTTCCTACAAAAATAGCACACACATTCTAATCAGAGTATCAAATCCTTGCTGAATCAACAGCACAAGCAAATAGTGTTTCAAATACAACACAAAACTTTACATTTGGTTCACCAACTCTAGTGAAGTCATTTTCCAATAATACAGCTAATGACAGATGATATGTTGCATTGGACAACAAAATATCCCAAGCATATTTAGCAAGAATGTTTAGGATCTGCCACTTTATCATGATTTCAAGAAAAATAGGAAAATGGCAATAATTTGGAAGGAATGGTTCCTTTAGAAATCAGGTCGAATGCAGTTAAAGTATCTCATAATATCTTTATGCACGTGAATAGAAAACAAAAGGCCACTAAAATACAAGTAAAAATATATTAAAAAGACAAGTAAATACTATGTATAATTTTCTCTCAAATTCATTTAAATGTCAAATGATATGAGTCAAGGTTTAAAAATTACATATATCTATTGTAAGAATTCTTCTAGAAAATCAAAAGAGAGCAATGTAGAGATAATTGAACTCACCTTCACTTCAGGAGACCAATGATCTAGGGCTGTCAATGCACAAGGTATAACCAATGTCGATAATGGTCCTATATATGGATGTTGAATCTGCAGTTACCAAGGAACAAAATTTGTCAGTTCTACCCATTTAGAAAGTTGACCTTGTTCGTAAACTAATTATTTTTGTAATGATTATCACTCTCTGGAACTGATCCAGATGCCAAGAAAAGACTAACAAAAACAAAAATAAGAGACTGAATGAGAATAGGATATGATGGGCACTTTGCTTGATAGTTTTACAGTTAAAACAATTCCCTGTCAAAAAAAGCACAAAAATGATCTTTCATAAAAGGAGAGGCAATCAAAACATCTATACTCCACTCAGGAATTTTTGGCTAGCTACAAAGCAATGTTGAAAAAGTCGGCATCGGCAAAAAGTCAACAAGCCTCCCGAATACAACTTCTCGGCGACATCAGCGAAAAAATCAGGAAAAATCGGCAAAAGTCGGCAAACATTAAAAAATACAAAATACATTTTTTTTTTAGAATTTTAAACATATAAAACAGCAATAGCATCAGAAAAAACACATTGGAACATAAATATGGAGAAAGCACTTATATATATCATCATCATGTAGTCATGCCAAATATAAAATGATACATCAAAGTCGATACTGAATCCTCAAACATCATAGTTGTCCAATCAAGGACTCAAAAGTGTATAACCAATACAAAATGACATCACATATATAAATGTATCTGAGGAAAACTAGCATCTAGATATCTAATATCAATGCCCTTCCCCTTTTACGGGAAAATATCGTGGGTCGTTTGTCAGGCCTGCCCCTAGCACTAGTATTAGCAGCAGAAGGCCCTGGCCCTACATCTAATACCAGACGCTGAGTGATGGATGGAGGACTAGATGTATCAATCGGTGCAAAAGGTGGTGGCAATGCTAGCACATCACCCTCCATGGTGTCTTCTGATCCACCCAGCAGTTGGCATTGTTTGCCGGAGACTACGGATGCCAGCATCGACCTCGACAGGTTCAACATCGACTTCAACAAGTTCTACATCATGACACGACCTCGACAGGTTCAATATCGACTTCAACAAGTTTTGCACCTCGACAAGTTCAACATCGACATCGACAAGTTCCACACCTCGACACGACCTTGACAAGTTCAATCTTGACATGCATTATCGACACTAGCGACCGACGAACTACGACAAATTGTCTCTATGTCTTCCAGTCGTTTGTAACGATTGAACTTCTGGAACTGTTCCAACTTCTCTTCTAACTAAACGTAACGGGCAGACAACCCAAGCATTCTCAGTACTCTATTTAAGCATATACATTATTGTAATATGAAGCAAGTAATAGAGCAGTAATGAAGTAATAGAGATCGGTACGAATTCTTGCATATTATCTATGTGTGTATGTTCTGTGTGTAGTGTATTTCCTACTTTGCTTATTATTATTGTGCTTCCGCCATAACAGTACTTGAGTCATACAAATGAATTGTTGTCCCCATCGTGCACCTGGCAATGTTATCGGAACCGGACCGGAACCGACCGGTCTGACCGGTTTACAGGGTTGGTCGGTCCGGTCAACAAAAAAAATTCATCAAACCGAATTTTTTTCCAAACCGGGTATGGAACCGGCCGGTCCATACTCTGTCATACGGCCGCGGCCTGGGGACTCACAGAATTCAATTTTCTTTTTTAAAAACACAAACTAAAACCTAACCTATGCTTCTAACCTAACCCTAAGCCTATCCTACACTATTTGTGTATTAATGGTTTGAATTCATATGTATGCACATGAATATATATGTTTTTTTTCAAAATATGAATATTTTATGTATTTTTTAGTCAACCGATTTTTTACCCGGTTTTTTGTCGGTTCCGATCCGGTTCACATTTTGGGCTTCGTCGGTTCGATGACCGGTCTGGTTCCAATAACATTGCCTGATAACATGGTTCATTGGTATCAGAGCTTGTTCGTGCTTAAGTCGTGTGTAGACACTTCTATCGAGGTTACCTGACTTATCCATGTTCAAACATGCTCACAAACTCAGCAATCCAAGCAAACACTACCTTCGACTTCGGAGTATCTATCTACTCGCACCACTAGATTGAAGATGGCCGAAGAAACAAACGATAGACATGCAACTGACGAGACAGAGCAACTCATTGAGCAAGCACTGGCTCGACAATGAACCCAAATGTTCACCCAGTTCAATGACATTCTCACGTGATTCGCCTCGACATCAAGAGGACTATTGACAAGATCCAGCGCCGACAAAATAAGTCCATTCAAGGTACAAATGAACTTGGACATACCAAATCTAAAATGTAAGATTGATGCGTAATCCGTAGACAATTGGGTACAACAACTGGAATCCTATTACTCTGTGAACTAACTCTCAGTATTGCATCCTTAAAGATGTCGACCTCTGTGCACTGTTGGTGGGAGAACCTATCGACAAAGATGGAGAAAGACGAAGATACCATAGATACATGGGAGAAATTTGTCGAGTATGTCCGGAAAGGGTTCTACCCGCCTAAGTACATTGAACAGCAGTATAAGAAGTGGCAGCAACTATGGCAATGGAAAGACCAGTCCGTGCAGAGTTACACCGAGGAGTTCTATTGACTAATGGCTAGACTTAGCGTTCAAGAAAAGAGAAATTGTTTCTTTTGAAGTACGTCAACGGATTGCCCCCATACATTCAACAAGAGATGGAGTTTCTGACAGTTAGTACGCTTGCGCATGTATTCCACTATGCTAGTAAGCTTGAATCCAAACAGAAACAAAAAGAACGCTTCGCGACTAAGCCGACATAAAGAACATCCGACAAGAAGTCACTAGCGGACTCTGACAAGTCAAGACACCCTTCTCAGCCGACCCCGACAAAGCAAGACCATCGAAAAAAACACTCTCCGAAAGACAAGAGGGAACGTAGCAAACAACCCCTTGCCGAGATATGGTGTGTTTACCACAATTCATCATGACATGATACGTCTGAATGTAAGGCTCGAAAGACTTTTTTGGCAAAGTTATCTACCTCTGACTTTTCTGAAAAATCCTGGTAGAATCTGACCTAGAAGCATCGACCCTTTTGACATTGACATCGACCACTCCAACAGCCTCGACTATCGTCGACGAGGAGAAACAAGAGCACCTATTCCATACACAGATATGGGTTCAAAACAATCCATTGCATTTGTTTATGGATAATGGCATCCAATAGAACTTTGTTTTTGAAGATCTCGTGAAGAAACTAGATCTTGTCACCACTCCACATCCTTAGACTTATAATATTGGTTGGATGAAGGATGGACAAGAACTGAGGATCACCCAACAATGCAAACTCACCTACTTCATTAAGCCTTTTGAAGATGAAGTACTCTGTGACAGGGCACCGCTTTCTGTCACCAAAGCCTTGTTTGGGAAACCTTACTTATGGGATCGACATGGGAGTTATCAATCACGGCCTCAGAAGGTGTTTGTTAAAATACGGAACCAAAGGTATGGTATACCAAAGCGACGACCTACACCAATGGTTGCAATGATATCTACTAAACAGACAAAGAATCTCATCAACCATGCTCAGAGTTTCGCATTGATCATGATTAAGCCTCGGCATCCCAAGAAGACTGCAAAAAATAGTTGACTCACCAACCAGTGCAGCTCTCGACAGCAGTAGCAGATCGACAATATTCTTGATGAATATCGAAACGTATTTCAAGAGCCAAATGGAGCACCTCTACATTGCCAGGTAAAACAATCCATTGAACTTGTTCCTGATTCTTCATTACCTAACGCATTTGTTTACAAACGCCACCTAAGCATTTGATTCATGCTAGAGCTTCTCTCTATCTTTGGTGATGAACAAAAACAAGACAATATTGATTACAAACTAAATATATGTAATTATCTTCAAGGAAACAAAGTTGGACAGGTGCATGAGAAAATCATCAATGTCTTCAAACCCTAGCCAAGGATGTTCATCTTTCTCACAAGCCCCCTCTATCCAAAATTGGATAGGGCTTGAAAATAGACCCTCATAATGAAGTTGATCACAATTTGTCTTTGAAGATGGCAAACTGTGTTGTCCTGGACCTGCAAATGAATCATTTCCCTGTGTCCTGAATCTGCAACATTTTCTGAACGAAGTGGCTGAAACTAATGGCCCAAATCAGCCCTAGAAGAGGGCAAAACAAGTTGCTCCAGATCTGCACTAAAAACCCATGTATGTTGCTCCAAATCTGCAGTAACAGCATGTTCAAATGGATGGAAACCTGCAAGGGCTTCCTCTTGGGCATTTTCTTCTTAATCAACCTAATTAGCTTCATCATGGACCTCTTCAAGGGCTTCCTCAAAGACTTGATCTTGAACATGGTCTTTTTCAAGGAAATGGACAACAAGATCCTTCACAAGATTAGGATCCCATATCTCACAAAAAGCCTTGAGAAATTTTTTAAGTGAATGAATTCCTTTGTTAGGAAGCATATCATACCAATTTCTTATATCAATATTCATCAAATCAAGAGACACTTAGAACATCTTCATGGACCACATTTAATTTTGAAAGAGCTTCCATGTATCTTCAAGGCAACTCATCCATGCATTCACCACAAGGCCTTCTATAGGTGTGTGCCCATAATAGCAACTACATGCTCCTTTACTACAGTCAGAAATGCATCAAAACAGACCAAACGACGGTAGACCAAGAGACAATTTTGCATCTATTGGTAATTACCCTCAAAATAGTTCCTAGAACGCTAGTCAAAGCGGTCTTCAAAACCCACCCAATGTTGCTCATGGAGACTCTAAGCTAGAGCTGGAGTATGGCGCCTCTACTTTGATGATTTTACACAACAGACTACCAAACCTATGGTGGACAAAAACCAAAAGATGGTAGACCAGGACACAATTTTGCATCTGTTGATAATTACCCTCAAAATAGTACCTATTATGCTAGGCAGTCTTCAAAACCCACCCAATGTTGCTTATGGAGACTCTGAGATAGGGCTAGAGTTTAGCACCTCTATTTTTGACGATTTTACACAAAACAGTATACCAAACTTATGGTGGACAAACATATAGGAGAGTTCGATCACTTCCTCAAACTGGCCATGGAGGCCAGAAGGCTTCAAATAGTGGAGCGATCCTAAATTTGTTAGCTGTTGGACTGTTTTACCCAGAGGAAGAAATCCTTCAAGGTTGCTGCTACAAGAAAAGAACTGCATGCAACGCTCAAAATACATCCAGACTTTGTTGTTACTGCGCAGAGGTCTGCTCGTAATAGTTGGTTTTGATTGTTTGCTACAGTTGAGAAAGTGGGATAGTCCCTAAATTGTGTCCAAAACTACTCTCTGTCCTCAAAATAGCCCAGAAAAATTTCTAGAGCATACCCATGCAATGTGAGGGGTAACAAGTTGTAATGTCCCTTTTTGGAATTTTGGAGAAAATTACAAATTGAGCAAATTCAAGCTTGACTAGTCATGACTCTGGAGGGTTCCAACTTTCTCCAAATGGTCCTGAATTCGAAAGGAAATGGTATGGCGAGTCTTAAAACATATCAAGGTGGTTTTTGGAGACTTTGTATCACTTTAGACCTCTGAAATTTCATTTGGGGTTAATGACAAAAAGGGCAAGATTACTAGGAAATTGTGATGAAATGCCCCCTAGGGTGTAGGCAAAAAGGGCTTCCCAACTCATGTATGAATCTCCCAAATTTATAAGCAGAGTATGGGGACTGATATAAGACCTCATGGACTGTCATTACACATGGTTATTAGTTCTGCAAACTGGTTATAGAGTTCCACATTCGTTTGATAACTTTCATTGATATTGCTTATGGGGAAATTGCATAACTAGCTTGATTTTGACATATGAAAGGTAGAGTTAAAGGTTCGAATCAGGATGTGACATATACACACCATATACAGCATAAAAATTGCTTCCCCGTAGTATTAAACACCAGAGAAATCCCTTCATACAAGTCTAGTATACAACTCATTCAATATGGGAGTCAAATACATGAAAACTAGTGATTTAATAGCATGGAGTTGCAACAGTTTCACATATGGATTTCTTGGATTTCGACCCACAGAGCATAGGGACATGAAATTACAAAGTAAAACATAATATATGTCTATCACAACATCATCAAACTCAAAGAACATCCCTCATACAAATCTGATATATAACTACTTCAGGATTGAAGCCAAAATCCATGAAAACTAGTCATACAATGGCATGAGAATGCAAGCTTTTCACACAGAAGTTTCTTGGATTTCGAGTTGCATAGCATTTGGGAATGAAGTACAGAGAATTACATAATATATGGCTTCCCCAACATCATCAAACTCATAGAAAGGTCCTCATACAAATCTGATATAAAGCTACTTCAATATTGAAGCCAAATCCACAAAAACTAGTTATTCGAGAGCAAGGGAATGCAAGCCTTTCATACATGTATTTCTGATCTTTCGACTTACAGAGGATATGTACATGAGATTACAGAGCCATACATCATATTTCATGGCTTGGGCACGAAATATACTCAGCAAAGCGCAAGCACCACTCCAACAAGTGCACCCTCAAGATGAGAGTGTGGGGGAATGGAGAAGAAGGAAAGAGAGAATAGGGGAATAGATGAGAATTCGACTGCATGGTCCTTCAACCTGCAACTAAAATTCCTTCATTAAGCTCCAATGAGAAGTCTGAATGGCCTCTCCATCAACCAACTTGGAAAGGAATCCAGCTCCCTCGATATTGATTCACAAGCAGGGAGAGTGAACACTCACCATGCAATGGACAAGCAAAAGCTCTCCAAAATGCCAAAGGCTAATTAACAAAAGATCAAAAGCCATTCTCCTTCCTAATTACATCATTTTATTAACTTTATGAGGCCTCCTAAGGTTGAATTTCCCTCCATGAGCTTCCTCCAACTCATCTTAGTGGTTTAGTAACTCTCATGACATTTGTCTTCCTCTTCATGGTCCAATTCTTTCCCCAATTCGAATGGCTGCCTCTAACTCCCAAATTCTACCTCTTGGTGGCTATTTTTAGCCCTGTCATGACAGATTTGTCATATGTCAGCAATCAGGTCTGAATTTGTCATTCTTGTCATAGAATCTTCCATCATTTGTTGTCATAGAGTGCATGGAATCTCCTTCCAAGTGGCACACATTGTCTTCTAGTCTCTTCCTCTTCCATGGGAGTTACTATCCTTTACTAATTCGAATTCCTTGGCTCATTATATGATATTTGACACCACATCACCAACCAATAATGTTACATTACCTATGTGTTCGAATTTGGACGAATATCATGCCAAGTGTGCAGGGAATCTAGTCACCCAAAGGCTCCACAAGCTTCCAAGTGTCTTCATGAACCCATGCCACCTTATTTTCTTAGCATTTATCATTTATGTGACCCATTTAAATGTGAATGTGGTAAACTAAAGTCATTTTGGGTCCCATAGCCCCTTAATACAAAATTTATGTCTCCATCACAACCTAGGGAACTAGTAGGTTGGTGAAACATTATTTGCAAATATTCTTATTTGGAAATTATATAATTGAGGACATGACAGTCCTCCCAACTCAAGATTGTTTGTCCTCAAGCAATGCCAAGTTTGTATGCCGCAAAATTTGTTCATATTCCCGAGCGGCATCAACATTTGGTACTCCTTCATTTGCACCAAGTGCTCTCTTATGGTTCTGCTCATTAATTTTCTTTATCTGCAATTATTTGAGTAGTGGCACTCATGTACTGCAATTTTGTATTCCCAAAAGTAAAGAGATGTGGATTGTGCATATTGATATATCCTGTAACATCACCACTAACACCAAAAGGATTAAGCAAGTCCATAAAAACCAAATTTGCACAAATAATATTTACCTCCATATTTTGGAAACTTTTTTTGAACTTTCACCCCTTTTTGCTTCTGAATAATTCTTTGAAGTTGGTACTAAGTTACCAAACTTTGAGTTTCTCAAGAATCCAAGAAATTTTCAGAGAGGAACCACCATGCTTGTTGTTGCACTACTCTGATTACAATCATCTTCTCAAGTGGTGACTAAATCTCCAATGTTGCTTGCTACCCCCACAATTGAAACCAATGAGACCAAAAATGATCCCAGGGTCCCATATGATTTTGATACATGCATGGTGTGAAATGTCTATGATGAAATGCCATGAATACCAAGCATGTGAAAATTGAATCCATCTCTCAAAAGGTCTCCCACATAGGAAACTGGAACACTGCTCTGCAAAGATGAACTCAAACAACTAAAGGTTGGTTTGCTTTATCAAACAAACAATCGAACTGCTACTCCAAGTGAGATGAAACCAAGCAATTCTAGGATCCCATTGCTTGTATTGCACCCTTCCAAACATCATGAGTACAAAATATAGATCATGAAAGTACATAACAACATCATACAAATGTACATCAAGAAGGTACCTCATCAAAGAACCATGAAAGTGCTTGTACATCCAAGTAAGTAAATCATCATGTGTCCTATACACACAAGCATCAAGTATTATATCAAATCTTCCCCAATGACATAGGTGAGGATCCCATGTCCCATAATGTTGCTCCAAAAAAATATCATGTGCATCAAGATAATCAGCCATGTGTTCTTTCATCCAAGAAGTGAATGAAGAACCTCCACCAAAATATGAACCAAATAAGGAGCAAAAAAAACATGAAGACTTCAAGTGGCTCAAAGAAGTCTCATCAATGCACCCATGAATATGTATATCATCATGATGAAACAAAGGTTGCTACTGCAAATCTAAATAAGAATGTGATCTAGTCATGTCATCATCAAAAGGAAATACAGGAGTTTCATACTCCTCATGTGGCACCATCAAAAAGAAACCTTTCACCCATACTTCATTAGGATGAATGCTGCAAAATTTTGAAGTGTAGGATGTAGGAGAAAGAACCAACTCATCCAAATGATCAGAAAGTGAAAAAATTTCATCATGTGAAGGATCCATAGGGGTAAGAACGTGCACCTCCCTCAAAAATTCAAAACATTCCTCATAGGTTTCTTCCAAGGTAGTGGAATCATGCACTTCTTCAAAAAGTGTGTAAGCATTGTCAAGATGCAACTCAACTTCCTCTTCCACCACAACAAGTGATTGGCTCTCATCAAGCTCATCTTCAAACACATCAAGAACCTGCATTTTTCCATGTCTCTCATGATCCCTCATGTCATGAGAATCCTCCAAGCAATCGACCATATGACAATCTGAAACATAAGAGGAAGAACAAGTATCTTGCAACCTCTTAAGAAGCTGCTCATTTTGAGTTTTGAGCTTATGAATATCCTCACTATTATTCAAGTATGCTTCATGTAACCATTCATTAAGATCAACCAAATTGTTTCTATCAAAAATCAAAGACATGAAATTACCTTCGATTGTGCATATTGTTCTTTGAATCTTCTCCATGTCTTCAAGGAAGGATGGCTCCTCCAATGAAGAAACTTTCCAACAAGAATTTGATACCAATGTTTTAGTGTCGTGGAGTATACTAAGGGCCTCATGGATATTCATTTCACTCATCTTCAAAGACCCTTCAATGAAGGATGGTTCACGAAAGTGAACCTCCTCTTCTTCTTTCTTCTTGATTTGATCAACTTATTCAAGCTCAAGTATTGATGGGGAAGTTGACCTTGATTCTTCATTAGCTGGTACAAGGTATTCATCTTTATGCTCATGAGAAATTTGGCTTGCAACAACATTTTCAAATATGGTCTCTATGTCACCAACATAGAGTTGTGAGCACCCATCAGTAGGCACTCATTCATAGTTCAAGCATCCATCCGTAGATGCCCTTTGGTCTTGTTGCTGCTCTTGATCGGTGTGCGTGTGTCAAAGCCCAAAATTAGGCACACCAGCCTGATGGCAACTACGAACAGCGGAGCCACTGTCACCACACTCCTCTCTTCCTCACTTCAAGTTGGCTCTTCTCCAACTCAAGGGGGATGTCCCTGGTGTTAAGATCGCTAAGGCAGGAAATAGTTGCGGACAGGTTGATTGGAAGAGGCTGCCTTAGCGAAATGGTAGTAGCATATGAGTATTTGAATGGTTGATGGAAGAAGGGAAGGATCAAAACCCCACTAATGGACCAGTGCCAATATACCTAAAGGAAGAAATGGAGTCAAGGGAGAACCCACGAGGGCTTTGTGTCAGAGGGGCAATTACTAGGTCTTCTTCTTCCTAAACACAGGAGATGCGCTATGCAAACAAAGAAGATGCTACACCATCAAGCTTGATAAAATGTAGGCATCCAACCTGTGCATGCACGCTCACAAAGGGGAAAAGAAAGCAGCTACTAGGATTTCTGCCTTCCAATAGGACGGGAGCATCGATTTATGGTCTCCGATATAGATATAGAAAGAAAGAAAGCCTAAAACAACAAACACTCAAATCACAAAATTACACCACACATCATAGAGGGCACTCGACTGAAGACCATGAAACCCAAAAAGGTAATTTTCTATTAAGTCTGGGGAAAATTCCTCCTAGTTTTTTCCGTCATTACAATGGAGAAGGTGGGCCTCTTTATAGACTCAGCCAAAAGGAAACCCTTCTCATAAAAATAAATTAAAGGCAATAAAATAATAAAAAGATAAAGTGGATTGAGATCCCCTTTTCTCTCCACTAAAGTCTAAAAAGACTTCTACAAAGCTAAAGTGTAACTAACACTTTATTGAGAGAGATCCACTAAACTAAAAGTTCCATCCCAGAGGTGTCACAACCGAACTTCAAAAAGGGACTCAAACTCCACTCTTTAATTTGATAACTCATAGAGAGTGGACGTCTGAAAGGACAGAGTTTTCTTGAGCCACGCATGAATGCCAAGGAGAAAAAGTCCACGTATCAAAATCCTCTGCAGCTCTCAAGAACTACACGCAATAGTGCAGCTAACCCCACACATCTGTCCATAAATCTAGGGAAAAATCCCTCCAACCTGGCAATTGACTAAGTAGGTGGATAGACGCTCCAAGCCATCCAAACCATAGTCGAGCTAGTTGTCTATTTCTTCAGAAACAGTGGATTGATGTTGAAACGAAAAAAAAAAAAAAAACTCGGTGCTCTTGCCATACTCTGTCAACTTTGATAACTCGGGTTTACCTTCCCAAAATCGACGTGAGGATACCTTGAGCTACTTCATGTGGAAGCAAATCTACAAACCGCTACATCAGCTTTGACTCATGGTCAGATTTAACTTACACCTGATTAGTTGTGGCAGTGTGCAACCGCACAGAAAGGAAATTCCAAAGCTAAATCACATGAGATTGGCATCCAATTTTACTGATCGTAGATCACGGAGAGCCATCGAAACCGCTCCCAGCCAGAAGAACATAGATATCGGTTGCGATATGAACCTAAGATAAGTCGCTGTCAATGAATGCGATTGCGATGAATGAAGTCGCTGTCTTCTAGTCTCTTCCTCTTCCATAGGAGTTACTCTCCTTTACTAATTCGAATTCCTTGGCTCATTATATCATATTTGACAGCACATCACCATCCAATATCTTTATATTACCCATGTGTTCAAATTTGGATGAATATCATGCCAACTGTGCACGGAATCTAATCACCCAAAGGCTCCACAAGCTTCCAAGTGTCTTCATGAACCCATGCCACCTTATTTTCTTAGCATTTATCATTTATGTGACCCATTTAAATGTGAGTATGGCAAACTAAAGTCATTTTGGGTCCCAAAGCCCCTTATTACAAAATTTATGTCTCCATCTCAACCTAGGGAACTAGTAGGTTGGTGAAACATTATTTGCAAATAGTCTTATTTGGAAATTATTTAATTGGGGACGTGACACAAGCCGCAAAATATTCATTGAGGAATGAGAGATTCAACTGCCATTAGTATGCCCCATGTCAGAAGAAGACAAACTTCGGTAAAAAGTCTCTCAATAGAAAGTCGGATATAACTGAATAAGGTGTCAAAAGAGCGCACCCCACACAATGGTCTAGAGGAATCCCTGTTCTCTGTGTTGATTTTTCTCCCTAGGAAAGTGTTCCCCTAGGTGACTTTAGCCTTAGTCACTAAAAAGGGGGAAATAAAGTGACCCTCACATTAAATGACTTGAGATGAGCATTTAATTTGACTTTAGAGAATAAAGTCATTTTTTGGAAAATTTGAGGTGAGTGAATTTAATTTTTAAATGAGATTTAATGAGCATTTAATGTCATCCACTCATCTCATCTAATCTCCACCGTTGGATTAGATGAACCCAAGGGTTTTCACCGAAAATGCAAGTGAAGGAAAAATCAGTCACTTTTGCAGATTGAAGTGGAGAGAGCTAAGAGAGAGGAATGTTTTTTTCTAAGAAACAGGAAAATTTGCAGCACACAAATCGAGGAAGGAAACAGCAAAAACTGAGGGCATGAATTTCATGGTGAAGACTGGGAACAGATTTCGAGGGGGCTGCATTTATTGCAGGCAGTCCGTATTCTACGTATCCATACAAAGGCACATTTCTCGAGGCAAGTACAAGAAGAAATCGGCACAATTTTCAAGGCAGAAATTGAGTACGGTTTTCAAGGCAGTGGTAGGAACGGTTTTTCAAGCAGCAAACACGAATCTTGAGGCAGATTCAACAGCACAGTTTTCGAGATAGGTTGTACAGCCCACACAACAACACGTTTTTCGAGGTACCTTCAACAAAATTTCTGAGTTTGATTTTTTACTGTTCGACACGAAAAACAAGATAGAATTTCTCTTCCGGATTGAGATAAGTTGGTCTAAAAATTTCAGAGTTTTGCTATAAAAAATTCCTGAAAATAAAAATCTCTCTCTCCTAACAAGTTTTCCCCTCGTGGGTTTTTTCCTAGGCAAGTTTGCCAAAAATTCCTAAGTCTGAAATTTCATGGTGTGCATTTATTAGTTTATTTTCTGTCTTTGAAGTTGAGTTTCAGCAGTGTTTTTATCAGTCTAAAATATTGTGCAATTTCCAGCCTTTACATAATCTGGGTTGGGCATTAAACAAAGATATATTTGACATTTAAACCGGTGGCTGAAAACTGAGAAAAACTTTCATGGTATCAGAGCTTGGTTGGGCAGAAAATTAAATTTTCGCAGATAGAAAGTAATTTCCAGAACTCGGGAAATTTTCTTTTGACAGTGAGTAGCATTAGTTGAAACTTTAACTTTGAGAAATATGACTTCCATTGGACTTAGAATGGAGGATAGGCTTGATGGGACTGGGAATTTTATTCCGTGGAAAGCTAGGATCATGTTGATATTGGAGGAGAATGAGTTGTGGGATGAGGTGGTTCATAACACTACAGCTGTCCCTATTGTTATTCCCCCTACCATTGATGCAACAGCCCTTACCGCCTTCAACAACAAGGACATAAAAGCTAGAAGGATAATTCTAGATGTTGTTGAAGATGTAAGTTTTTCTCAGTTTCAGCCACCGGTTAAAATGTCAAAAATTATCTCAATTTAATGCCCAACCCAGAAATACATAAGGCTGGAAATTACATAAAATTTCAGACTGAAATAAACATTGTTGTAACTCAACTTTAATGACAAAATAATATTAAATGCACACCATGAAATTTTCAGCACAGTAATTTTTGGCAACTTGCCCAGGAAAAACCCACAAGGGAAAAACCTGTTAGGAGAAAGACAGTATTTTTATTATCAGGAAATTTACAGCAAAACTCAGAAATTTTCAGACCAACTTATCTCAACCCAGAAGAGAAAATTTATGCCTCATTTTCCGTGTCAAACAAGAAAAATCAAACTCGATTTTTTTGTTTTCTGCCTCGAAATTTGTGTCATTGTACGGACTATACCGTACGGACTAACTGTACGGACCTCAAAATCCATGCCCAGTAAAATAAATTTACATATATATTCCTCAAAAATCATGCCCAGAAATCTGCCTCGAAAATCGTGCCTGTTGTACTGAAAACCATACCGTACGGGCTGTATGGACAAGCAATAAATGGTGTTGTCCTCTCCTCCATTTTCGTGCCCTCTCTGCTGCTATCCTTTCCCTCAATTTGCCTGCCGCAAATTTTTTGTCTTTCTCAAAAAAATGGAAGCTTTCTCTCTCAGCTCTTTTCTTCACTTCAATCTGCAAAAGTGACTAAAATGGCCTTTCCTTGCCTTTTTGCTGAGAACCCTAGGGTTCATTTAATCCAACCGTTGAGATTAGATTAGATCGGTGGATGAGATTAAATGCTCACTGTTGTCCGTCGAATGCACACCAGCAGCAGAAATCTTATAAAAGTTGTCTCCTCACTTGAGAAAGTGGGAGAGGTGTGGCCTTGGGGGCAAGCACAGCGCCAAGTACTGTCACCTACTCTTAGCTCCTCCGTTTAGGCTAACTCCTAACGAAGCCAAGGGGGGTAGTCCCTAACAAAGAGTTTCTATGGCTCAATGTTTTAAATGTTTTTTGGTGGTTGTGGATGCGGATGGGTGTTGTTTAGGAGTTTTTTGATGGGAAGATCACAGTTTTAACTTTAAAAATTACAAAGATATGCTTGCGATATTTAAATAAAACACAACACTGATTGAATTAAACAAAAGCACCCATAATGATAAGATATTGAACAATACACTTGAGATAGGAAAATAAAATGATAATAGACCAGTGTCTTATCCAATGGTAAGGAGTCACAAATTGTAGTGTTGGGATGCTTGATACAAGAGTTCAATGTTTGTGTGATCGTTTTGCAAATGTTCTTTGTAAATTTTATCAAGTTTTAGTGATCTTGGATTATTATGGCAGAGAAAACAAGGTATCAAAGTCCAACCGAAAAAGTATTCTAAGTCGTTATGTTCGAGACCTGTCGGCCCATCCAGTATCCCGGGCTAGGTGTTCGAAGAATTTAACCAGCAAGCCGGGAAACTTAGACAACGGGGGTTCCAGCACCCTTACTGAGAACAACTAGAATGCTTTTGACAACGTCGGTGCGTTGGTTGTGGGGGTGAAGATTTTATTATGTTATCATTTGCAAGATTAACAAATCCGATCATCGTTCTAAGTACGAGTCCAACTTTTCAGGGTCGGCAGAGCATACTAGGTGAGGGATAGCAACAAAGTAAATTTTAAGTGGGAAAATGTGAATTGGAATGATTTTATTATTATGAGCACATAGTTCAACTCTCTGACAAAGAGTGCTCTTGACTTTGTCTTATGACAAAAGTTCAAGAGACTTTAATTAATCTATAGGCTTGATGCAAGGATAATGCAGTGACAATACTCTCCAACAAAGAGTGCTCTTGACTTGGGTTATTGCAAGTTCAAGAGACTTTGGTTCTTTTAATAAGACAATCAGCTTGTAAATTGAAACCACATGATAGCTCAACAAATTGTAAAATAACGAAACAATGTCATAGCAAAAATGATAAACTACCTACAAATAAAATAAATGAGAAACTAGTGTTCTACAACTACAAGAAACTAATCTAGCAAAAAGAAGTCAAAAATGACTTCAAGACACATTGTCCCCGAAATTTCCAGCTAGACCATACGCAGGAAGATAATGGGGAAAGAGAGGTAGCACACAATGTCAATGCGGCACTTGGGATGAAAAAAGTTCTAAGTACAGAATTAAACTACTCTAAGCATGCAAAGTAAATCTAGGCTAAGAGCACAAGACACTCTTCCCCAAATAGGGAAGAAGAAACCAAAAGATGGGAGGCCTTATCCCACTTTGCCCTTTTATGAAGAGAGTACAATATTTAGGATTTTCAACCTTAGAGAAAGAAAAAGAACTTGGAAAGACAAATGGAACAAGCCTTAATGGGTGTTTTACAAAAAGAGAGTAATTCGGAAAATTTTATCTTCTTTAGTTCAAATCCCAAGCATTTGGATCTTCTTGGTTTTGGTACCTAGTTTCTACTCTTCTCTTTGGTTTTTGTTCTTGTTGTCCGCCGATTGCACACCAGCAGCAGAAATCAATTGAAAGCTATCTCCTCACTTAGGAAAGTGGGAGAGGTGTGACCTTAGGGGCAAGCACAGAGCTAGGTACTATCACCTACTCCTAGCTTCTCCGTTTAGGCTAACTCCTAACGAAGCCAAGCGGAGTAGTCCCTAACAAAGAGTTTTCTATGGCTCAATGTTTAAGTTAAGTTATAGATGTTTTGGATGCGGATGGGTGTTATTTAGGAGTTATTATGATGAAATATGTTTGTTTATTATGAATTATAAACACAAGACAAAGCAATCCACGTTGCTATCACAAGAATTAAAAGATAGACAATAATTTGAGAACTCACGAGACGATGAAGCATTCATAGATATAACTTATAATCAAAACATCAAATGGACAAATGGCCCAGATTATCAACAGTGCGTAAAAGATAGGACCAGTGCCTATGGAGTCAACTTATCAGAGATGCTTCGAGTGTAAATATGATGTGAATACCAAAATGATGCCAGTGAATGTTAGGTTTTGCGAGTGCTCTTGGTAGGTTTTAAAAGTTTTTATTGGTGGTCTTGCTTAGGGTAGCTGGATATCCTAACCGGAAATACCTTCAGTGGCTCCGTTCGAAGACATGACGGACCTATCTGGGGTCACAGCTAAGTGTTCAATAACTTAACTAACTGTGCCCAGATTGGGTTGCCCGACGCCCACACTTGGAATTTGCCCACATGCCTCGGTATTTAAATGAAACAACGCTGGTGCGTTGGTTATGGGATAAAAGTTTTAATTAAGTTACTCTTGTAGGGTTTAAAGATCCAGTGTCGTTTCTAGGTATTTTGATCTGGGATAGGTCAGAGCATACTCCGGCAAGGAGGGAAGGGAGTTAATTAATTAAAGGGGTGTGTGTGTTGAAGGTTTTATTAAGTTAATTAATTAAACTCTCCGATAAGAAGTGCTTTTGACCTTATCTTATGACAAAGGTTCAAGAGTCTTATCTAATCTAGATGAGACTAATGCAAGGATTATGCAAACTAAGGATGCTCTCCGATAGAGAGTGCTCTTGACTTGTGTTTCTGCAAGTTCAAGAGTCTTACTTAACAGTTAATCGATTAAACAATGTGAACAAGAAGCAAAGATGACTTATTAAATTCTCCAACAAAGAGCACTCTTGATCCACCTTATGGTGTGATTCAAGAGATTTAAGCAGTTAATTTACTTAGAAAGATAAACAATTTAAAAAAAGCATAATCAACTTAATTAATGAATTAGATGTGATGGATTAACAATTAGTATTCTAAGAATAATATGCAAATAATGATGAAGACAAGCAAATCTAATCTAAGCATACACAAGTAAATACAACACAAGCCTCCCCAAATGGGGGAGGATGAGAGTGGGGACTTAAAAACCCCACTCAAACAAAAGATCTTTACTAAAATTTATACAATGTGCCTTAAGGATTTTAATCCTTGAAAAGACTTTTCAAATGAAAGCAAACAACTCTACTAATATTAGGACTTGTAAAAAAAAAGTGCTTTTACTTGAAACTTTTCTCGAAACTTTTTCAAAAAAGGAGAAAGAAAAAGTTTAAATGAGAGAAAAAGAGCAAAGCAAAGAAGGCTGAAAACAAAAGAAGATGAGGGAGAGAAGGCAAGAAAACAAAGGGAAGGTCGAAAACAAGGAAAAGGGAGGAATAGGGCAGCCAACTATGAAGCTAAAGGAGGACAAAAATTGAAGAAAACGGGGCAGCAAAAGAGAAAGCAAATGGCTGTAATAAAAAATACAAAACAGGGCAGCGAACAAAAAGGGGAAGAAAAGGCCAATAACAAGGTGGAAGAAGGCCCAAAAATTATGGCAAAAAGAGGCAAAAAAGGTAGGAAGACTAGGGCACACTAAAGCTGTCCAAAAAGAAGAAAAGGGGTGGTAAAAGAGAGTAAAAACGGGGCAGCGGTGAATAAAAGACAAGAAAGGTTAAAGCCAAGCAAGGAGGAAAAGGCTAGCAAGCAAGAAAAACAAGGGGATCAAGGAGCAAAGAGAGAACTAGAAGAGGGAAGTTTGGTAACCAAGAAAGTGTTTGAATTTATGGATGGAACCCAAGAGAGAGAGTTAGACTCCCAGCTTTCTTTTTTGTATTTTGAAGAAGAAGATCTCTATAGGTCCTGCAATGAAAGTGTTAGATTAAAAAGGTTGTTTGAAGCCTGGGATAGATGCAGCTGAGCTCACACCCTTCTTCAACCTGTGAAGCCTGAAAACACACTACAACTTAACACAAAACATGAGATCAAAACACATGCTAGTATGCTAAGAAGATTGAATCATGATTAACATTACGTATATACTGATTACTCATATCCATCAAAATACTAATCTACTTCGCATAAACAATCAAATTAAACTACAAATGATTGTTCTACTGTGCCAACAATGGCCCTCTTGAGCTAACAAAAAAATAATTAATCTCACATAAGCATTAAGGAAATAGAGGTTAGAGACAATATCACCTCAACCATTTGCAAAAACTACCACATCCAAGAGCTCATGGACCTCCAAAGTTTGATCTTTATTAACAAATTAAAGCAAATGCTTGATACAATTTTCTCAGAGTAACTTTGCTACAAAAGTCCATCATAATAGAGCTGAAGGAGCCTCTATTTATACAATGAGAGAGTGCTAAAACCCTAAAACCAAATCACATAACCTAACCAACTTGGCCACCAAACGGAGAAGCCAAACCTAAGACGAAGAGCTGGGAGTGAGGGGAGGCCTCCACCTAGGCAAGGCGCCCCCACTCCAACCCTGAACAACCAAATCAAGCCACAGATGGGCTTACACTTGTGGAAGGCGCCTTCAGGAGAGAGAGGGGCGTGAATGGTTGAAGGAGGCATCTGTGATGTTGGTAAGCCCAACTTTTAGGTCTGGAAGCAGCCTCTGCTAGGTTTGGGAAGGCTACTAATGATACAAGCTTCAGTCTTTACCTCGATCAAATCATCGGACCAATGAATGCTCTCCATCTCACTTTTTAGCTGGAGATGACATGTCTACTAACTGATAATAAATTAATTGCTCACTTAATGCTAACTGAAACTGAGTTGTGATAACTCCAATCATCATAAATGCCCAATGAAATGTCATTTAGCCTTTTATTTCGTTGAATTTGGATTAATTTGGAGAGTTTTAATTTTCTCCAAAATAATCATTTTTTAATAAAAATTCATTTTTTACTCAAAACCGACTTTTTTGAGAAAAAGTGCATTATGTGTCCGATTGATGATCTGAAAGTTGGTTCTGACTGGCCGGCCGATCAAGAATGATTTTTGGCTTAAGGTTAGAGCCTTCAATCACTGAATTCGGGGTCCGGATGACCGACTTATTACGAACGGGTTTTTTCCATTTAATTTATGGAAAAATTAACCCAAAAAACTTGGGAAAAATAATTTTTTTCCCCGTTCGAAAAATATTTTTTTGAAAAAATTGTATATGTCCAGATGACTTAGGACATGACCATGCTATACCTAAATAATGCCTAGTAGGTTTACAATACTCAGTTGGGCTCTAATAACCCCCCAAGGCCCAGAATTCAACATCGGGCATTCCAGCTTTGGAGGAAGCGGGAGAAAACCTCGTCAATTATACTCGGCTAAAGGCAAAGCATAATTGTCAAGGGCAAAAAACTCGCTGGAATACCTTATTTGAGATTCTACGTCTCAGGAAACCGAACCACTCAAAAATACCCTACTAGCACATTTTATTACAAACCCGCGGGGCCATGGTCAAAATTATTCAAATCAAAAACCGGCTAGCTAATATTGGCTAGACATGAAGACGGATCAACTGATACACTGGAATCAGACATTGAACATGTTTGTCAACCGGCGGCTCCTCAAGCAATCCAACTAGGTGCAAAATTAGTGGATAACAGTTTTTCTTTGGCTCAATCTTCAAGTCTTTCTCTTAGGATTGTTTCTCTTCATACTTGCACACAACACAAATCATCTCAAAGCACCCATCAACTGTTAATTAAACCAAATCAAATATAAACTACTTCTAAGAAAGAGATCTACAAAAATAAAACTAAGTGCAAGATCTAATCTATGATATGAAAAAATAAACAAACTAAGCTTAACAAGTAAAGATCTAACTACTCTACTCTAAACACTAGATACAGAAGGAACCAGGCCAAAACTAAGCAAAAAGGGGAAGATAAACAATGACAGAGGAGATAGGAGAAATCAAAGGGCGGAAGCAAGGTAAAGGGGGCTGTTGCCGCCTAATTCACACTTTAAGACGCAGGAAAGTCACAACCTGCTATGTGTGTCCTTGGGGGCAAGCGAGAGCTGGGGACCACTGTCACCACAGTCTACAGCTCCTCCGTTTAGGCAAGATCCCAACAGAGCCAAGGGGGGTAGTCCCTATGGAAAGACTATGTTCCAGGTTTATTAATTAATTGAAGATTAATTAAAGGGATCTTTTTATTAAGATTACAAAATTATAAGACCAGTGCCTATATTAAATGGAGTCAAAAGATACAATGTGTAAACAATATGATTATGAACAATAATGAAATAAAACAATATGATAAACAAATAAAACCAATTTGCGAAATAGCAGAAAATCGTTATGAATACAGATTACTAAACCAGCAGTAAATTCAAATATGAAAAGGTCTAAGCAGTCAACATTTACCACATACTCATTTGCAGAATCGAAAGTAAATAAGTGTACTGAGAAATAAAGTGCTGGAAGTATAAATTGTAATGTTGTATTGTAGTAAAAGAGTGCTTGAAATAAATGTATTGTAGTGCTTGCAGTAAGATGAAGTGAAAATGATTGTAGTAAAAGTAGTAATCTGTGTTTGTAGGGCGTTTTGCAATGCTTCTTGGTAAATTTTAATAAATTTTAATTAGAGTTTTTCTTCTTGAAGTTAAGTCTTAGATCCGGTGGTGTGACTACCCCGATCTAGTTCTTCTCAAACCGAAGATGGAATGCTGTTGCGCTCAACAGGTGGGAGCAAGCCCACCCCTAGCTCACAGGTCAAACCCCAATGGCCCGGTGCTCACAAGGAGGACGACGAAGCGCCTAGAGACTATCCCCAGCCTGCTACCCCTTTCAGCTTTCGAGTCACTGTTTTTAATCGATTCAAAAGTCTCTAGATGGATGCCTATTAGACTACGACTTCCTTTTCCCCTGGTCGTATCTCGGAGTACCCCAGAGGGTGATAACCGAGTAGAGGAGCAGGAGATAGAGAAGCTTGGTTGGTAAATTTTAAAGATTTATTTTAATCTTGATGTTTAATATGCAAGGTTTATTTTAAAACAATCAAAGGAATTTGGGAAGTAAAGAGATTGATTGTAGATTGTAGTACAAGAAAAAGAAAGTTAATCTAATTACCTAAGCCCCCACTTACCCTGTTTTTCATACCCAGCTTGAATTCCCTAAAGGGAGATGACAAGTGGATAGAGGATACATAGGTTGGATGGGTTGTATGGTTACTTCTTTAACAAAAACGGAACTTGTATAAACAGAAACTTGAAAGCAACTAAACTATAGTAAACTCACCTCACAACGATCTTTGAGACAGAGATGATGGTCTGTCACAAAGATAGGTGGATAGCTGCAAATAAAACTAACTATCTATCTCTTCCTAATCTACTTATTTATAAATTACAAATGATTACAAGACTTTTAAGGAATACCCCAAGAGACTCTCTTTGGGG
>LPNX010134389.1:376134-402447 GCA_001517045.1 Pseudotsuga menziesii
TCTTCAATATGGTGGCGCCTTTCTCAATTTAGTGGAGATCTTTTACTTGGATGCCCCCTCTAGACTTAGGGTGGGTTTAAGCAAGTTGTGGCTCCATCCTTAGCATGAGTGCCTCCATTAACTTATGGTGGAGGGTTTTAACATTTATAAACTTAGCTTTAGCTAGGCTTTTTAAACTTTGCTCCAATAATAAAATTTTATCCCCTTGACTTAGGATAAAATACATTCACCTTAGAATAAAATTTTCAATTTAATTTTTAAATTTTCCTAAAATTGACTTAGGAAAAATTTAAAAATAACTTGAAAAATTAATATCTAGGCCATGGAGGGGTGAAAAACTTTGGAACAAGTTTTCCTAGGCTTAGTAACCCCCAAACAAGTTTACCAGGGCATTATTTGATTTTTTACTTCAAAACCAAATAATGTGAATTTTGACTTAAGGAATTTAATTAATTCCCTAGGAAAAATAGACCTTGCTTAGACAAAAATGGTCTATCTCCTCAACCACTCATCAGAATGACATGGGACTCGAAGCAGTGGCTTAGGGGGTTTCATAACAATTTATCTTTGCATTCATAGCCCCTATTACAAAATGCCATGCTTGAGAAATTACATTATTACATCAAAATTGAGTTAATTAATCACCAAGGGGTGAAATTAATTAACTAGGAAAAATTAATAAAAATACAACAATAACACGAAACTCCGCAAGACTCTATACAAACGCCTAGCATGGTCATGAATCACACTTTAAAGCCTTAGCCACCTCATGGAATTGACTGGTAGAACGCCCGTCACCACTTTGGAGGATTTTGAGTGAAAACCAAACCGATTAAACTCGTTTGTTCAACAAGATCAATTGGAAAGGGAAAAACACTCGATGAGGGGACTTCCCTAACAACCCGTTCCATGGTGTGGCATCCATATCATATGACCCACACTAGCACGTAAAATTACATTAATTTTCCCACGCAGGGGAGCGGACATTTCGTTTTACAAAAGGGCAATAGCCCTGCAGAAGTGAAAAATCCTCAGATTTTTCTAAGGTACAAATATGTACAACTTCGTGTACATGGAGTTGCCACCTAGTCGAAATAGGTGGGCAACAAGGGCAATATGAGCAAAAGGGGGAAAGATAAAATTGAGAGGAGAAGAAGGCAAACTAGAGGAGCAAAAGCAAGTGGGAGAAAAAGATGAGGTAGGGCGAGAGCAAATGAGAGCTGGGAGATGAAAGTCGAGAGCAAAGAAGAAAGGGCTAGCAAGCAAGAAATCAAGAAGATCAAGGAGAAAAAAAGAGAACTAGAAGAGGGAAGTTCATAGATCCAGGTAACCAAATGTGTTTTTTGAAACTTTGTTGATGGAGGAAAGGAGAAGCTCTGACAGCTATGTCTCTTTCTTGGATTGGGAAGTGCTTAGAAAGACCTGCAAGATGAAGGAGTTAGATGGAAAAAACCACCGGTTCATGAAGAAGAGCTTGATTTCAAGCTTGTTCTTCACCCCTAATGATCCCTGCAAAACCCTTACAAACAATATCAAATCCGAACAAAATACTCATAACCTAGATTGTTAGCCCTTCTAGAGTATATAATGAAGAATGATTTAATAATTGAAAAGGCAAGATGAGAGAGATATCACCAAAGACAATGTGAATCCACAACTCCAAAAACTCATGCATCGACCTCGAAAGTCACAACAACTTTATTCCAACTTCAAACAAATATTACAATAATTTTGGCAAAGTGTTCATGCCCAAAATGTCCATGAGAAACAAAGGAGGCAATGCCATCCTTTTATAACAAAACTAACACAACCCCTACCCTAAATCAAAATCGGCAAAGAGCAGAGCCAATGGCATAATCATCAAATCGACTCCCCAATCAACTCCATGTTGCAACAGGCTTGGAGTGCACATAGCTTCAATAGACTTGAGCTTGAATTAAAATGGATGGGGAGGTGGCCTCCACCTTGGCAAGGCACCCCCCATCCCTCCTTTGGAAACATCAACTGTCAAATACGGAGTGGCCAAGTGTATCCACGTGAACCCACATAGATCCGCGTGAGTTGAAGACTGAGATATGCGAATATGTGTAGGTGACCAAGCCATGAGTTATAATAAATGTGACTCGTGTACAATGGGAGCCAAGCCCACCAAACAAGCCAGCGTGAGCAAACCCAGGTCACCACTAACTTTGGGCTAGTCGGCTTGTTGCCCACCTATTTCAACTAGGTGGCAACCACATGTACATTGAAGATGTACATTATGTGCAGTTTGTACCATGGAAAAATCCTAGGGATTTTTCATTCAGCAGGGAAATTATGCCCCTTTTGTACACGAAATGTCCGCTCCCCTGCGTGGGAAAATTAATGTAATTCTATGTGCTAGTGTGGGTCATACGATATGGACGCCACACCATGGAACTGGTTGTTAGGGAAGTCCCCTCATCGAGTGTTTTTTCCCCTTCCAATTAATCTTGTTCTTTAAACGATTTTAATTGGTTAGGTTTTTCACTCAAAATCCTCCAAAGTGGTGATGGGCGTTCTAACAATCAAGTCCATGGGGTGGCTAAGGGTTCAAAATGTTATTCGTGACCATGCTAGGCATCTCTTGAGTCTTGCGGAGTTTCGTTATGTTGTTATATTTTTATTTTTCTAGTTAATTAATTTCACCCCTTGGTGGTTAATTAACTAAGTTTTGATGTAATAATGTAATTGCTCAAGCACTGGTATTTTGTAATAGGGGCCATGAATGCAAGGTAAATTGCTATGAAACCTCCTAAGCCACTGCTTCGAGTCCCATATCATTCTGATAAGTGGTTGAAGAGATAGACCAATTTTGGTCAGAGGGGGTCTATCTCCCCTAAAGTTTTTTTTAATTTTTCCTAAGTCAAAAATTCATATTATTTGATTTTGAAGGAAAAAATCAAATAAGGCCATGGTAATTAAGTTTGGGGGGTGGCTAAGCATAGCCAAAATTTCATTTAAATAAACCCCCCATGGTCAAAATAAATGTCTGAAGATCTCCTAAGTGGGGCGTCCCTCTTGTCTTAATAAAAGATAAAATTAAAAATTAAAGATCAAAAATTAAAAAATTAAAAAATAAAATATTAAATAGAAAATAAAAAATAAAAAATAAAAAATATAAGATTAAAACTTGAAAATAAAATTAAAAGATTAAAAAATAAAAAAGATAAAAATAAAAAATAAAAGATTAAAAGATTAAAAAATAAAAAGATAAAAATAAAAAATAAAAGATTAAAAGATTAAAAAATAAAAAAGATAAAAATAAAAAATAAAAGATTAAAAGATTAAAAAATAAAAAGATAAAAATAAAAAATAAAAGATAAAAAAAGATTTAAAATAAAAGATAAAAAAAGATTTAAAATAAAAGAATAAAAAAATAGAAATTTTAAAAATAAAAGATTAAATAAAATATAAAAAGTAAAAGATAAAAAATAAAAACAATAAAAAATTAAAGTAATAAAATTAGAATTTGAGTCAAAAGGGGGCCCCACTTGAGTCATGGAAACCCTAGATCTAAGGGTTAAGCTTTATTGTGACATGGATCTATCTTTTTGACCATTGATTTGAAAATGCACCCTTGCTTTTTGATTGGTTGAGAGGGGTGCAAAGTCAAATACCTAGATCTAGTGGTGGAGATCTAATCTAGATCTAGATCTAATCTTGGCCATTGATCTTCAAGGGGTTGGGGTGGCTCCTCAACTATATAATGAGGGTCTCACTCCCTCATTTCATAACATCTCTCATGCTATTGTTATGCTGCCGGAATCTTTCCCTACTCTCTTCTCATATTCTCTCAAGCATTTGGCCCAAGCCTCTTGCCATTTTTTTTTTGTATTGGATCTTGCCCTAGTTGGGCTGTAATAGAAGAATACTTTGGAGAAATATTGTGCCGTCATTTCATGCATCTTGTGGTGAGATAGCTTGTATTGTATTTATTTGATTTGCATTTGTATTAGCTTAGATAGCTCTCCACAAAGTATTTTGTGGAGAGATTTGTAAGTAGAAGTATTTCTGCTTCCATTTGTGAGTTTCTTAATAAGATTTATCAAAATATTTTGGTAGATTTATTGGGTACTCACCTCTTTGCTTACATTTTGCAGCTCTCTCATAAGTTCATTTACAGGTTTTCCAAGCTAAGAAAGGCACCTCCAAGGGTTTCGTTTTTTCCTATTTTCAATTCGGCCATTTTTCTTTTCCTATCCTGAAACTGGGTTTTATTCACTGTATAGTGAATATAACCCTTGTTTTAGGGCCCTCATCCATTATATATTAGTATAGGCTTATAAATCTGTTGTTTATATGTTATTTTCACCCTAAAAACATTCATTTTCAGCCACTAAAATTTATGTTTTTTCCATTTTTTAAAGTTCAAATTTTTCTGTAAAATTTCTGGGTTTTACACTAAATTGTTCTAACTTTCTGTTTCAGTTTTCTGCAGTAATTTCCAGCAAGTAAGTTGCTGAATTTTTGCAGGTTTTATGCACAGAAAGAGGGGGTTATGCTGCCCTAAATTGCCCAAAAAAAACCCAGCAAAAATTTGGTCCAAAAGAGGCCCTAAACTACACTTCTTCTCTCTCTTCTATTACATTGTAAACCCCAAATGAGAAGTTCTCTTTGGGGTATTTCTCTGCTGTAAATTTGTATAAGTAGTTGCTTAGAGTTAGTTTTTTATTTGCAAGTTTTATTTCAGTTTACCCACCTATCTCTGTTATAGACCACCATCTCTGTAAAGAGATTGTTGTGAGGTTAGTTTAAGTATCTTTTTTTTATTTCTGTTTACCCACTATCTTTGTGACAGACCACCATCTCTGTCACAAAGATTGTTGTGTGGTTAGGACATTGTTTTAGTTAGTTGTTCTTCCTTTTAACTTTCTGTTCAAGTAATTTAATTTTCATTTTCTGTCAAAGAAGTAATCATACAACCCACCTATCCTGTGTATCCTCTATCCACTTGTCATCTCTCTTTAGGGACTTCAAGTTGGATATGAAAAGCAGGAGAAGTGGGGGCTTAGCTTAGTTAAAACATCTTTCTTTCTCTGCTACAATCTTCACATTTCAGTTTTTCAGTCCAAGATCAAGTACCAGCACCTCCCATAAGGGACACCGCTTGGTTGATCTTGTTGATAATTTAAAATTAACCTTGCATGCTAATCACCAAGATTAAAATTTACCCTTAAAATTAACTAACAACAACTTCACTATTTCCTGTTCCTCTACACGATTATCACCCTTCAGGGTACTCGCGAGATACGACAGGGGATAGAGGAGTTTTAGTTTAATAGGCATCCATCTAGCTGTTTTTCCTGTTGATTAAAAAGCAGTGCCCTCAGAGGCGACTTGGGGTAGAAGACCGTGGGGGGTCTCTAGGCGTTCTACGTCCCCCTTGTTGAGCACCAGGGCATTGGGGTTTGACCTGTGAGCTACGGGTGGGCTTTGCTCCCACTTTGTTGAGCGCAACAGCATTCCCTCTTTGACTTGAGAAATACTGGATTGGGGTAGTCACACCACCGGTTCGAAGACTTAATCAAAGATTTCAACTCTAATAAAATCTACCTAAAATAAACCAAGAGACATTGCAAAACCGGTCCTATAACACTTTTTTCATTTCAGCGCACTTCCATTCTAGCATTGCAATCCAGCACTTTACTTTTCAGTTTCATTTACTTTCAATTCTGCAATTGTTTATGTGGTGAATGCTTAACTTTTGTTTAAACTGCTTCAAGTAATTCAACTTAAAGTCTTTCCATTTTTCATTCACTGTTGATTTTCATTTAAGGCATTTTCCTTCTGCTATCTTTTGTTTATAACCTGTAAATCTGGTTCATATTTTACTTGATTTGTTTATACTAATAAATCTAGATCATCTGTACATTGCTTAGATATCTTGATTCATTATTGTATCATTTATTTGTTTATTCATCTCATTTGTTAGACAACTTAACCTGTGGGATAATTAACTTAGACTGCATCCATTGAAAGTTGCATTCTCTGACTCCATTCTTTAGGCACTGGTTATAAATAAAAGGATTGACTGTCATTTAAATATTGCATCTTGCATTGGTTTGACTGTCATCTCTCAAAACCTTAGCCTCAATCATAATAAAAGATCCCTTTAATTAATTTATAATTAATTAATAAATCTGGAAATTAGTTTTCTTGTAGGGACTACCCCCCTTGGCTCTGTTGGGATCTTGCCTAAACGGAGGAGTTGTGGACTGTGGTGACAGTGGTCCCCAACTCTAACTTGCCCCCAAGGACACACGAAGCGGGTTGGAGACTTCCCCGTGTCATAAAGTGTGTATTAGGCGGCAACACGGCTTGATGCCCAAGTCCGAGAAGCCGAGCCTTTTATAAAAAATTAAATGCTAGGACTTTTTTTACAATCTCCCCTAGGGGGTATGAACATGTATTTACAAAAAGTTCCGAACAAACTCCCAGGAAAAGGCTGGCGAACTTCTGAATTCTGATCATGAACAAGTGTACTTGTTCAATGCTCTAGCGGCTCACCGAAAAATCCACTAAGTGCAAAATTAGTGGATAACACTCACAATTAAATCTCATAAATATTAAATTTACTCACCCACTTAAATTTATCAAAAAGTGACTTTATTCTCTAAAGTCATATTAAATGCTCATCTTTAAGTCATATTAAATGCTCATCTCTAAGTCATTTAATGCAAGAGTCACTTTATTTTCCCCATTTAAGTGACTAAGCCTAAAGTCACCTAGGGGAACACTTTCCTAGGTACAAAAATCAACACTCCCTCTTACCAAGGAAGGTGTTCTGCACCACTCCCAACTTGTCTCTGAAGAAGACAAACTTGCCCCTCCCCAAAGATTTCGTCAGAATATCTGCAACCTGCTCATTAGTGGAAATGTACTGTAAAGTCACTACTCCTCTCTGAACATAATCTCGGATGAAATGATACCTGATCTCAATATGCTTTCACCAGTCATGAAATACTGGATTTTTAGAGAGCTGGATGCAACTCTAATTGCCACAGTAGATCACCGTAGGCCTCAACTCCTGATCAAATAAATTCACTAGCAACTCGTGAAGCCACAGCACCTCGCAACCGGCCTGACTGGTTGCCATATACTCAGCCTCTGCAGAACTCAAAGCAACAGACTTTTGCTTCCGACTGAACCATGACACTACTACTGAGCCCAAACTGAAACAACATCCGAAAGTGCTCTTCCAATCTGCCACACTGCCTGCCCAATCTAAATCTGTGAAGCCAATCAACCTGATCTCATCCGACCTCTTGTAGTCCAGACCATACTCTATTGTCCCTGCAAGGTAACGCAACACATGTTTTGCGGCTACCCAATGCACTCTCCTAAGCTCAACCATGAACTAACTGAGAGTGTTCACCGCAAAATACAAATCTGGCCAAGAGTTGACCAAATTCATCAAAGAACCAATGAGCTGACGATATAATGTAGGATCCACCAACTCTCCCTCAGAAGCATGAAGCTTCTTCCAGTTGGTGGCCATCAATGTCGACATCGGCCTGCAATCCTCCATCCCAAATATCCTCATAATATCAACAACATAATTTCCTTGTCCCAGGAAAATATGTCCAGGCTCCTGCCAAACCTCCAATCCCAGAAAATAGTACATCAACCCAATATCGATCATCCCATACTCTGAAGCAAGATATTTCTTGCAAGCTGCAATGGGTCTCTCTCCTACTGTGATAAATAAGTCATCAACATATAACAGAAGAATAAGCGGATCATCTCCAACCATGATGAAATAGAGATTCAGATCTACTTCACTCTTCTGAAACCCCATCCGCTGCAAGTAAGAATCGATCCTGGAGTACCAAGCTCTAGGAGCTTGCTTCAACCCATACAAGGCTTTCTTCAACCTGCAAACATGAGACTCTCTCTCATGAATCTCAAAGCCCTAAGGTTGCTCAACATAAATCTCCTCTTGAATGATTCCATTGAGAAATGCAGTCTTCACATCCATCTGATGGATCTTCCAACCCATTTCTGCCGCAATGGAAATCAATGCCCCGATCAAAGTATACTGAGTAACCGATGCAAAGGTCTCATCATAATCCACTCCCACAATTTGTGGAAACCCCCGCGCTACAAACCTGGCCTTGTACTTCTCCACACTACCATCTACAGCATGCTTTAGCTTGTAAAGCCACCGAGAAGTCACTACTAACTTCCCCTCAAGTCTCGGAACTATGTCCCATTCATCGTTTTTCATGATGGAATGGTACTCATCCATCATGGCATCTCGCCAAACATGATGTTGGGAGGTCTCCTCAAAAGTAGAAGGCTCTGAATCATGTAAACTAGCCACTAATGCCATGCCCAATCTGTCTGGCATCCGAATAGCCCTCACTTGCTCCCTGGGTGTCCCAAACTCTTGAGCTTCCTTCAAGGTCTCCCAAAGCCACTTAGGGTTCTTCTTCCCTGAAGGTTGCTCCCACATGGGTCTGACTTCATCTAATGAACTACCAGAGGTAGAAGCTCCAATAACCTGTGAACCAGCAGCTGGTGTACCAACAACTGGTGAACTCTGTGATCCTGATCCTCTATACGGCTAACCTGTAATCTAAGACCCAAAACCTGTCCCCGAAGACCCTTCTGGCTCAACAACTGAAACCGGTGAACCTATGCCCATACTATGTGGTCCAGTAACTCCAGAAACCTGTGAACCTGTCTACTGTACTAACGGTACCTGTGAAACAACCTGAGGTGCAAGAACCTGTTGCTCTCACTGCTCCAACTCTCTAGAATTTCTGAAGGCCCGCTCCTACTCAAACATCACATCCCTTCTCACAACAACTGTCCTTTGAGAAGGAAGGTAAAAATGGAAGGCCTTCAAAGTCTCATCATAGCCCACAAAGATGCCCTTCTCTGCGGTGGGTTCCAACTTTGTCCTCTTCTCAGAAGGGACATGAGAGTAAGTCAAACTACCAAATATGCGAAAATGGCTGACCTCAGGCTTCTTGCCTGTGAAACACTCCTCTGGTGTCATGTTCCCCATGGCACGATGGGGACTCCTGTTTTGAAGATATACAGTTGCGCTGCATAACTCAGCTCAAAGGAAGAAAGGAAGTGTAATATCCCAAATGTTGATATTCTCTAATGTTCTATGATAGTGCTGACTCGCACACTGAATCTCATACAACTTTGCAAAATAACGGTGCATGTAGACTTGCCATGCAAAAATGCCCTAAAATATAGTTGAATTAGGTTTACGGTTTTGCAAAGAGAAATTAACACTTACCACTGATATTCGGGCTGATAATGACTCCAGAGATCGCTCCATGCATAAGGATCCGAATGGGTGGTCTAATAATGCTCTTTTCCTCTGATGTTACCGCCCCGCAGTACCGTAAACACACTCCATACTGAAGGTGACATTTTTGTAGGAGGAGAGGTCCGTTCTGGACGAGACTTTCTAAGCTTGTCCGTCTGATGATGCCGGAGAGATGGACTGGCACATGCGGAGGTTTGGATGCCTCTAAGTGCCCTAGCGAATTGATTGGCAGTTCTACTGCTCATGCCCCCAACTGATCTGTTTGGCTGATAGCTACTCCAGGTGAGCAAACTGATGGTTGATAATTACTGCATACCGTAGGATAGGCCTGTTGAGAAAGAGGAATCTGACATGCGGAGGAAAGACTGGGTTTTGTGGTCCAACCGAATCCTTCTGTGTTTTCCCTGCTACTTTCGGCTGCAAAACGTGGATCTGCTAATAACCCTTCGGAATGTGCTGGATCTCCAAATACTGTAGTATACGATGGATAAACCTAAATGATCTATCCCAATAAGAGACTAGGGCAGATATCTCACTGCCAAACCCTCGGTAGCTGAAGACACTGTCTCCAACCCCAACTACCGCGGCTGCACGCTGTGCTGCTGCTCGCAAGCTCCAAAATCAATCAACAATAATAATAGATAGTTCCTTTAGTCCCATAACCCTTCTTACATAGATCTTCATATGCTTTTAGGGTTTCCATGTCACTTTTAGGGTTTAGATGTCTCTTTTAGGGTTTATGCTTCACTTTTGCATGCATGCAATTATAATTTGATGTTGACTTTAATACTAACTAAACAAGGCCTGCATGCTCCGCATGCTTTAGGATATGAACTCTGATGGCCCTCCTTCTACACTGATGACTTAATAATACTGAATTGATGTACCTTCTGCTCATAGTGCTATCAGTCCTTAGTTATTCCCTTTTTATCAAAAATGGAACAATACAATCCTCCCTTGCCAAAGATTGCTTGTCCTCAAGCAATGCCAACGCAACTCCATAATCAATCAAACTGAACCAACTGAATCCGGGGATGATCCCAGGGTCCCAAATTATCCTAGGAGATTTGTAACACCCTCTGCTCAAAGCACTGCACTGCACAGTACCATCACAAGATATCCCATGGAATCCTCCAATATGTAGAGTAACTAACCAGGCTGTAAACAAGGTACCATCACAATAGACCTCCTGAAAGCATCCTCTAGCAATCACCAAACTACCAGTCACTGCAATCCCAGGGTCCCAAATCAATCTGAGAATTGTAGAGGTCAAAATGCATGCACCGCTACCCTGCGTAGTATAGACACAAGGAGCATCCTGAAGACTCCCAAGTAACCCCATCAGTAAACATTGTATCCAAACCTCACAAGGTCTCCCACCTGGATCCCAATGCAAACTTGTGCATCTTTCATCCCAAATATCCCAAGGCTCTTGTGGGACTATACCCTTGGCTAGGAATGTCTTCCTAAGAATCTCCCACTCAATAGGACACCAACTCTTAATATCTCTCCAATCCAATCCCCAAAAAGGACCTTGTCCATAAGCACCATCACAAGGAATAAACCTACCAAGCTGACATTCTGCCCTTCTAATTTCAACTAGAATGCTCATATACTGCTGCCCAATTTCTCGACCCTGGCCAACCTATAAAAACCATCCGCCATTATGCAAATGTGGACTCAAGCTACTGCAAGCCTTGTCTATGTACTCCTGAAGAGGACTGCTTTGAAATGAAATAGTATGTTTCTTCTGCTACCCCATCAAGGAATCCAACTGCTCTTCAATACTAGAAAGCCTAGCCGCTGACTTGCTACATACAACTCGAAGAACTGTAAGCTAAACATCTCGTTGTACTATGATGTCTCGGAGTATCTTGGTCCTCTCTTTCATTGCTAGAATGCTTTCTATAACACGGTCAATCTTCTTTCGGTGGCTATCATCTAGAAGCTCTATCTCATGCATGTATAAACTCTCCCTAACCTCCATGTGTGACAGCCCACTGTCTCGACTATTGTGCTCATTGCCTTGCACCACATGTATTTCGTCTGTCATAACCGTCTGGACTCTTGATGTAGGTGATGAAGGGTATACCAACTCCAACTCATCATACGGCTTGACCACAATCTGACTAGCGAATGTGCTGGTGTCGCTAGACTCACAGGATGGCTCTAATGCTATCTCCTCATGCACTGTTAACTCCAAATCAAGCTCACCAACAACCTGTACTTCATGCTCATCTTTCTTCACTCCCCCAACTATGCCTTTAAGGAGATCCTCATCCAAATCCTTGGGCTGGCCCCCGAACTTGATGGTGCAATAATCTTGAAAAGACAATGCTACACATACCTCATCACCCAAGGCTAGATACTCCTGATATCGAGGCAAGTGTTGAAATACTGCTAACCTTTGAAAATCTTTAGTCCAGCTGATGGCATCTGCTAGGGTGGTGGGCCTATTGTAAGCTTTGGGTTTGTTCTTACTTTTAAAGTGGCAGAAGTCAATGAAGGTCCTGGATGAATGGAAGTCATCTCCTAAAGCTCTATACTCTCTCAGACAGGCACTCATGGATTCTTCTGGTTCTACTTGTGCTAGAGGCACTACAGCTACACTATCTAAGAATTGAGGCATGGTAGGTCAAGAATGCTTGTTGTATATATGGGGATGGCTCTGCATGTTGGTATGTAAGTGCTCCCCACTACTACTGGTGGATACCCTATCACTATTGGAAAACAAGGGACTGTGTGGGGTG
Source organism: Pseudotsuga menziesii (assembly GCA_001517045.1). Taxonomy (NCBI): domain Eukaryota; kingdom Viridiplantae; phylum Streptophyta; class Pinopsida; order Pinales; family Pinaceae; genus Pseudotsuga; species Pseudotsuga menziesii. Next base: position 388,195 of record LPNX010134389.1, read on the forward strand.
GGCCCATTTTTCTCTATCATTTGCCTGAAGGTACTCATCATTTCTTTTTGCCCAATAGTGAGTTGTTTTATGGCTGACATGAGACTATTGAAAGTTGTTTTATCATCATCGACCATTGTTTCTTTGCCCTTTCCAAACTGATACTCTTTGTCCCCCAACTCTATGTCCTCTAATTCCTCTTCTCCTCTATCACTGTTTCTAAACCTCTGTCTCCGGTAAGTAATCTTGTATGGATCTTCTGAATTCATTTACAATTTTGCATGCCCACAGCTGGCAAGGAACATGCTCTGATACCACTGTAATATCCCAAATGTTGATATTCTCTAATGTTCTATGATAGTGTTGACTCGCACACTCAATCTCATACAACTTTGCAAAATAATTGTTCATGTAAACTTGCCATGCAAAAATGCCCTAAAATATAGTTGAATTAGGGTTAGGGTTTTGCAGAGAGAAATTCACACATACCACTGATATTCCGACTGATAATGACTCCAAAGATCGCTGCATGCATAAGGATCCGGATGGGTGGTCTAATAATGCTCTTTTCCTCCGGTGTTACCGCCCCGCAGTACCGTAAACACACTCCAGACTGAAGGTGACGTTTTTGTAGGAGGAGAGGTCCGTTCTGGCTGAGACTTTCTGAGCTTGTCCGTCTGCTGATGCCGGAGAGATGGACTGGCACATGCGGAGGTTTGGATGCCTCTAAGTGCCCTAGCGAATTGATTGGCAGATCTGTTGCTCACGCCCCCAACTGATCTGTTTAGCTGATAGCTACTCTAGGTGAGCAAACTGATGGTTGATAATCATGCATACCGTAGGATAGGCCTGCTGAGAAAGAGGAAGCTGACATGCGGAGGAAAGACTGGGCTTTGTGGTCCCAACGAATCCTTCTGTGTTTACCCTGCTACTTCCGGCTGCAAAACGTGGATCTACTAATAAACCTTCGGAATGTGCTGGATCTCCAAATACTGTAGTATATGATGGATGCAATGGATAAACCTGGATGATCTATCCCAATAAGAGACTAGGGAAGCTATCTCACTGTTGAAACCTCACTAGTTGAAGACACCGTCTCCAACCCCAACTGTCGTGACTGCACGCTGTGCTGCTGCTCAAAAGCTCCAAAATCAATCAACAATAATAATAGATAGTTCCTTTAGTCCCATAACCCTTCTTAAATAGATCTTCATATGCTTTTAGGGTTTCCATGTCACTTTTAGGGTTTATGCTTCACTTTTCCATGCATGCAATTCTAATTTGATGTTGACTTTAATACTGACTAAACAAGGCCTGCATGCTCCACATGCTTTAGGATATGAACTCTGATGGCCCTCCTTCTACACTAATGACTTAATAATACTAAATTGATGTACCTTTTGCTCCTAGTGCTATCAATCCTCAATTATTCCCTTTTTATCAAAAACGGAACATTACAGGAAGTGACTGGTCACGTAACATAGCTCTGGCTACTCCAACAATAGACCTGTTCTTCCTTTCCGCCACTCGATTCTGCTCTGGAGTGTATGGAACCGTCAACTGCCTCCTTATACCCTCCTGTCTGCAATATCCATCAAACTCCTTGGAGGTATACTCACCCCCGTTATCCAATCTGAGAACCCATATCTTCCTCCCTGTTTGGTTCTCCACGAGAGCTTTGAAATCTTGGAAACTTTGCAAGACCTCCTAAAATTTCTTGCTCTTCAAGAAGTAGATCCAGGTCTTCCTAGAATGATCATCGATGAGTGTCACATAGTACTCATATCCTCTCAAGGAAACAGATGACATCGATCCACACAAATCTGAATGTATCAAGTCTAGAGTCCCTGCTGACCTGCTACCACTGCTAGGAAAAGCAGTCTTGGTGTACTTTCCCAAAGCACACCCCCTGCAAACATCACTATGCTCCGAGCTAAATTCTGGCAAACCTGTAACCATATGTCTCAACAACCCCAAAGTTGGATGATGCAAGTGAGCCATCCTCCTATGCCAAATCTCACAAAGCTCATTGTTCCTGCTACGTGCCAAGGCATGTTGAAGCTGAAATAAGAGCCTGTACAGTTTCCCACATCTAACTCCAATGGCAAATGAAGCAGATGGTCTTGCAGTCTTGGGAAACACACGCACATGTCCATTTAGGAAGGACACCCCAAGACCCCGATCCTCAATCATGGAAACTAAAACCAGGTTCTTCTTCAGCCTAGGTACATACAGTACATCTCTCAAAACCATGGGACTCATGGACTCCCACTGAAAGGTAATGGTCCCATGCCCAACTGCTCTGACAGCTGAATCATCTCCCAACACAACCTCCACATCAGTCTCTGTCTGTGAAAGCTCGGAGAACATCTCTCGAGCACTTGTCATGTGGCTCGAAGCTTTGTTATCAATATACCAAATGTTGGAAGTAGATGCACTGTAGGAATGATCTGTCAACAAGGAAAACTCCCTCTCTCTATCAACATCCGCACTGGTGATAATAGATGCTCTCTCTCTATCAATATGTCCAGTGCACAGAGAAAACTCTCTCTGAAATCTCGCTGTAAAATCATCAACCTCTGCTGAAGTTGTTGTCTGCTGGTGCTTCTTCTTCTTGTTGGGACACTGCCCAGCATAGTGTCCCATCTTCTGACAAGAAAAGCACTTTACAGTGCTCATATCCTTCTTCTGCCCATCCTGTTGTTTGGCCCCACCCTTCTTGGGACCCTTCTTGTTCTTCTTCTTCCCCTTCGTTGTCAAGGCCACATCCTCCTCATCCTCCCTACTAGTAGAAGCACTGCCCTACACAAGACCCCTCTGAGTCTCGTCCTGGACAAAATCATCACATACCCTGTCCCATGTACGTAAGGTCTCCCTAACTACCAAAGCTTCCACAAACACAGCCCAAGGCTTTGACACCCCATTCATGGTTGTCCGCACTAGCTCTGCATTAGGAACAACCTCCCCAACTGCTGCAAGCTCATCTCTCACCTGAGAGATCCTAGTAAGGTAAGACAACATAACCTATCCTTTGACCATCCTGATACTCTTCAACTTCTCCCTCAAAACCATCTTCCTATTCTTATTTAAACTCTGAAACAAGCCGATCAAAGAACTCTACATTTCATGAGCACGATCCTTCCATGAAATGTGGGGAATCACATGGTCTTTAACAGCATCAAGAATAATCCTCCTGGCATTAATATCTTTTTTGTTGAAGGCAGCCAATGCTACCGCATCAGTTGAAGCGGGAATAGCAATGGGATTAGTTGCAGTATTTCTGACTATCTCCTCCCACAACTCATTTTCCTCCAACACAAGCAAAATCCTAGCTTTCCACGGAATAAAATTCCCTGCCCTATCAAGCCTATCCTTCATTCTAAGTCCAGTAGAAGTCATATTTCTCAAAGACCAAGTTTCAACAAAATGTCGTTATTGTCAAAAGAAAATCTCTGAAATCTAGAAATTAATTTTATGTCTGCAAAAATGAATTTTTTTCCCCACTCAGCTCTGATACCATGTAAGTTTTTCTCAGTTTCAGCCACCGGTTTATATGTCAAAAATCATCTCAGTTTAATGCCCAACCCAAAAAATGCATAAGGCTGGAAATTACATAAAATTTCAGACTAAAATAAACATGCTGTAACTCAACTTTAATGACAAAAAAAAATTAAATGCACACCATGAAATTTTCAAACACAGTAATTTTTGGCAACTTGCCCAGGAAAAACCCACAAGGGGAAAACCTGTTAAGAGAGAGAGTATTTTTATTATCAGGAAATTTACAGCAAAACTCAGAAATTTTCAAACCAACTTATCTCAACCCAGAAGAGAAAATTTTTGCCTCATTTTCTATGCCAAACATGAAAAATCAAACTCAATTTTTTTCTGTTTTCTGCCTCGATTTTTGTGCTATTGTACGAACTATACCGTACAGATTACCTGTATGGACCTCGAAATCCGTGCCCAGGAAGAAAAAATCTCAAAAATCGTGCCCAAAAATCTACCTCGAAAATCGTGCCTACTGTACTGAAAAATGTACCGTACGAACTATACGGACCAGTAATAAATGTTGTAGTTCTCTCCTCGATTTTCGTGCCCTCTCTATTGTTGTCCTTTCCCTTGATTTGTGTGTTGCAAATTTTTTCTCTTTCTCAGAAAAATGGAAGCTTTCTCTCTCAGCTCTCTCCTTCACTTCAATCTGCAAAAGTGACCAAAATGGCTTTTCCTTGCCTTTTTGGTGAGAACCCTAGGGTTCATCTAATCCAACAGTTGAGATTAAATTAGATCTATGGATGAGATTAAATGCTCACATTTAAATCTCATAAATATTAAATTCACTCGCCCACTTAAATTTATCAAAAAGTGACTTTATTCTCTAAAGTCATATTAAATGCTCATCTCAAGTCATCTAATGCAAGGGTCACTTTATTTTCCCCATTTAAGTGACTAAGGCTAAAGTCACCTAGGGAAACACTTTCTTAGGTACAAAAATCAACAAAAGACCATGTGATTCCTCACATCCTGAGTAAAACCCGTGCATTTCAGATGTGGGATGCTTTCACTAGATTGTTTCAGAGCTCAAACCAGAATAAGAAGATGGTTTTAAGGGAGAAGCTAAAGAGTATCAAAACGGCCAAAGGAGAGGTTGTGATATCTTACCTTACTAGGATCTCTTAGGTGAGAGATGAGCTTGCAGCAGTTGGGGAGCTTGTTCCTAAAACAGAGCTAGTGCGGACAGCTTTGAATGGGGTTTCAAAGCCTTGGGCTGTGTTTGTGGAGGCTATGGTGGCTAGGGAGAACTTACCTACATGGGCCAAGGATATGTCATGATTTTGTTCAGGAGGAGACTCGGAGGGGTCTTTTGCAGGGCACTGCTTCTACTAGTAAAAAGGATGCGAAGGATGTGGCTTTGACAACGAAGGAAAAGAAGAAGTTCAAGAAGGGTCCCCAGAAGGGTGGGGCCAAGCAGAAGGATGGGCAGAAAAAGGATCTAAGCACTGTAAATTGCTTTGCTTGTCAAAAGATGGGGCACTATGCTGGGCAGTGTCCAAACAAGAAGAAGAAGAAGCAACAGCAGACAGCAGCTTTGGCGAAGGTTGAGGATTTTGCAGCTAGATTTCAGAGAGAGTTTTCTCTGTTCACTGGACATGTTGATAGAGAGAGCATCTATCATCACTAGTGCGAATGTTGATAGTGAGAGGGAGTTTTTCTTGTTGACAGACCATTCCTACAGTGCATCTACTTCCAGCACATGGTACATTGATAGTGGAGCTTCGAGCCACATGACAGGTACTCGAGAGATGTTCTCCGAGCTTTCACAGGCAGAGACTGATGTGGAGGTAGTGTTGGGAGATGATTCTATAGTCAAAGCAGTTGGGCGTGGGACCATTAACTTTCAGAGGGAGTCCATGAGTCCCATGGTTTTGAGAGATGTATTGTATGTACCTGGGCTGAAGAAGAACTTGGTTTCAGTGATCAAGGATCAAGGTCTTGGGGTGTCCTTCCTAGATGGACATGTGCATGTGTTTCCCAAGAATGCAGGACTATCTGCTTCATTTGCCATTGGAGTTAGATGTGGTAAACTGTACAAGCTCTTATTTCAGCCTCAGCATGCCTTGGCACATAGCAGTGGCAGCGAGCTTTGTGAGTTGTGGCATAGGAGGATGGCTCACTTGCATCATCCATCTTTGAGGTTGTTGAGACATATGGTTACAGGTTTTCCAGAGTTCAGCACAAAGCAGAGTGATGTTTGCAGGGAGTGTGCTTTAGGAAAGTACACCAAGACTGTTTTTCCTAGCAGGGATTCTTGACTTGATACATTCAGATTTGTGTGGACCTATGTCATTTGTTTCTCTGAGAGGATATGAGCACTATGTGACATTCATCGATGATCATTTCAAAAAGACCTGGATCTACTTCCTGAAGAGCAAGAAATCTAAGGAGGTCTTGCAGCGGTTCCAAGACTTTAAAGCTCTTGTGGAGAACCAGACAGGGAGGAAGATACGAGCTCTCATATCGGATATTGGGGGTGAATATACCTCCAATGAGTTTGATGGATATTGCAGACAGGAGGGCATACGGAGGCAGTTGACCGATCCATACACTCCAAAGCAGAATGGAGTGGCAGAAAAGAAGAAGAGGTCCATTGTTGGAGCAATTAGAGCTATGTTACATGACCAGTCACTTCCTTTCTTCCTTTGGGCAGAGGCATGCAGTACAGTTGTTTATCTTCAGAAGAGGAGTCCCCATCGTGCCGTGGGGAACGACACCTAAGGAGTGTTTCACAGGCAAGAAGCCTAAGGTTAGCCATTTTCGCATATTTGGTAGTTTGACTTACTTTCATGTCCCTTCTGAGAAGAGGACAAAGTTGGGGCCCACCACAGAGAAGGGCATCTTTGTGGGCTATGATGAGACTTCGAAGGGCTTATGTATTTATCTTCCTTCTTAGAGGAAAGTTGTTGTGAGGAAGGAAGTGAAGTTTGAGGCGGAGCGGGCTTTCAGTAAGTCTAGAGAATTGGAGCAGGGAGAGAAGCAAGTTCCTGCACCTCAGGTTGTTTCATAGGTATCGTAAGTGCAGCAGACAGGTTCACGAGTTTCTGGAGTTACTGGACCACACAGTATGGGCACAGGTTCACCAGTTTCAGTAGTTCAACTAGCACGATCTTCGAGGACAAGTTTTGGGTCTCAGGTTACAGGTTCACCGTACAGAGGTTCAGGATCACAGAGTTCACCAGTTGTTGGTACACCAGCATCTGGTTCACAGGTTACTGGAGTTTCTACCTCTGGTCTAAGTAACAGGACACTTCCAAATAGGGCTCGTGTCTCGTATTCCACATGTCGGACACGACACTTGCCCTAATACGTGTCCGACACCATAATTTTTGTGTCCCAAAATCTGGACACTTTCCAACACGTGTCGAACACTTTCCAGGAACGTGTCTTGATTTCTGGACATGTGTCCTGTCAAAAAGGGTATAAAGGAGGAGGAGGATAGAGGAAAGAGCTACGATAGTAATGTTAATTTTGACATGGAGGAGCAGGAAGACGATTGACAATGGCTGGTACCATTGATGAGCTATGATATTCTTACCTGTGGCTATTTAGTATTTTCATTTTGTATCTAGTAGTACAGTAGATACTAGACTTAGTACTAAGTAGTATCTACTCTATTTTGTATTTGTCTATGGCATTCTCTCGATATCTATGTAATACATTTTGATTTTTGTGATTTAATGAGAAATATCAAATATGCAATTTATGGTTCAAAGTTCATGATTCATTGATAATTTTATTACTGATTCATCATTGTCAAATTTAAATTGAATGATATTATGATTGATGTACATTGTATATACTTCTAGTTTTTAAAAAATGTAGATCTTTATGTATTTTTTTAATATATATATAAAACGTGTCCCCCGTGTCCTATTTCTGGGGTCGTCGTGTCTTGTGTCAAATACTCGTATTTTCGTGTCCTCCGTGTCCCATGTCCTCATGTCATGTGACTTAGCCTCTGGTAGTTCATCAAATGAGGACAAGCCAGTGTGGGAGCATCCTTCAGGGAAGAAGAAGCCTAAGTGGCTTCGGGCACCTTGAAGGAAGCTCAGGAGTTTGGGACACCCAGGGAGCCAGTGAGGACTATTCAAATGCAAGACAAATTGGGCATGACATTAGTGGCTAGTCTTCGTGATTCAAAGTCTTCTACTTTTGAGGAGGCCTCCCAGCACCATGTTTGGCGAGATGCCATGATGGATGAGTACCATTCCATCATGAAGAATGATGTTTGGGAGATAGTTTGGAGACCTAAGGAGAAGTCAGTGGTGACTTATCAGTGGCTTTACAAGCTAAAGCATGCTACGGATGGTAGTGAGGAGAAGTACAAGGCCAGGTTTGTAGCACGGGGGTTTTCACAAGTTGAGAGAGTGGATTATGACGAGACCTTTACGCATGTTGCTCGTTATACTTCGATCAAGGCATTGATTTCAATTACGGCGGAAATGGGTTGGAAGATCCATTAGACGGATGTGAAGACCGCATTTCTCAATGGAATCATACAGGAGGAGGTGTATGTTAAGCAGCCTCAAGGCTTTGAGATTCATGGGAGAGAGTCTCATGATGCAGGCTAAAGAAAGCCTCGTATGGGCTGAAGCAAGCTCCTAGAGCTTGGTGGTCCAGGATTGATTCTTACTTGCAACGGATGGGGTTTCAGAAGAGTGAGGCAGATCCAAATCTCTATTTCATCATGGTTGGAGATGATTCCCTCATTCTTCTATTGTATGTGGATGACTTATTTATCATAGGAGGAGAGAGACCCATTGCAGCTTGCAAGAAAGATCTTGCTTCAGATTACGAGATGACCGACATTGGGTTGATGCACTATTTTCTTGTGTTGGAGGTTTGGCAGGAGCCTGGACACATTTTCCTGGGATAAGGAAAGTATGCAGTTGATATTCTGAGGAGATTTCGGATGGAGGATTGCAAGCCGATGTCTACACCGATGGTCACCAATTGGAAGAAGCTTCATGCTTCTGAGGGAGAGTTGGTGGATCCTACATTATATCGTCAACTCATTGGTTCTTCGATGTATCTGGTCAACTCTCGGCCAGATTTGTGTTTTGCAGTGAACACTCTGAGTCAGTTCATGGTTGAGCCTAGGAGAGTGCACTGGGTAGCCGCAAAATATGTGTTGCGTTACCTTGCAGGGACAGTGGAGTATGGTCTAGACTACAAGAGGTCAGATGTGATCAGATTGATTGGCTTCACAGATTCAGATTGGGTAGGCAGTTTGGCAGACCGGAAGAGCACTTCCGGATGTTGTTTCAGTTTGGGCTCGACAGCAGTGTCGTGGTTCAGTCGAAAGCAAAAGTATGTTGCTTTGAGTTCTGCAAAGGCTGAATATATGGCAGTTAGTCAAGCCAATTGCTAGGCACTGTGGCTTCGCAAGTTGTTGGTGAATTTATTTGATCGGGAGCTGAGGCTTACGGTGATCTACTGTGACAATCAAAGTTGCATCCAACTCTCTGAGAATTCAGTATTTCATGACCGGTCAAAGCATATTGAGATCAGGTATCATTTCATCCGAGATTATGTTCCGAGAGGAGCAGTGACATTGCGATACAGTTCCATTGATGAGCAGGTTGCAGATATTCTGATGAAATCTTTGGGAAGGGGCAAGTTTGTCTTCTTTAGAGACAAGTTGGGAGTGGTGCAGAACACCTTCCTCGATAAGAGGGAGTGTTGATTTTTGTACCTACGAAAGTGTTCCCCTAGGTGACTTTAGCCTTAGTAACTTAAAAGGGGGAAATAATGTGACCCTTGCATTAAATGACTTGAGATGAGCATTTAATTTGACTTTAGAGAATAAAGTCACTTTTTGGAAAATTTAAGTGAAGTGAGTGAATTTAATTTTTAAATGAGATTTAATGAGCATTCAATCTCATCCATTCATCTCATCTAATCCCCACCGTTGGATTAGATGAACCATAGGGTTTTCACCAAATAGGCAAGTGAAGGCAAAATCAGTCACTTTCGTAGATTGAAGTGAATGAGAGAGCTGTGAGAGAGGAAAGTTTTTTTCTGAGAAAGAGGAAAATTTGCAGCACTCAAATCGAGGAAGTAAACAGCAAAAACTAGGGGCACGAATTTCGAGGTGAAGACTAGGCACAGATTTCGAGGGAGAAGCATTTATTGCAGGCAGTCTGTACTGTACGGATCTGTACATGGGCACATTTCTCGAGGCAAGTACAGGCAGAAATTAGCACAGTTTTTTAGCCAAAAATCGGGCATGATTTTTTAGGCAGTGCTAGGCATGTTTTTCGAGGCAATGGGCACGAATCCCAAGGCAGAGATCAACAGCACAGTTTTCAAGACAGGCCGTACAGCAGGCTGTCGTACAGTCCATACAACAGCACGCTTTTCGAGGCACATTCAGCAAAATTTTGAGTTTGATTTTTTACTGTTAGGCACGAAAAACAAGAGAGAAATTTTCTCTTCTGGGTTGAGATAAGTTGGTCCAAAATTTTCTGAGTTTTGCTGCAAAAATTTCCTGAAAAAAAAAATCTCTCTCCTAACAGGTTTTCCCCTTGTTGGTTTTTCTTGGGCAAGTTTGCCAAAAATTCCTGAGTCTGAAATTTCATGGTGTGCATTTATTAGTTTATTTTTTGTCTTTAAAGTTGAGTTTCAGCAGTGTTTTTATCAGTCTGAAATATTGTGCAATTTCCAGCCTTTACATATTCTGGGTTGGGCATTAAACAGAGATATATTTGACATTTAAACCGGTGGCTGAAAACTGAGAAAAACTTTCACTCTGCTGAACATTCTAGCATTTGTGAATTGAGCTTATGTTTTCATCCTCAGTAGGAGCATGAGATAAATCAATATTCTTTGTATTACATTTAAACACTTGTTTTATTTTTTTCACCCCTTTAACTTTAGTTAATTTAAAAAGTTTCTAAACAATTGACAATTAGTTAATACGTTATACTATTTTTTAAAATATTCCATGACTTTTATTTTTAAAGTTTTCTTATTCCCCAATCTAGTTTCCAGCCACGATTTTAAACATTGTTTAATGCCCAACCCAATTTACACTTGGTTGCAAATTAGTTCTTTTTCTCATAAACAATTTGACTGAAACACATGAAGAATTCTTACAGCTTTAAATGAGCAGCAATAAAACACTTTCACAAATGAAAATTCAGACTCATAAATTTTCGGTCAAATGGCCCAAGGAAAACCCCAACCTCCGGGGAAAACCTGTGAGAGAGAAATTATTTATTTATTCAGCCAACAGTACAGCAGAGAACAATATTGTTCAGTCACAACTTATCTCAACCAGAAGATGAAATTTCAGCCTCGAAATTCGTGCCCACTCCAGAAATTAAATCTCAGAATTTCTAGTCTGCAAAACTCCTCGAAAATATGGACAGCTGCCTCGAAAATCGTGCCCACGGGAACAGAAAATTTCTGCCTTGAAATTTGTGCCCTTTCACTTACAGAAAAGTATTGTACAGATAGGTACAGTATGGCTGCAATTAATGCTCTTAAATGTTGCCTCGAAATTCATGCCCTTTCATTGACAGAAAAGTACTATACTGACAGGTACAGTACAGCTGCAACTAATGCTCTTAAATGCTGCCTTGAAATTCATGCCAATGCTGCTGTACTTCACCTTGAAATTCATGCCCTGGGAAAAACTTCTTCAGCTATGTTTTCCTCTCCTTCTCAGAAATTCGACTCTCTCTAAAAATGAATTAGTGCCTCTTCACATGGAAATTTGCCTTTTAGGTAAATTTGGGTTGGTGAGTGAAAGGTCATCTAATCCAAGGGCCCAGATTGGATTAGATGAGTGGTTGTAATAAAATCACTTTTCTCCAAAAATTAAATTTTAATTCACTCACTTTTTAAATTTTTACTTAAAGTACACTTTAATCGCTAAAGTGCATTTAATGCTCATCTCAAGTCATTAATATAAAGTCCATGTGACATGACCCCTTTTTCTTAGTGACTTGGGCAAAAGTCACCAAGGGGAACAACTTCCAATGTATAAAACTTCAACATTATTAATTTTTATCTGATATTGTAGAATGAATAAATCCCTGAGTTTATGACTAAAATTCAAGAAACCTTGCAATTTACTATGTAGTGTTTAATAAGCTTAATTCTGAGGAACAAGGAACATGGAAAGGAACAAAAACCAGAATAACACTGCTATTTATATCATTAACTAATCTATTTGATCTATGAGAAAAACAAATACAGAATATGCAGGGAGTTTGCTTTGGATGATCCATAGGGTAGGTCACTTCCTCTGAATGATGTTAGAGGTATTTAATATGCAATGGGTTTCATGGTGCACTGCTGCAGTTGAAACCATATGGAAGTCATTTTAGTAACATATTTCTTGTACCACTGTCAAGCATCGTGGTAAGGGAAAGGTAGTACAATAACAATGCCATTTTTTTCAATAGATATTCCATTTGATGTTTAAGAAAGAATTTAGAATAATCAAAGCAGAGATCTTAATTAGGATCACCCATGGTAGGTGAATTCATTGTGAATGATGCTTGAGGTATTTAATAGCCAGTGGGCTAAATGATGATCCTATATATAAATAGTTTAAGGCAACATTAAGCTGCATCCAGATGTGTGTGACTTACCTGCTATTAGGAAGACAAGTACATCAAAAAAGTATTGGTATAGAAGCACCATTCAAAATATGGTTGTTGGAGTAGAGTTTCATTTTACTTTTATTCTGATCAGTAAATGGATAACAGATCTTTCAGTTTTCTCCAAGAATAACTTATTTCTTCCTCAAAAGAAATTTGATGCTTACAGCAGACTCTGATATTTTTTATTATTGTTAAATGTAATATGTCTATATATTAACAAACAAAATATAGCTTAAAGCATAGTCCCTTGAGCAGTAAAGATATACCTGTTTCAAACACCAACGCATCTGGTGTGATGCTATGACTGAAGAAGTCACTGGTGCACTGGGAAAGTCTGCATCCAATTCATCGTCCTTAAAATTACTGCAACTACTTTTAATTGCATCTTTTATCATCGGAAATATTATGGGTATTAAATCTATGACTAATCTCTTTTCACACCCTATTTTTGTCAAATCCAAACCCTTATCATGGTATGAGATTGAATAATCGCCAACAACATTCAATGGGTTTTGCTCAGGATCAGAATAAACAGCCTCTGATAAGTCTCTAATTGTCTCCATTGCAACAACATGCATATTTTTTGGTATCCATGACATCATGACTGCTACATCGGCATTGGCAGAAGCTAGTGCTGCACAGCATAGAAATAAGTCCCTTATATTTTGTGTTTCTGAAGTGTCTTTCTGCAACCACTGCCCATCCTTGACTGGCAAAAGTGACTCCAAAGCAGATTTTATTTCTGCACTTTTTCCATCAGGATGAGTTTGTTGAGTTGAAGCCAATATTTCCAATATTCTATTGGATAACCTGTTACATGACAAGTTGCAAGGAAGAAACTGATAAGAAGAGAGAACGTATATTTTACCACATAATATAACAAACTTAGGGAAAATATTTCAATGGCAAAAATGCATCTTCATGATCTAGAATCATATGAACATGGGACTTCAAATCCAAACTATATTAAAAATATTTATATGGCAACAACTGAAATTCTTGATCTAAACTAAGTTAAACATACAACTATATATAAGAATTTCAAGGAATCAACTATGGATACCCTGTTTTTGCCATCTTCTACCCAGAGAAGAACAATGTGATTTGTGGGAAAGCATGGGTTCTACTTTCTAACTATACACAACAAATAGGTCGGACAACAGGCAATGTACAGCAGACTGTTTTCTTGTTCGTGACAGGTAGATTTTCTTCAGTCAATGTGCAGATCTGTTTCATTTGGATGTACCATACAGCTATTAGTTTGATAGTTTGTGGAGACTTCCTTGTAAGCCTTGATTTGTTAATAAAAAGTTGATTTGAAGGTGTAATTATCTGTGTACTGTGTTTATGCTTTTGTTGTTAACTTTCCAACTATATATGTGATTACTGCTATGTGAAGAATTTAATTTTTACAATTAAATAGAATTTTTGCTTAGTTAAGATCATAAGGACAACAATCACCTAGGGTTTTGAAATTTTAACATGGTATCAAGGCATCTCTAATTGTGGGTCCGTTAACGCCTAATTGTGAGTTTCAGATGAAATGGATAAAAAAGTTACCGACCAAACACTGCAAATAAATTACTCTTAGCACCTTTTAGAAAATATACAGATTACTCAAGACACCCTGCAAAATTTGACTTATGCAAAAGAAAGTAAAGTAGACTAGTGCCAATGAAGAAAATGCTTGTGTACGAGGGTTGCTACTGTAGTCTCGATGAAAGTATTGCAGTGTCTCGGTTGGTAAATTTTAGATTTATTAAATGAATGATTAAGAGAGTGGGTTAATTTTGGGTTTGGCCCAATAAGGCAAGCTCTCTTGAAATGAACGCTAAAACAGCTTTACCAAGTGTCCAACGGGGCAAGGCATAACCTGCTTGGAGTAGCTCCCTGACTCTGTGGTAATCACCCTTTGCGACCTCCCGATTTCTCAAGAAACAAACTTAGGTGGATTTTCCTATTACTCTAGTCACTTGTATCCCTTTCTGTTACAACCAGCTGTTGGTGAAATTGTCATTGATGCCAACATGGACTTGACGTCATTGATGCCACCACCTTGCTGAAGATGTTGAAGAAGCCCAGCTGAGGTTGATGAAGACCC
>LPNX010134391.1:12494-22646 GCA_001517045.1 Pseudotsuga menziesii
TACAAGGTCCATTATATGCCAACACAAACAAAGATGTCACACATTAATAAAATTAGTGTGGTTATGTTGCCTTCGACGTCATCAATGGTTAAATAATTTTTTTAGAAAATATGTTTGTTTTATTTTATATATATATATAAACTTATGCCAACATAATCAAAGATGTCACACATTAATAAAATTAATGTAGTTGTTTCTAACATTAATGTGATTGCGTTGCCTTCTACGTCATCAAAGGTTAGATAAAAAAATGATTAATTTTATTTTTTATATATATAATCTTAGAACAAATAATTTTAAACTTTAAAAGATTAGAATTAGAATTATATGAAAACTTTAAAAGCTTTATATTTAAATTTAATAAATTTTTATTTTATTTTTGAACTCAAAAGAACTTAAAAAAAAACCTTAAAATTATGAAAAATAAATCTTTATATTTAAATTTGAAAAACTTAATAAAAAACTTTATTTTTGAACATAAAAATTTTTAGGAAAACCTTTTGAAGTGGGAAAAAACTTAGAATCATATAAAAATATTATATTTAAATTTAAAAAACTTAAAAAATATTAAAATGCTTAATTTTGTTTAATATGATGATGGTGGTTAACGTCTTCTGATACCAAACTTTGGTCTACTGGGCCTAAAGAAATGATTTATTTAATTTGTTTTAAAATTGTATTTCTATACTCAAAGAGCTTGGAGAGAAGTGTCTCGAGCTCACTATAATTTTGACAAGTTAAAAGGCTAGGAAGGTCGGTATTGCAACAAAGATTATGAAACTGAGATCTAATGTGGGTGTATGCAGGGAACTCTAAGAGGAAGTGTTTTTCATCCTCAATGTTCATTTTCTCACAGAGATAGCAGATCCTTTCCACCCATGGTGTTTTAGGAACTGCTCAATGACCTGTTTTGCTATGGAGCTCATGAGAGTTCATTCTTATCTTGGTTATATTAATTTTTTTCTTTGAACTAGTTAAAACAAAGAGATAATTTTGATCTTCTAGAGTAGGTTTGATGACCTCCTTATAATATCTCAATTTTGTTTTAGCCTCTATATCTTTCTCACACCACATTTTCTCTTTAAACTTAGAAGTAACAATATTTTTAATGTTATTAATATTTTGTAATGCATCATTTTAGTGGATCTCCCAATGGCTTAACCAGGCCCTAGTATCTTTATACCAACCTCACTTGAGCCTTAGGTGGTTTTGGCTGGAATTTAAAGCTAGCTTAGGAAGTCTATGGTCTCCCATGTTATTGGTTTTGTGCTTGTACAACAGGAGCCTAGTGATAGCTAGGCTTTCGATAGGGGAAAGACCCACTTCTATAAGGAGAAAAGGGTAGGGTGCATTTCTTTTACTTTTGAGGTTATACATTATAAAATGCTTCTATATTTGCTCAATATTTCTCTAGGATTCTCTAGATATGCTACAACCCCAAACCTCACACGCATACAAGATAACAGGAGTGATTAAAGTTTTAAAGAGGAGCTTCTTTTTATACCACATCACAAGGTTTGATGCTTTACAATTATTTTCAAGACCAAAATAAGCTTTACACCCTCCATTAATCCTTTTATCAATGCTATGGTTCCACTTGAGCTTGTGATGAATATCACAATTCCTAGGTATTTGTAAGAAGACACTTCATTTAAGTTGCTATTGTATTACACAAAATTAGCGTAAGTGTCCTTCTTGGACTTTATAATCATAACTTTTGTTTTGATAGTATTAACAATCATACCCATGGTAGAGAAAAAATCCTTAAGAAGTCTTAGTTTCTTATCAAGATCAGATGGATACCTTGCCAGAAGAACAATATCGTTAGCATAGAGAAGAAAGATGATGATTATTCTAGCTAAGATCATGCCAGCAAAACCTGCTTCCTTTAAACAACATTATAGCTTATCGATGTAAATTCCAAATAGGGTAGGGGAGAGGGGGGAACCTTGTTTAACTCCGATATTACACTTAATATATTTTGAACACCCCTCGTTGTTCTTAAACTTGGCAATGGCATTCTCATATAACCTTATTGCGGAAGCTCTCAACTTGGAAGGAACCTTTATCTCTTCTAATCTATTCCATAGGTTATTTCTAGGTACCGTATCAAAATCCTTTATAAAGTCCACAAAGAAACAATAGAAATTGGATGTATCATTACGACATTCCTCCATAATGATCCTAAGTGTAACGAGGTGGTCTGTTGTTGAATGTTTCCTTCTAAAACCCGCTTGGCCTTTAGCCCACTTACCTTCACTTTCAAGCCATATGTTGATCTTTAATATTTTTACCTGGTAACCTTCAATGTCCTTATCTTTTCCATTTTCCAGATGCTTAACCCCAAAATCTATGTCTTCTAATGAGAAAATTTCTTCTGTTGTGAGCAGGGTTTCAAAGTTATCTATGACATTTGGGGATTCATAAATATTTTTAAGATAGGAATTCCAGTCGTGTAAAGAAATTCTATTATTATCTTTAGGTTTTCTAGTTAGAAGTTGCCTCCAGAATTTCGTAGGAGCCACCTTAGAGAGGAGTAATATATTTTCTTGTCTTTTATGAATATATTGCATTTTTTCTTTTTAGTTAGGGCTTTGTATATCTTGTCAATTTTAAGAGACTCATCAAGAGCTTCCTTAATTTATCTTGTCGCACTTTTTCAATCTCTATCATACAGAAGGATTTGTTTTGTTATTTCTCTTATTACTTGAAACTTCAATTGAGAACTTGTTAATAGAATATGAGAGGGTTGTAGTAAAATTATGATAAAGGTCTTCTATCTTGTTTATACTTGATAAAGGAATCAAATTAATTTTTAATTCATTTAGAAAAAGATCATTTCTATTTCTATCAAAGATCAAGTTTTTTTGGCTATGCGGATTACCTTCTATGGGATCTCTATTCATGACAAAATTCAGAGTTACAATTAAAGGTCTATGATCTGAGTCAGGCTCGTGGTCATTTGAGACGTCAAAATTTATTGTTTTGTTGTATAAAGGGATATCGAAAATAACATAGTCTACCACACTACTACCAAGCCCATGGATATAGGTCATATGGCTAGAATTGGGCCACTTCTTTAGATCATTGCAAATTATGAGATCTTGAGCACTACAGAGCTTGCCTAGCTCAAACCCAAACAAATTTTCTCCTAAATATTTAGAGCTTCTTTTGTACCTTCCAGCTAAAGTAAAGTCTTCATCTAACTAAAAAAGACTAAGAAGAAAATATATATTTTTTTTAACAGGAACTAAAAAAAGATAAATATAAAAGGGGGCTGCGCACAGCCATGCGTTACAGAGGTGATAGCTTCATAAGATTATGTACAACAAAAAGGTTGCCATAGAGGGCTAACCAAGGGACCGTCCAAAAAACCCTGCAAACTAACTGTTCAAAGCTTCTGAAAATGCTATAGGGATAAACCCTTACAAAATGTAGACAAATAAGGAGGCAAAAAAACATTTAAACATAACTTAGAGGGAGCAGATTACTGCATATTTCTATTGCTTCTCGGCTGGACAACTGATTCCTCCTCCATGGGGAGGGCCGCTTCTGCCACTTCACCATTGATCTCACCATTAACTCTGCTGGCCTGATGCATTTCGATGAATCTCTGAAGATCCTCTTGAATTCTGTCCATTTTCCCATGCATCTCCCGGAGGCTGCTCTCAATGTCATCTATGCGAGCGTCGTTATTGCTTACTTGCTGGGAAGTATAGCTAACAGTATCAGCCATTTTCTTTATCTCCTCACTCATTTCTTTGGTATCCACAACGTTAATGGCCAGAAGCTCATAAAGCCTGTGGAGATTCTTCTTAATATCCACCCAGTCACCTCCGTGAGCCATTATATTAACCCCAGGCGAAATGGATAAACTAGCGAACAGATTAATAGGAACGATGACAGAATTACTGAGAGTTCTGCTATGAAGCTTAACCGGAGGAAAGAAATATTTGAGCACCTCAAGTTCATATAACAAAGAGACTTTACCTATCTGAGAACTGTCCAACGATCCCACAGCACCCAGCACCCAGCTCTGTCCGGAGTCCAATACCTGAACACTCCCTCTATCGCTTTGCTTTGAAACCCGAAACACTGAATGGATGAATCCTGCACCGGAGGACAAAACTGCAAAGACGAGCCAATCTTTTATCATCGAACGTGAGATGGGGAGAACCTGCCAGGGGAGGCCCTGAAGCCACCCTTCGCTGACACCCAAGACCACCTGCCCCAAAATTCTCTGAATTTCAGGGAGACCAGAGATTGCTAAGATGGAGCTCCGGAGCAGCATTCTGAAATCGAGGATGAAGGGAGGACCGAGGTAAGCTAAGCACCAAACGTGCGAGAGGTAAATGCGAACAATCCAGAGCTTTGAGAGCATTAAGACAGACGCGACCTGATGGTTGAAGGTTCGAGGAGGGATCCACGCGGCAATAGAGAGAGAGCTGGCCTTTAAATGCATACAGCCGACGAAGGACAAATGCAACGGATGAACAAAAATGCATAGGAGGATGGGGATCGAAGGGAGAGTGCGGTAATAAGGGATGATTAAAAGCATACCCAAAAGAACCAAAGACTTGTTCATAAATCTAAGCCTACTCAACTTTATCAATGGGACAACCCAAAAGTTAATAAATAAGTTGAGCCAAATGAAAATCGCCTGCTTCATTACAGTATATACTTGTGGGAGGGAGGGTCCCCATTCTGTTTGTAAACTCCTTGAGGGAGGGAAGCCCCGATGTTAGCCATAGCGTCAGCTGCACTATTGTTTATCCTGAGTATGTGAAAGGGCTGGAAAGAGTGATGCAAAAGGAGTTTGACTTTATTATACAGGCGGCGACATTTAATTTCTCCCGAGGGGTAACCATTAATCAATTTGGAGATAACATGCTTAGAGTCTCCAAAAATTAGAACCTTGCGATAGTTTTTGGCCTGAAGAAAGAGCAGACCTTGAAGCAGAGCCAGCCATTCTGCTTCGTTATTGGTCATGTTCCCTAACCCCCAGGCAAAGGAATGTTCAATATTTCCGTCGGGGTCAAGAAGGACCCCCCCCGCGCCTTCCACCCCTGGATTGCCTTTCGAGGCGCCATCAAAGAAGAAGGCAAAGATTTTCTTCTCTTTGAGCCAACTTTGAAATTCTTTACTGGATACTCGAATCTCCCAGGGCAACAGTCTACGATTCTTGGCAGGTCGATTGTAGATGTTGTTGGATTGAAGGTAGCTCTTATCGCTGAAGAATGCTTTGCACCAAGAAAAATATGGCTCTGGAATGGATTCCTAAATGGGAAGGATGATGTTGCTAGCAACAAATTTCTCTATTATCATCCCTATGGTTTTGGCTGCAATTCTAGCTGGGTTAGATTTTTTCTCTTTAAAAATGACCCTGTTCCTGGCTAACCATATTTGCCAGCATAAATTTTTTGGGATGACAGCCCAAAGACGACCCAATATAGGTTTATTGCTTAACGAACCTGGAAAATAATTATTCCATTCCTTATAGAGTTGAGCGACGTTGCTAGGGAAGTGTTGACCCATACCTTGAGGGAGGACTGCTCCCCAAACAAGGAGGGAGATTTTACATTGAAGAAAGAGATGAATCGTAGACTCTTCTTCTGAGTTGCACAAAGGACATCGTGAAGGCCCATTTATGCCCCTTTTCCTTAAGTTTTCTGCTGTGAGAAGCTTGTTATGGCAGAGAAGCCATATGAAGCTATTAACCTTTGGAATGCAATCTGCTCTCCACACCTTCTTCCAGATTCGGTCTGCACCATCTCTCTCCCTGGAAATTTTCTTAAAGCCTTCTTTGACGCTATAGTTCCCCGAATCCCCCCAACCAATGCGATCCTTCGCTGCAATCTTTGAGGGGGACATACCATGGAGGGAGGCAAATAGAGAGTCAACCGCTGCTCTCAACGGAGCAGGAGGAGAAAGCTCTTTCCATCCTGCCCAACGCCCTTGATCGTTCCAAAGAGAGATGTCATGAAGAGTGAAGATTCCCTGTTCATTCGCCCATTCGGCAAGAAGTGACTGTCCAGGCAAAGAGGAGCGCGGTGGATGACCCATAATATTACTTTTCCAAATATCAATCCTTTTCCCGTTCCCAGGGATCCAATAGCAACTATCTTTGATTATGCTGAAGGTAGCTTTGCAAAGTTGCCAGAGGGTGGTTCCATTGCCCTCCCAATCGCTATCCAACATTTTTGACCTGGGCTTTCTGATGTACTTTCACCTAATAACTTCCTTCCACCATTCTTTTCTCCCTGTGACTAATATCCAAACCAATTTGGCTCCCATAGCTCTGCTCATCTGTTCCGGGTCTCTGATGCCTAGACCACCCTGATTCTTAGCTTGTTTGACCGTATCCCATTTAACCAAATGAAATTTTTTGTTCTGAGTTTTGCCTCCTTGCCATAAAAATTTCCTGATTTCTTTACAGATGTTATTCATAACGTTTTTGGGAGCTAGAATCATGGAGCTGGTGTAGATAGGATACGAGGAAAGGATTGATCTAATTAGGACAGTCTTCCCGGCTAGATTTAGCCATTTCGACCCCAATGCCTGAGTTTTGGCTTTGATTTTTTGAATGATAGGGGCCCACATTGAGGATTTCACAAGATTTTTAACAATGGGGATGACCAAGTAGTTGAAATGGGTCCATATGGGATTGGATTTTATTTGCAGGATCTGAGAGATATGGCTAAGGGTAGCGGCTGGACTGTTCCAGCCATAGATTTGACATTTATTCAAATTGGTAGCGCTTCCAGAGGATTGAAGGAATAAGTCAAGAGAGGGAAGAATATTTCTGGCTATTTGTGCAGATGCAAAGCCTAAAAGAATGGTATCGTCCGCAAAGAGGGCGTGGTTAATAGGAGGGACTCCAGATCTGAAGGAAATGCCAGGAAGAGTACCTTCAGCTTGAAGCCTGTTCAAAAGTCTGCTAAAGGACTCTGCTACCAAGAGATAAATGAAGGGGGAGAGTGGGCATCCTTGCCTAACCCCACGAACAATTTTGAAGAAAGATGAAGGCCTTCCATTTATAAGAGGAGCTATCCAAGGGGAGGATATACAGGCTTCAACTTGCTTAATGAAGGCGTCTGGGAACCCAAATTTTTTGAAAACCAGGAAGATGAAGGCGTGTCTTAATCTATCGAAGGCGTTGGCCAGGTCCAGTTTAATGGCCATTCCGGGCTCTCCTCTTTTGACACTGGAGTGGATGGCTTCTTGAACAAGGAGAATATTATCACTTATTTTCCTGCCTGAAATGAAGCCACCTTGATTTGGGGAGATAAGGCGGGGGATGATCTGCTTGAGTCTCATGGATAACACTTTGGAAAAGATTTTATACAAGGAATTGCAGAGGGAAATTGGACGGAATTTCTTGATAGAGGTGGGATTACGTTCTTTCGGGATCAAGGCCAAGAAGGTAGAGTTGGTGGCCCCTCCCATGTTGCCTTTTTCCATCCAAGAAATGAGGCGCATCAGATCTTTCTTAATCAAATACCAAAAGATTCTATAAAAACATATAGGGAAACCGTCTGGGCCTGGGGCCTTGTCCGGTTGAAGGCTCCATATAGCTTTCTTAACTTCTTCCTCCGTTATGGGAGCTTCAAGCCTAATTCGATCCTCTTGATTTATGAGAGATGGAATATCCGAGACCATTGTCTCCATGACATGCAAAGGAACAGGTTCTTCATTCGTATATAAATGCTCAAAGAAAGTTCTTACCTCATTGGTGATGGCCGCTTGCCCTTGGAAGACAGTGTCGTCTTCAGCTTTTATTTCCCTCATGGTGTTCCATCTCTGTCTATCTTTACATTGATTTTGAAAGTATTTAGTATTCTAATCTCCCCCTTTAAGCCAAAGAAGGCGGGAACGGAGTCGCCACCCTTCCTCTTCCTGCCTAAGGATTTTCTGCAGAGTTGATTCCATCTCTATCTCCTTGACAAAGTGTTCTTTGGTGATTTCACAGGTTTCCATTTCCATTTGAAGGGATTCCATGTCTTTGATTATTTGCTCCTTTCACTGAGCTGGTTCACAATAATGATCTTTTACCCACTGTTTTAATGCCTCCTTCACCTTCTTTAGCTTTTGTTCCCACGCATACGCTGGGGAGCCTGGGATGAAGCAGCGCCAAGCCTGAGAGATGATGTCAATAATGCCTTCCGTTTCCAGCCAGATGCGATTGAACTTGAAGGGCAGCGGCCCCAGATTTTCCACGGGGGGAAAGAAAAGACTAATAGGCTTATGATCAGAGACAGAGGAACACAAAAGCTTAGTCTCCGGGTAAGAACGAAGGAGGTGAGTGCTTACCAAAAAACGGTCCAACCTAGCAGCGATATGGCCTGGTCCCATTCGTCTATTGCTCCATGTAAAAATGCCATTCTTGGGTATTATATCAGTGAGATTCCAAAGCGAAATTAGATCCTCCATCCTTTCCCCATAGGGGTCTCTGACTTTCATTCCTCCTTTTCTCTCCTTAGGAGAGATAGTAACATTAAAGTCCCCAGCGATATAGCAAGGGAGGAGCTTTTTGTCATCAATTTGCTCCACCAAGGAGTCCCAAAATTGATCCTTTTGCGCATTCAGCGTTGGACCATACACATTCCCCAACCAGAATTTTTCCCGACTTTCGACATTCTCCATTTTTATGAACATCCAGTTCCTATTTTCTATAGCAGAGAGCAATTTAAACTGATCCTTGTTCCACTAGCAAAGAAGCCCCCCAGAGGCGCCGATGGCATCAATGGCAAGACCTGTTCCTTTTGGCCAGACTTTTTGTAATGTTTCCATACTATCTACAGCCGATTTTTTTGTCTCCTGGATAAGAAGAATGGAGGCATATTCCATTGATTTTATTCTCTTGATAACTTCTATCTTTTGATAACCCCCCAAGCCTCTACAATTCCAGGAGACGATTTTCATTATTTCCTTTGTTGTTTAAGAGCCTTTTCTCTCTCTCTTTTCTCCTCTTCTTGACTTAGGAGGTATTTGCTTGCTTGCGAAGATTTAACCAGAAAATCTAAGTTGGACTGCTTTCCTGCCGCCTTTTCCCTAGCAGCCTCTTGCTCTCTAATGATTCTATTTGATTTCCTACCCTTCTTGGATGTCGGTTCCTGTTCTTCCATTGAGTTGTCTGTGGAGTCTTCTGGGTTAGCTTTTGCCCTTGATCTTGTTATTGAGCCCTCAACTGATCCCTCGGAAATCTGAACTGGCTCTTTTCCCTCCATTGGACACCCATTGCCCTCTTCCACTACTTCTTTTTCCTGATGCTGCGCTGATGAGCCCAAGGCGTCTTTTTCCTTTGCCCGAGACGTGTCAGGGTGGGCTTCATGGGCTTCTTCTTCTGGGTTTTCCTCCTCCAGAACTTCGAACCTATTTCCGGAGGTGCTCTTTGCTGGGACGTTCTGCTGTTTTTGAGCTTTGACGGTCTTCTTTCCACTCGCAGTGTTCCATCCCTCGCTAGCCGCGTTGTCTTGTGAGGTTTTTTCAGGTTTCTTCGGACAGGACTTGGCAAAATGGCCATATTCATGACAGTACTTACTCTTGAATGGTATTTGCTCATAATCCACCGTCTGCAGGTGATTCCAACCGTCTATGGAGAGATTGATGGACTATGGAAAACCTTTTTCAAGGTCGACTTCTACGCATATACGAGCGCAAGAAAACATTGGGGCCTTTGGCTTGGATTTGTCAATATACCTACCTAGGGCATTCCCTATTGCTCTAAAATCCTCATCGTTCTAGCAATGGAGAGGAAGGTGAGGGAGCTTGACCCAGACGGGGACAGCTTTTCGAATGTCTTTTTCTGGGTTGAAGGATAAATCCCACTTGTTTAGATACATACCTCTTGGGCCCATGAAATAAGGCCCATTTCTGAAAATCAAATCCCGGTCCTCCTTCTTCTCAAAAATGAAGGTGAAGTATCCTTTCCCACAAAAAATTTGCTGAACTTCCCCCTGGATTAGGGTTCTCCAATTTTTATTCAGCCATATCTCCACAGAACGAGGGGATGGCCAGAGACCAGTGAACAAGCCAATGAGGCCTTTTTTCGACAGGGTTACTGCTTTTCTCTTTGAGGCAATGGAGCTGAGCTTAACTTCGGGAACATCAACTCTCTTAACAAAACGAGAAGAGGAGGTCGCAGCAGGTTGG
>LPNX010134392.1:0-12473 GCA_001517045.1 Pseudotsuga menziesii
CTGCTGTATGTCCATCATTATTCTCTAGAGCATCAATCTCGATGTTGAGGCCAGCCTTGGATGAGTCTTCAAGCAGTCAAGGTGGTCCATTGTATAGCAGACAATAGTTTTTGCTTGAACCTCACTCAATGGATTCATTGATCAATAGGGTGGATATGAATTGATACCCCTGGCCTTGATTAGGTGCTTTAAAAAAAGATTGTCAGATCAGTACTGTATACCTGATACCATCAAACAAATTAGGAGTAAGTTTATATACAGCTTACCTATATTGTATAAGGTGTGTTAGCTACTATGAAGCATCATGTGTTTACAAACAGGTACCTATCTTTCCCAGGAATTAAACCTGTTAGATTTGTAATAAGACCACTGTAATTGAACTAGTGTTATCAGATGACCATATATATATATTTTTAAAAACTATAGAGAGCGTCACTATAGCGACGGATTTCCGTGGAACTTTGCGACGTATTTCTGTCGATATAGCGACGTCTTGCCATGGAACTTTGCGACGTCTTTTCGTCGATATAGCGACTTCTGACTGTCGCAGGTATTGGGGTTTATATTTTTCATTTTAGGAAGGGCCGTCGCAATTGCGACGTATTCCTGTCACTATAGAGACGGCCTACCCATGGAAATATACACACAGCAAAATAGAACATCGTCGCTCTTGCCACGCAATTAACGGTTCGTCGCTATTGCGACGAAATTGTTTCCACGGGAAAAAAAGACTTAGACGTGGCAGTTTCCACGCTTCTCCGTGGAAATTTCCATGTTTTGGCCATGGCAAAATTGATCACTAGTACTAGTGATCAATAAAATCTAGCTATTCAGACCGTCGATGCCGTCGGTGGAAAATAGTTGTTTGGTTCACCGATGCATAGCAGTTAGTGGTTCCGACCACCGTTATGCTTCGCGGAAAGAAGAAGAGAAATATTTTTGGTAAAATTTGTCTAAGTGTTGAAGACCATCGGTGATCGGCGAAAGATAGTGGTTTGGATCGCCGATACTTAGCTGATTGAATGCTGCCATTGCGGATGGCTAGGCCACTATGCTCTCGATGGGTAAGGCCTCCAGCCATTGACGCAATAAAGAAAGTTCGTTCAAAATTTTTCTAAGTAGTGAAAACATCGGTCATCATGAGCAGAAAGTTGTTCATGTGCCTGCCGTTTCGGGAGCCTAGATGACTATGGATCCAACACACCAGAGAAAAGTAGACGAACAGATCGCCGATACGTAGTGCTTAGTGGATTTGATCGCCGATGAACAACGGAGAAAGCTAGTTGTTTTGACCGCCGAAACGTCGAATTGTTAGTTAGGATGAGACCCGATCTTGTACAAGGAAATTTTGAGTTTTTCGTGGGATTTCCCAACATATTTTGACTGATTTTCAAAGGGATTTCAGCGGTTTTTTAGGGGATTTTCAGGGCTAAATAGAAGGAGAAGTGGCAGCGATCTAATGCGCCAGATTGCGCGAAAAAAAAACCGAGGGCGCTGCCCTCGACCCGCCTTGCAGTGGCGAAGCCACAATGGGGGAAAGCCCCCTTGACCCCCATCGTCCCCCTCAGATAGACGTTCTTTGATGAAGGAAATCTTTTGTTTGGGAAAATTTGTTATTTTATGATTTTTCCAAGAAAAAGGTAAGTAGTTTGATTTATATTAATACTATGCATCTAATAGTTTGCTACTAACACATTGCAGAACTATAGATAACTTCCAAGAGAAGTACCCCAGAAAGAACAGTGTGGTAAAGCCAGAGGTGGTTTAGTCATGAGAACCCATGATGGGTATGATGCTCGGGATTCTTACGAGTGAGCAGAAGATGCCATGGGAGAAAATGTCCGTAATAGGAATGATGACATTGAGTCCAATGGAAGGCGATTCCAAGAGACACCGTCAGATGTTGCAGCCACCATGAGAAGCTTAATAAAAGCCCAGGAAGAGCAGAATTAGTTGAATGCTGCCATATTGGAAAGTTTAACAGACTTATAGAAAAAGATAGATTCTGGATGAGGTACATCAAGACCAGAAGGCAGTAAGAGAAGCACTAGGAGAAGGAGAAGGACTTCCAGTGGATCGTCTGACTTCGAAGAATCCAGTGGAGATACAAGTTCATCTCCTCATAAAAGAAAAAGAAGAACGCACCTTAGGGATCGCTCTCGAGATGATTTTAGGAAAACTAAACCTCCTACATTTGATGGTGAGATAAAGACAGGACAAGAAGCTGAGGCTTGGCTTCTTGGGATAAAGAAGTACTTTCAGGTGCAGGATTATTCAGGAAACATGAAGGCGCAAGTTGCCATATTCAATCTAAACGGAAGGGCATCCATTTGGTGGGAACACTTCAAGCAGGTAAATAAGATCAGTGAAAGGAAACTGAAGTGGAAATGGTTCAAGAAGTATTTCAGGTAGAAATACCTTTCTGACAGGTATTATGATGACAAGATCAAGGAGTTCCATGAGGTAAGATTGGGACAGCAAACCATGGATGAATATGAAAACAAATTCTTGGAATTATTGAGGTATGTTCGGTACATCAGAGATGAAAGAGTGAAGATCCAGCGGTTCCTAAGTGGATTGCCTCAAGCTTACAAAGATAGAATTGAGTTCTATGAGCCGAGAATTCTCGAGGAAGCAATAAGAAAAGCTAAGTATTGCTATGAGCAAAGTAAAGGAAAACCTGATTACAACCTGATTACCATAAGGCATGGAAGGACAAGAAGAATGAAAATTTGGACCAAAGAAAGAAAGGTTTCAAACCTTCTAGATTCAGGAATCAGCAGAAGCAACCATCCCAAGTTGAGAGTGATCCAGTTGGAGTGACAAGTGGAAAGCCTAAAGAGCCACATCCGAATAAAGGTCCACTCAAATGTTGGAAATGTGAAGGACCTCACTTGCGTATAAATTGTCCACTTGAGAATGAGAGTGCAAAGCCAGCTTACAACATTCAAGAAGCAGAAACAGTGGGTCGGGTAGCAAGGGCAGTCCCGAGGATTTACGCAGCACTGGAGGACCGCCAGGCAGATCACCAGTCCACTATGGTTGAAGTAGCAGGTAAGATTGTTGAGCAATATGTTTCTATTTTGATTGACCCTGGTTCTACGCACAGTTACATTACTCCTAGAGTAGTGGAGATTTGCGCTTTTAAGAAAGTAAAGCATAGGAAGTCTTGGTTAGTTCAGCTAGCCACTGGAACTAGGAGAAAGGTTAGTGAAATGGTACAAAAAATGTCCATTGGTCATGGATGGGTTGGTCACTTGTGTAGATCTGAATTTTCTACCGCTTGGTTGCTATGATGTTCTCATTGGGATGGATTGGTTAGAAGCTCACAGGGTGAAGCTTGATTGTTACAATAAGACTTTCGAATGCATGAATGAAGAAGGGAACCTAGTAGTTGTGAAAGGTATTCCAAAGGTGATTTCAGTATGGTAGGTTTCAACAATGCGGTTAAAGAAGTTCTGTAGGAAGGGTTGCTAGTTGTATGTAGCTCATATTTTGGAGGCATCAAGAGATGAAACTCCTAGGATGGAGGACTATCAGGTGTTACAGGAATTCAGGGATGTGTTTTGTGATGAGATTCCAGGGCTTCCTCCAAAGAGGGACATTGATTTCACAATTGAACTTGTGCCAGGAACAACACCAGTGTCCAAGGCACCCTACAGGATGAGTACACCAGAGATGCTAGATCTGAAGATGCAACTGCAAGAGTTGTTGGAAAAGAAGTATATCTAACTGAGTGTGTCTCCTTGGGGAGCACCAGTTCTATTTGTAAAGAAGAAAGAGGGTACACTCAGGTTATGTATTGATTACAGATAGTTGAACAAGGTTACTATGAAGAATAAATATCCTTTGCCTAGGATTGATGACCTCTTTGATCAAATGAGAGGAGCAAAGGTATTTTCCAAGATTGACTTGAGGTCTGTTTACCATCAAGTGAGGATCAAGGATGAAGACATTCATAAGATGACCTTTAGGACAAGGTATGGGCATTATGAGTTTGTAGTGGTACCATTTGGTCTCACAAATGCACCAGCTACATTTATGTGCCTTATGAATAGTGTCTTCAGCAGATATCTCGACAAGTTTGTTCTTGTCTTCCTTGATGACATTCTTGTTTATTATAAGAATGAGGAAGAACATGAAGAGCATTTGAGATTGACATTGAAATTTCTCAGGGAGCATCAGATGTATTCGAAACTGAGCAAGTGTGAATTCTATAGAGATAGAATTCAGTATTTGGGTCACATTATCTCAAAGGAGGGTATATCTGTGGACCCTAAAAATATTGAAGCCATTATGAATTGGCCTACTCCAAGAAATGTGACATATGTAAGATCTTTTATGGGACTTGCAGGATACTACCAGAGGTTCATTGAAGGATTCTCCAGAGTTGCACATGCCATCACTTTTTTGCAAAAGAAGGGGATGAAGTTCGAATGGAAATCAAGGTGTGAAGAAAGTTTCCAGCAGTTGAAGAATCTTCTCACTAGTGCACCAGTATTGAAGGTTGCAGATCTAGAGAAATATTTTGTGGTGTGTACTGATGCATGCGGACAAGGGCTTGGAAGAGTCCTTATGCAAGACAACCACGTGATATGTTATGAGTCAAGAAAGCTAAAGGAGCATGAGAAGAACTATGCCACTCATGATCTAGAGCTTGTAGCCATAGTACATGCCCTCAAGATGTGGAGGCATTACTTGATGGGTAGAAGATTTGAGCTCAGAACAGACCATTGTGGTCTGAAGTATTTGTTTGATCAGCCTACTTTGAATGCTAGGAAAGCAAGATGGCTGGAATTTTTATGTGAGTTTGATTTCGAAATCAAGCACATAAAAGGGAAAGAAAACAAGGTAGCTGATGCACTTAGCAGGAAGGTATAGGAAATGCATGTGGCATCTCTTAGTATTTTCCAATCAGATTTACAGCAGCAGATTGTTAATCATGTTTCCGGAGACAAATTGTATGAGCAGGTAAAAGACAAACTGCAGCAGCAAAGTCTCGAGAAGAGCTACGAGGGATATAAATTGGAAGAAGATGGACTTCTCACTTTTAAAGGAAGAATTTATATTCTGAATGTAGCAGATTTGAGGAGAATTGTTATGGATGAAATTCATCAAGCTCCGTATTCTGGTCACCCAGGATATCAGAAGACAATTGCTACAGCTAGAAGGCAGTACTTTTGGCCAGGAATGAAAAGGGATATGGCTGAGTACATTTCAAGGTGTATGAAATGTCAATAGGTAAAGGTTGAACATCAACATCCAGCAGGTTTGTTGCAGCCTTTTCCAGTTCCAGAATGGAAATGGGAAGTTATTTCCATGGATTTTATTACAGGATTGCCGATGACTTGGAGACAACATGATTCCATCATGGTTGTGGTGGACAAGTTGACTAAGGCAACACATTTTATACCAGTGAAGTCTACGCACAAGAATAATGACATTGCAAAGATATTCATGAAGGAGATTTTCAAATTGCATGGATTGCCTAAGGCAATAGTCTCTGATAGAGATGTCAAGTTCACTTCCAATTTTTGGAAGGGATTGTTTGCAAATTTGGGTACAAAGTTAAACTTCAGCACTGCATACCATCCTCAGACAGATGGGAAAATAGAGAGAGTGAATTAGGTGCTTGAAGATATGCTTCGCATGTATGTGATGGACAAACCAACCAAGTGGGAAGATTACTTACACTTGGTAGAGTTTGCTTACAACAATGGACAGCAAGCATCCTTGGGGATGAGTCTGTATGAAGCTTTGTATGGAAGACCGTGCAGGACACCAGTGACTTGGTACAACCCGGTGAATAGAGTTATGCTTGGACCAGAATTGCTCAGGGAAATGGAGCAATAAGTTGTAAAGATTAGGCAAAATCTGAAAGCAGCACAGGACAGACAGAAAAGCTATGCAGATAAGCATAGGATGAACAGGGAGTTTAGTGTTGGGGATCATGTTTACCTCAGAGTGAGGGCAAAGAAAAGTTCCTTGAAGCTTGGAAGTTGTGCCAAGCTGTCACCTAGATATTGTGGGCTGTTTGAAGTGCTTGAGAGAATAGGGCATGTTGCATATAGACTTGCATTACCTGCTAATACTAGAGCTCATAATGTTTTTCATGTTTCTTTGCTTAAGAAATATGTACATGATCCTAACCATGTGATAAATTGGGATGTGATTGAGGTGGAACCTGAGGGAGAGTTCCAAATAGAGCCAATGCACATCCTCGACAGGAAGGTCACAATGCTCCGGAACTGGGCCATAGGGCAGGTAAAGGTGCAGTGGGAGCATTACGGACCTGAAGAGGCTACGTGAGAGTTGGAGGATGCCATGCGATTGGCACATCCATTTTTGTTCAATCCTGCGGAACAATGAGGTGGTACCAGTGTAGCATTTTGTTCAAATTTTGTAAATCACTAAGGACAGTGCTATTGAGGGGGGAGGGGAATGTAATACCCCAGTTTTAGCCCCGCTTGCATTAAATTACATAGGATACATATGTTGTAAATAATCTTGGTGCAGAGCTAAAGGCCAAGGCCCCACCATAGATTTGGTTATGTTGTGTTTATGATTAGGAATCGTCACCGATGGTATATCAGGACATGCGGCATATATTTAATTGTGGCATCATGTAAAAACGCATTTTAATTAAATAACCAAACTAGCTATGTTCACAGCAACTAAATTGAGAAGGGGCATAATTCCAAAGGATAAGGAAAGGGGGATGTGGAACATTGAGTCACGGGGGAAAACTATTTGTCACCACCTCCCTTGGTTATTTCCTTTTTGTTAGTTGAGGTAGCGATTGGCTGGCAGGAAGACCACTACCACGCCCACGCTTGCTCTCCTCTCCACGATGTAGGGACCATTCTACCCATTCCCTCGGATCATGGCTATTCGTCTTCCTCATGCAGGACGGGGATAAAATGTTTTACCATCCATTGTGTGGGGGTTCACCTCCTCTCTCTAGCGCTAATTGCCGGTCTGTAATTTTGTTCTTTCCATCCACACATAGAACCAACTTCTACCTCCACGTATTGGACTGTGTATTGTTTTCATCCATCATAGCGGATCGCAGCGAAAATTATTGGGATTTTTTCCACTGATTGATGGGAGCGGTTTTCCCCATGCATTGTTGACTGAGTTACCTACAATACGGCATTGGTAGAATATCGGGGGTTTTTTCCTGTGAATCCACACTGAGTTGTGAATGTTGGCCGTGTCTTTTGACCATTTTTCGGTCTGTGTAAGTCTCATAGCGATGGTATTGAAGATTGGTTTGTTGTGGGTTCATGTGAGTGTGTTAGCTACTGTTTGCCACAATGGTTTGACTGTGTTTTTCCCTGTGAATGCTTGAATAGATGTTTGGCTGCTTGCATGCAGTGGATTTGTCCCCGGACTATTTTGGGTTGGTGAATGAGGGCCTAAGGTGCTTGATAAACCTGGTGGGTTGAGAACCATACGAACATAGCTACTGAGCTGGATTTCTTCTCCACAACCCCTGAAGAGCACTGGAGGGAAGATTAGGGTCTGAGGGACTGCATTGCAGAGAAGGGACTGACTTCCTTGGGTTGGGTGTGTGTGGGTGTTCTAGAATCCAAGCTGGTTCTGGTGTTGGTGTCTGTAGCTCTTCAATGAGCTCACTAGCTTAGAATTAGCCTTTCCCAGCTCCTGGATGGCCTGAAAAAACCCAAATTTTTTGGCTTGGCTGATCTGTTGTTCGCCTAATAAACCCAACCGTGTTGGCTTGGCTGAATTAAGTACCCTTATGGTGTTGTTACCCTTGGCTATGTGTAAGCATTTTAGTTCCTTATTCCATGGGGAGTCATGCCCAGCTCGGGGGTGGCAGCATTGCTGAGAGATTTAGGAGCATGCTAGCCTATGGTTGAGTGGAACGTTACAACGACGTAGCTGGTTGTGGAATGAGTTATTTATAAGATAAGTAATCTTGTCTATTTTACTTTTGCAATCCTATTTACTGTTAATGATCATGATGAACATGTTGAATGCTTGTATGAATGTATGTTGCTTCCATTGTGTATGATAAATAATCATGCATGCATGTTTTTGTTCAAAGCATTCTGTTTCAGAATTTCACCATTTTATGAATGTACATGTTCATGGGGCTCTTAGCCCAGATGGTTAACACCATGGTAGTGTCCTCTTCGTCGGTCGGAGGGTCGAGGACGTTACAAACATTCACTAAGGTAAATATTGAAGAAGATATAGGGCTAAATAAATATTGCATTAAACCATAAACTAAATATTTATATTTCTTGTGATGGCATAACAAATAACTTATAGCCATAAATACAGACTTGGAATTTTACAAAGGTGTTTCACCTTTTACAGACCTTCAACTCTCAACATTTTCACAAAACACATAAAATTGAGTTTCAAACTCTTCACAGAGTTTTTCTTCTCCTTCACTGCACACTTGCTATGTTCTTCTCTTCTCCTCTACCATCTCTCTAATTTACAATCTTCTTCATATAGGAGACTTCTACCGACTAAAATTGCGTCTCTCTAAAGATACCAACTAAACATTAAAGACTATAATAACTATCTACCTAAACAATTAGCTTCAACAATTAAATTCGACTAGATTATATACAAGAGATGTGAACTCTTCATCTTGTCATACTGTCTGACATAAAATGACCACTACAGAATTTGACAGAGTCGACTGATGTGCTATTTGAATCAACGAGTAATTAATATTTCCAACACTAGGTTCCTAGGAAAAAAATAGACGTGTTATCGAAGTATTTATGCCAATACTTTTAACAACTTGGCCTCATATACGTGGAATAGGTCCCAATGAATCCTACGTGAAGAATGGAAGGATATGGGAGTTCACGATCTCTAAGAATTTAGATAGATTCTACATTTAAGAAGGCTTGAATGGTTTTCTTCCTTGGTTTATATCTTGGATTAAATTCTTTGATTTTTTTAATCATGCGTTGATCTATATGCAACTTGATTTTGATCAGAATCTTAAACATTTTCCATTCAAACTTAACTACATATGTTTGGAGGATGACGCCTTTTTCAAAGTGGTGCGATATTTTTTGCTATTGGTTGAACAAAATGATGAGGATATAGCAATGAATAGTCTATTGATGAATCTCAATAAACTAAACACGATTGTAACAAATTGGGAAAAAGATAAGAAAGACAAGCATAAGAAATAATTGGTGTTGATAGAGGAAAATATTAACTATATATATACCAAATGTTGTTGGTTTCTTTTCTAAGAAATATTTGTAGGGACTAGAAGATGTAAAGGCCATCATTCTTAGAATCGAGGAGGAAATGTGGAGGTTGAAGAGTAGAGTGATGTAGATCATGTAGGGGGGAGAAATACAATGTTCTTCCATAAATATGCTAATCATAGGAGATAATTCAATACAATTCAGGAATTGAAATATTTTGCATGCAATTTTATCAGTTCACAGTCGCAGTTGGAGGATGCAATTATTAATCATTTCAAAGTTATTTTTATGTGCACAAGTTGTTCTATTGTAGACCAACTTAAGGTTATCTAGAAATATCCTTGATTCTTCACCGAATCTTGAGGTATACAAGTGGGGATAGAAGTCTCCTTGGATGAAACTAACTCTATTTTGAATAAGTTTGCTCACTCCAAACATCATGGCCCGAATGGTTGCACAGTAGAATTCCTCTCCTCCTTTCTTGAAATCATGGGTAAGGAGATGTTGGAGGTTCTGTAAGAATATTGTAATAAATATTATTTATTTGGAGCCTTAAATTCTACCTTTATAGGTATTATTCCAAAGAGCTCCAAGTTTGAGTCCTTTGATGACTACAGACCCATATACCTCTGTAACTTGGTACATAAAATCATAACGAAGATCATCTCTAATAAGATCAATTCTTTCCTGGAAGAGGGTATGTCCAAAGAACAAATTGGTTTTCTGGTGAATAAGAATATCTTAGATGCAATCAGGTTGTGTAGGAGAGCCCACATTTAATAAAAAATAAGAAATTAAATGCTTTGATACTAAAAATAGACTTACAAAAGGCATATGATAAGGTGGATTGGGTATATCTAAGATTGGTTTTACTGCAAATTAGACTTCCTCTGGAATTTGTTGACTAGATCATGGCATGTATTAGCTTTGCCAGCTTTTTTGTACTTGTTAATGGCTTCCCAACCATTTTCTTCAAGAGTTAAAGGCCAACTCAAACATGGGTTCCCATTGTCACCATTGCTATTTCTGTTGGTTATTGAACGACTTAGTAGATTAATAGGAAAACTAAACAAGAAAAAAAGTTGCATGGTGTCAAGGTCTCTTCTAGGAAACAAATTAAACATTTATTGTTCATGGATGATGTTTTGCTATTCGAGGTGGGATATAAAGAGGAGTGGGGCACTTTCCATGAAATCATCATGCTTTTCAACATTGCATCTAGGATGGAGGTAAGTTTATAGAAAATGGTGCTTCTACACAATAATGTCAAGGATCAAATCCTTATTTAGGTTTTGAATCTTTTACCTTATTAGTTAAATCCCATGACAAAAGGATTTAAGTGCTTGGGGTATTTTTTAAAGCTAAATTTCTATCTCATTAAAGATTGGTTGTGGCTAATTGGTAAAGTGGAGAGGAGGATTAATTGTTGGTGCTACAAGTGGGTGTCATTAGGGGGAAGATTAATTCTTTTTAATGTTGTGCTAGAGAGTATAAAGGTATATTGGATGTCTATGTCCAAGATGCCCCTGTGTATCGTGCATAACATTTGGTGAAAAATGATGAAATTTATATGGTCTAGAAAGGGGCATAAAGACAAGTTTCACCTAGTTCATTAGTAAAGAATTTGCCTACCCAAAAATATTGGTGGTTGGGGAGTGAAAAACTTGTTATGTTTCAGCCAGGTTTAATGCCTTAAGATAATGTGGAGGGGATTTTCAGCATAGGCCCATGGAGTGATGTTTTCAAAACTAAATGTATTAGGAGACTGCCTATGGAAGATTGGTTCTGTAAGGACAATAAATTAGTTTCTTGGCATCTAACTTATGGCATGGAATGTTTAGAACTAATCCTTTGTTGTCCAATTGGATTTCTTGGAAATAGGTAATGGTTCAAAGGTGGTCTTGGGTGTTGAACCTTTCATCGAGATGAGGATTGATTCCATAAACTATCTAGTGACTTAATATCCTATTTATAAAATTTGGGGTATACAAATATTTCTCACATAAAAAACCCATAATTAGATATATCCAATGTGTCGTATTGGTTATTAGTTGTAGATATTGGCCTTACTGGTAGACTAGCGATAGAGCAGTCTTCCCTTATTGATTTTTTATGCAATCTCAGTATAAGGTTGACAAATGAGGATGATATTTTGATCTGGTCCTGAAACAAATGTTCTAGTGTTATGAATGCAAAAGGGGATTATGATGCCATTATTGGTTTCTCTAATGTAATTATGAGTAAATGGTGGTACAAACGTTTATGGAAGTAGTCTATGACACTGAGCATCAAGTGCTTCTCATGGATTTGTATGGAAAATTGGGTGTTGACCAAGGAAAACATTAATAGAAGGGGCCTTGTTGGTCTAAATTTGTGTGTCCTATGGAAGAAGGTTGAAGAGAATGTTGAGCATCTATTTGTTACCTATGTTTTCTACATAAGTGTTTGGTTTGAGGATGCTTGGGGACATGTATTGTTTTATAGATAGACACTACATAACATTCTACACTCTTCTATAATGTATCATATTTAACAAAAAGTGAAAAGATTCCTAGAATCTTTCATATTTTGGGCATAACGTTTCGCTTGTAACTCAGAATTGGGAGGACGTTGGACCATTGAAAGGTCTTGAAATTATCTACAAATTTTTTGTTTTGTGTTTTCCCTAATTCCTTACCATTTGTCTGAGGCAAGTGTTTTTAGTAACAAAGCATCTTTTAAAAAATGCTTTGTTACTAAAACTCCAGCCACGGACAAATGGTAATGAATTGTGAAAAACTCAAAACAGAAAAGTTGTAGAGAATTTCAATACCTTTCTAATGGTATAAAGTCTGCCCCATTACAAATTATGCGCGAAACATTATTCCCAAAATACAAAATATTCCTGGAATATTTTGGTCTTTTTTCAAATAGGATACATTTGGGCAAAATAAAACCTTATGTATACTCCTTAGAGAGTGTTAGCACCTGTGCTAAATTTTGAAGCTTTCTACATGTTGCTACCTTTCACACACCTGGGTCACGTGGCAGAAATCTTCAAGCCACTCGGTGTGTTCTTGGGGGCAAGTCTCGAGTCAAGGCTGTCACCTTGTTCTTGACTCCTCCGTTTAGGCTCAACTCTTAACGAAGCCAAGGGGGGTAGACCCTATTAAGTTACTAAGTCAAAATTATTTAGTATGGTGATGTTAAATTTAATGAGTTACTTAGGAGTTTGAAATTTAACCATAAACAACCATAGATGACAAGATACAAAATGAGCGCACG